>CM054138.1:19992377-20030453 GCA_028751875.1 Rapana venosa | reverse complement strand
AGGGCGCTTATCTTCCCCCCATTTTAACCAACCAAATTTTCACCCCGCAAACCCCCAGCAAACTAAACGCTTTTCCACCCCGGGGAATAGGAAACTTTTGCCCTTTGCTTGCGGGACATTAAGGATTTCCCATCCCCGTTCTATATTATACAGAGAAAAAAATATAATATAATGCTCTCCTCTATCTGGGACGGGATAGCCTAGGTTAGAACCTTGCAGCTCTCAATCACGTCCGGGTTCGATCCCGTTCAAGGGATATTTCCCCCAGAGTTAACATCAAGCAGACTCCACTCCCCAAAAGTCTTCGGATGAAGCTAAAAAACCCGGGGTCCGTTGGCGAAACGCACGCAGAACATCTTGCTACTGTAAAATCCTTCCGCTTTTCGTAAGTGTAGGCCATTGGGTGCCGGTAGAACGATGACATATTTCAAAACTGCATACAACACGGGATGGATTTAAAAAGCACATGAGGCTTTTTCCGTAATCAATATAAAAGAAAAAAGGGAAACTCTCTCTCACCCCCCCCATCCCCCTCCCCCTCCCTCTCTCCTCTCTCTCTATCTCCCCTCTCTCTCTTTTCCCCTCTTTTCATCCCTCGGTAAACTCCAAGGGACACAATGGTGAGATTTTGCATATGCGACCTATCTAAAAAACGCCATTTAGCATCCACATTCAAAATTAAACAATGTAATATAAAATAGAAATAATATAATAAATAACAACATAATAGAATACAAAATAATATAAATATCATATCATATCATAGGACAAGTATAGATATGATAAAATAAATATAATAAATATAAAATAATATAATATAATGTAAATCTGTCTGTAATGTCTGTCTTTCTTTTCTATTTATCTAATCTGTCTGTCTTTTGTCTGTCTATCTATCTACTATCATCTATCTATCACTATCTATTATCAAATCTATCTATCTCTATCTTCTATTATCTATCTATCTATCTATCTACATCTATCTATCTATCATAAATAAATAAAAGAAATGTATGTATAATATGATTTACTATAAGATAGATAATGAATAAAGGGTTATATACTTACTATACTATACTAATACACATACTATACTATCTAACAATACAAAACTAACTAACTATTATCTGAAGTAACATATCTACACACACACACACTCACACAACACACACCCCCACTCACCACACACACCAACACACACACAAACAACCCCACACACACACACACACAAAACCACACAAAAACACAACCACAAACAACAGTTGCCATCACACCCCCGATCAACGACTAAATCGACTTCACCTGAAAAAGAGTAGAAGCCATCGTAAGCCGGTTTGGGGAAAAATTTTGCTGATGCCCGATCCCACGAAGTAAACCTTCATGAAGACCGTACCCCTTGCCCTCCACCAGAATGTTGGGACTCTGCAGCAGTCTGTCCGTTCAGCTCACTCCGCTGACCAGACGCAGACGTCAAGTGGAGATGGATCTGCTTCATATTGGAAAGGACGTAGTAGATGAGGTCATCAGCATCACGGACCGGTGGGATGGAGATGGTTCGTCGAGGCAGGTCTCCAGTTTGAAGCCTCCCTGATAATGCAGGAGAACGTCAGGGTGCCATCGTGGTGATTGAAGCACTCCTGAAGCATAGTGCACGTTAAAGAACCCAGGGCAATGAAAGAACGGTCATTGGAAAAGACCAGGCAATGGGGTAGGCGCTCATCAAGAGTTGTGAGGACAGCTGCTGGGTGAACAAAGGAGCCCCACCCACTATCCCGGGTGTGTTATCATTCGGCTTTTTAATATAGTAAAGTGGTAAGCTGTGGCGTACCAAACTTTGAACAAGCCATTATAGAACTGTACCTCTTTCCCTATTTCGTGTCCATCGACCTGGAATGAGCTCCCTCCCTCTCTCTCTTCGCCAGAAACCTAATTATGACACTTTTAAATCCAGCCTAAAGACATATTTATTTAAAACCAAGATTTCCCCCTTCCTGTTTCATATCAGAGCTATCCCACCTCACTAATCCATGCCTAATCAAACCCCGCTAAAGTATAAACGACATGTGTGAGTGGTGTGTGGCTTTTGAAAAACCTTGACTATTGAAATTTTATTTCATAGATTTTGTCTGCAGCCCACCATGTTTGTAATATCTGTTTTTTTAACTATTGATTATTTATCATTGATTGCATACTGTGTAAGAAATTGGTTTAATGCAGCCATTGATTTTGTCTTGCAAGATAATCGCAATATAAATTTCCATTATTATTATTATATTAATATTAATTATTATTATTAAAAGATAGGTATATCCTATGATCGAAAACTCCCATGCTGCTTTCAAGAGAAAGGAAGAAAAATTTAAAAAAACCAAACAAACTTAAAAATTCACCACCTAAGACCCAAATTTGCTGAAACACCTAATAATTTTCTCGATAAAATCATTAAATGATGTATCCTACCCCCCCTGCCTGTAATCTGCGCCCCCTCCACCCACCACCCCCCTGCATAGTGTACCCCCAGCAAGAACCTATAGTAATAAAAAAAATGTATGGAATATATATACGCTGAATCTTGTAAAAGGGAAAAAATCAAGTGCGAGATGACAATTTTTTTAAATAACGAGACAAGGAATAGCACTCATGTGTTTTTAAAATCCAGTCCCCGTGTGTATCGGTTTGTAAATTTTTCATATGTTCCCACCGGGGCAAAAATGGCCTACTCCTTTTGAAAAGCGGAGCAGGATTAACATGTGCGCAAGATGTTCTGCATGCGTTCGCCACACGGGCCTCGGTTTATAGTGTCATCCGAAGGACCGTGTGGTGTCATTACTGACTCCGTGTTTAGTCATTGCACTCTCAAGGTCTGATGGGTGTCAAGTAGTGTTCATCTCAGATGCCCTCGTTCTGGAATCATCCCACAGCATTCCTTAAGAAATCTCAGTTACATCTCCTTACAAAGGTTGATAGTGGTTTTCTTAGCGTAATTTACGCCTTCACTGAAATTTTTTGTCCCAGACTCTTTTATTACAGCAGAACTTTTTGACGATTTATTCGAAAGGGAATTTCAAATGATCACAAACATTCATTCTTTTGATTTCCCATTTCGAATTTTGCAAAGAAACCCAAAAATAAATTTTTTGGAAAAATACATTCCCGCTTTCAAAGGCCCTAATATGAAGAGACTTAAAGAGCACTTTTGAGGGTTTTATTTTGTGTGTGTGTGGGGTGTGTGTTGTGTTGTTGTGTGGGGGGCGTGCGTACATGCGTGCGCGCGCAAAGGATTTGAAATATGTTGTTCATTATGTTAAGAAAACGCATGTTTACATGTTTAGTGCAGGCGGTTTTTATTTGTTGTTTCTACAAGGGTTCAGCGCAAAAATTCCAATATATTTTATTGTCTGATTTAGGTCATAATACAGGGTAAATGCTTCCTCCCCGGGACCCGGGGTATGCTTGCAAAGCGAGCATTGAAGAAAGATCCCTGCCCCCAACCAGGCATTCGTAAGAGGCACTAAGGGAAAACCCCTTCTCCGGTTTGGGGTGGGCACAGGCCCAACAACCCTGGTCCCGTAAAAGAAAAAGATTACCCGGGAAAAAGCAAAAAAGAGAACATTTCTACTTTTGCGTGAAAAGCCCCTCCCGGGTCCGTAAACCCGAAGAATGCTGATGGCCAAACCCGAGGGGAAGCACCAGAAAGGAAAAGGGAAAACCTAAAAACCCCCAAAACAAAATTCAGACTAGGACTTTGGGAACGTGAGGACGATGTTGAACGGCAAGCGGCCCCGGTAACATTAAGAGGGAAAAGATTCAACCTCCATGCCCCCTAGGATAACGAGAGTAGAGGGACTGGATCGGGGAGAGTGAAAACCCCCAAAACCGAAAAACCCGCCCTTTCTACAAGGGAGAGATGACAACCACACCACAGGGAGTTGCCAAAAACCCTCAAAAAAGGGCCCCGTTGAGCGATCCCTTTAAAGGAGGGGAAAACCGTCAACGAAGACTAAATGGAGACGAAGGGGAAGGTACATAACATCACCACCCTCCTTGCTACGCACCAACCAACAACAGCAACGATGAGAGCAAAGACAACAACTCCCCACCACCCGACAAGACAGAAAAAGGCCCCACCCAGGGACCTCGGGGGGTCATCAGGGGGAACCTCAAAACCCAAAGGGTCGGAAGCGACAACACCGACTATGAGGAGTAAAGGGAAAACAGGGAGGGGGGAACAAAAAAACCAAAATGGGGAGGGACTTGTGGAGTTCGCCCATGCCCAACTTAGTGATAGGAGAACCCCCCCCCCAACGCCCCGGGGACATCCACAGTTTGGACTTGGACGTCGCCGAATGGAAGAGACATGAACCAATTGACCATCTAAAGATCAACGGTATAGGGAGACAAATCTCTTCTGATGTGAAAACCAAGCGAAGTGGGGAAATTCGGGAGCAAATAAACACCGGGTTTCAGCACACACCCAAAAGAAATTGAAGAAGAACACAAGACCAACCACTCAACGCGTTTTGACACCCAGCGACTGAGAGACACCAACGTAAGCCCGCTTTCATCAAAAAACTGAGGAACAGATTCCCATCCTGCAGAACATGACAAACAGCAAACATAATGCGACAATTTTTAAACAGATCGTAAACGTACACTGAAAGCGCAAAGGGGAGCATTCCCGGCCTCAAAAGAAGAAGACCAAAAATGACTGGGTCCAACAAGAGACCCTCGAGCCATCAAAGAAAGGAGAGAGTTTAAGAAAGACTTATGCAAGTAAAGTTCCTTTCCCCGGCTTAAAAAGAGGCAGGAAGGGGTTTTACAGATAGGCACACAGGGAAAAAAAAAAAGACCGCACGCCGGGCCCAAAAAGGGAAACCATGGGCCAAACGGCAGCTGAGGCAGAAAAAAGGGGGCGGCCCAAGGAGAAACAAGGGAGTCACAAATCACCAAAAAAAAGTATCAAAAAAATTAAAAAGGGCCTCTGGAGGACCAATCAGGGGCAAAACAGGGGAAACTGTTTGAAAAACAAGAAAAGCAAAAGAAAAAATGGGCCCGAAAAAACCCCCAGAAGTTTTCAAAACCCAAACCCCCACCTGACAACAGCCGACATCCCAAAAAAGCTACAAAAGTCTTAGACATTGAAAGCAACCCCCCAACAAAGGAAAAAGATATTGCTGCCCTCAAAACCCCCAAGAACGGGAAGTTACCAGGCCAGGCCCAAACCTTTTGGGGCCGAACAAATTTAAGGGAAATTCTGAACTAGCACTTTAAAAAAACTGGGAACCCCTGTTCACACTGCATGGAAGAAGAGAAAGTACCTGACTTAAGGGGCCCCAAAGGGAAATGATAGTAAAAAACCCCCAAAAAAGGAACCCTGCGACTGCAAAAAACTGTAGGGGAATCACCTTTTGCTGTGCCGAGCAAATAAAAGGGCCCAAAGGGCATCATCAGAAGAAATCGGAAAGCTTGGGGAAAATGCACTGAGGAAGGGAAAAAGCAGGGTCCCGGGAAACAAAGAGGATGTTTAAACCAGATATTTTACGCTTTGAAAATCATCGGGAAAAGTGCAAAAGAGTGGCAAAGGGCAAAATGTATAAGAATTTTTTGGACTTTTAAAAAAGGGTTTGACAGCAAAACACAGAGACAGCCTTTTTTAGTATCCTTTGACACTAAGGCATTCCCCCTCGAAAAATTTCTAAAAACCCTTTTCAAGAGCTTTTAAAGACAAAATTCAGAAAGCTCTGTGGGCCATAGCAACACTGCTTTTTAAGTCAAGACTGGGGTAAACAAGGTTGTATGTCCCTCATTTTTCCCTTTAATCTGGCCCCTTTTTTTGGGGGATGAGGAAACAACAGAAGAAAACCACAAAGGGGGTTCGCTGGGCCTGTTCTCAACACTAGAAAAACCCTTTCTTTGCGGGGACCTGGGGGCGCAAAACCCCAGAATTTTTAGATGACATTTACCTCCAAGGGGGGGCAGCAAAAAAGAAACTGCCAAAAACCCCACAGATAGTCCCATCAATCGACGAGCGCATACGGCATTGAGGTCAGAAAAGGGAAATCAAAGATCATGGCAACAGCGCAAGTAATGACAGCACGGAAATAAAGATGAATGGAGAAATACTGGAAGAGGTGAACCAATTCAAATACTTAGGCCCCAAACCCAACAAAAGATGGCACATCAAACAATGAAGTGAAAGCTCGCATTGCAACAGCAACACTGCTCAAAGCCAGACTCGAGAGGATCACCCAGAAGCAACAACATCAGCTTCTGCACCAAATATCCCCTTTTAACAAATCCCTCGTGATATCTATCCTCCTATATTGCTGTGAATCATGGACTCTGTCAGCAGAGCTAGAGAGGAGAATCCAAGCATTCGAGAACAAGTGCCAGAGAAGACTCCTCAAAATATCATACAAAGAACACAAGACCAACAACTATGTGAAAGAAGAAATCAAAAAGCGTGTGGGCCCCCAAGAACCTCTGCTCTCCACCATAAAGAGGAGAAAACTGATGTGGTTTGGTCACACCACAAGACACATCATCATCATCATCATCAGACCCGTGACCTTGTCGGTCATGGGGGAGACACGAAAGACGATGCCGTGGTAAGCCTCCTCCATCCATCCCGGTCCTCAGCTCTGCGCAGTAGTGCCAAGTCATTCATCCTGGTCCATTCTCTGATGTTGTCCATCCATGACTTGTTCTGTCTTCCCCTCTTTCTGCCACCTTCGAGTGTTCCCTGCAGTACTGTTTTTGGCAGAGTGTTGTGGCGGGTGACGTGGCCGAACCATGTCAGCTTTTTCTTCTTGACGATGGTGAGAAGGGGTTCCTGTGGACCTGCCAGCCGTGCTTTTTGACTCTTGACAAATTCATTGGTCTTTCGTTCTCTCCAGGATATGCCCAGCAGTTTTCTATGGCATTTTGTTTCAAATGACTGGATTTGCTTTGCAGTTTCAGCAGTCAATGTCCAGGTTTCACTTCCGTACAGCAGGATAGTCTGAATTAGGGCTTTGTAGAGCTTTAGTTTGATTGGGAAACTGATCTCTTTACTTTTCCATATGGTGGTGAGTTTTGTCATGGAAGATGTTGCCATGGCTATTCTGACTTTGATTTCTGTCGTCGATCGCCCGTCCTTTGTGAGTGTAGCGCCAAGGTATTTAAAAGCGTCTACCTCCTCCAGTTGCTGGCCGTTCATGTAAACTTTAGCAGTGGCGATGCTCGTGCTGTTCACAAGTACTTTACTTTTCTCCGAGCTCACCTCCATCCCATATGCTCCAGCTCTGTTCTCAAGTCTGGTCGTAAGATCTTGCAGCTCTGTGTTTCTTCCGCCCATGAGGTCAATGTCATCGGCAAACCGCAAGTTGTTGAGGGGTCTGCCGCCAATGGAGATGGTAGAGTGGAAGTCATGGAGGGTCTCTCTCATAATGTTTTCCAAGAACAGGTTAAACAGGACAGGAGATAACAGGCATCCTTGTCGGACCCCAACTGTGGTTTTGAAGTAGTCTCCAACCTGATTGTTCAGAAGGACTGCACTGCTTGCGGTGTTTGTATAGTGCTTGAATGGTTTGCACTAGTCCTTCTTCAATGCCAAACATTCTGAGGACCTGCCACAGCCTCGTGCCATACTCTGTCGAAAGCCTTCTTGAAGTCGATGAAGTGTGGAACAGGTCTCTCTGATGTTGAAGATGTTTTTCCATCAGGATTGGCAGTTAAAAATCTGTTCGATTGTGCTCCTGCCTGCCCTGAACCCAGCTTGTTCCTCTGCAAGTGTTCTTCTGCCTCCTTCTTTAGTCGATTCAAAATAACTTTGAGCATGATCTTGCTGACGTGGCTGACGAGGCTGATTGTTCTATAGTTTTGGCATTGGCGTAAATTCCCCTTCTTGGGCAGGGTATGATGAGTGATTGTGTCCATCTGTTGGCCACTGTTTTGCCTCCCAAATCTTCTGACAGATAGCTGTAACATGTGTGATGACTGTTTCGCCACCATGCTTGAGCAGCTCTGCTGGTAGTTGTCTGCTCCTGGGACTTTCCTACTGGTAAGCTGCGGATGGCTTCTTCCACTTCTTCCCTCAGTATAGGTAATGGCGAGGGTGCTCTTGATGTTGCTGCTTTCTCTCTATTATGCTCTTGTCAGGTTGGATTGGGTAGTTGTACAGTTCTTGACAATAACTCAGACCACCTGTTCAATGCAGCTGAGCTTTCTGTGAGGAGGTTTCCGAGCTGTCTTCAATGACTGATGATTTGGTTTGAAGTGGTTTTGTGAGTTTCTTCAGGGTGTCGTGCCTTTTTACTGTTGCCCACTTTTATGCTTTTTTGAATCTCATCACATTGATCACTGATCCACTTCTCTCTGGCCTTTAACATTGACTTCTTCACAAAAATTGTTGGCCTCCCGTATTCTTTAGGTTGGAAGACCTGGTTGGTTTCAGTGCTCTTCTTGTATCGCAGAGGTCCAAGATGTCATTGGTAGTCCATGGCTGGTGTTTATTCCTCTGACGACCGTTTACCTCCTCTGCTGTTTCTCGGACTGCCTCATTAAAGTTGTTGGTGAGGTCATTGATGTCATTGTCCAGGAGGGTTAATGCCGCAAAACGTCCGCCAAGCTTAGCTTGGAAGATCTCCTCGACATCTGGATCTTTCAGTTTGTCCACGTCAAATTTGATATGTGGGTTTGCAGGCTGTTTTTCTTCAGCTTCATTTTGAATACCAGCAGCACAAGGTCGTGGTCGCTGCCAAGACACAACACCTTAGCAAAAACCATCCTGCAGGGAACAATTGAAGGCAAGAGAAGAAGAGGCCGCTAAAAGAAACATGGGTTGACAACATCAAAGAATGGACGCCCAACCCCTGCAACACCTTCTACTAGCCACACAGGACCGTGAAGCATGGAAAAAGATCTCTGTCGCGTCTTCTCTCATGTCCCCCCTACGTCCTTTGAGACATGGGACTGAGTGAGTGAGTTAGTGGCACTGCTGTCACACACACACCAACATATCCAGGAGAAGACCAGCAGACTCCAAACATTCGGACAGCAAGTGGGGCTTCGTATTAGCACCAAGAAAACAGAGACAATGTCGCTCATTGTGAACACACCAGCCCCTGTGAAAGTGAATGGAACTGACCTGCGCCAGACAGACAAGTTCACATACCTTGGCAGCATCATCAAACCAGAGGGCGGCACAAAAGAAGACATCCACAACAGACTGGGCAAGGCCAGGAGTGTGTTTAGAGAGATGAACAATATCTGGAGATCAACTCAGTACAGCACCAACACCAAGCTGAAGCTATACCAGAGCTGTGTTGTATCTACGCTCCTGTACGATTCTGAGTGCTGGAGTATGACGGAAGCGGATCTTACCCAACTTCGATCCTTTCACACCGTATGCCTCCGAAGAATTCTCCGGATCTTTTGGCCAGAGAAGATCTCCAGTGAAGACCTACTACGGAGATGCAGGCAAGAAGACATGGGAACCATCATCACCAGACGACGGTGGAAGTGGATTGGGCACATCCTCCGAAGAGACCCACAGTCAATCACAAGAACAGCATTGCACTGGACCCCAGAAGGAAGGAGAAAGAAAGGAAGACCAAAAGTAACGTGGAGGAGGACTGTAGAAAGTGAGATGAAGGCCCATGCAGCACTCTTGGGGATCAGTGACTAGGTTAGCCCAGGATAGGCAGGAGTGGAAGCGCTTTGTTGCTGCCCTACACACCGCTGGGTGTAATGGTTGATGATGATGACAGGGTAGTGCTTAGTCAAATACAGCTTTTACTTGAAACCAGAACAGAAACATCGTTGAGATATAGACTAGATCTAGATTGGGGGCGGGGTTCGTTTTTTTCTCTCTCTCTCTCTTATTTTGTTTGTTTCTCAGGCTACAACTTCGAGGTTCACTAACTGGGAGTTCACCAATGGTGAGAGTTTGCGTATGGGACCATTTACTCACCGTAAAGGTGGCTGCATTCTGACGTCGGGGATGATATTGAAAGACGACACCAGTGTTCACACTTTAAAAACAAAATTTGTCATCTTTTCTTTCCCGCTTGCAATGGCCTACTCTTCTGAAAGGCGGAGTGGGTTTTTAACGTGCGCGACAAGATGTTCTGCCTGCGTTCGCATATGGGACCTTAGTTTATAGTCTTATCCCAGAAATACCCCCCCCCCCCCCCACACACACACACACCTTATCCCCGCCACTTTCTTTCTTTACGTGTCTAATATCACATTTTGTAAAGAGACGTAAAATGAAATCGAACACCCAGGGTATGGCACTGGGGAACGCCTAATAGCGTGTTGGTGGATCGGTGGTCTAGAGGTATAACGCGCCTGCCTAAAAAGCGAAAAGTCCGGGTCGGAAGTGTGCTGTGGTTCGAATCCCGTTTGGACCCGAAACTTTACCAGGAGTGGTGGTCTGGGTGCTAGCCTTTCGGATGAGACGATAAACCGAGGTCCCCGTGTGTTACACAACATTATTTAGCGCGCGTAAAAGAACCCACGACAACAAGAGAGTTGTCCCTGGCAAAATTCTGTAGGAAAAAACCCACACTGATAGGGAAACAAATACAGTTGCAGACAAGAAAAAGCAAAAAAAAAATAATGGGTGGCGCTGCTCTTGTAGGCAGCGCGCTCTTCCCCAGGGAGAACAGCTCGAATTTCACACAGAGAAATCTGCCGTGACTTAGAAGTGGTATATAAAAAAAACATGTTTCTTTACAATGCCATTCTGCTTTTCCTCTCTATCCTGCGTTTCCCATTAGGTGGACACGTAGTGCCTGCTCTTCTCCTCTGTGTGTGTGTGTGTGTGTGTGGGGTGGGGGGGGGGGGGGTGACTCTGTGTGTGTGTGTGTCTGTGTGTGTGTGGGGGGGAGGAGGGTGTGTGAGTGTGTGTGTGTGTGTGTGAGTGTGTGTGTGTATGTGTGTGTAAGTGTGTGTGATGTGTGTGACTCTGTGTGTATGTTTGTAGTGTGTGTGTGTGTGAGTGTGTGTGTGTGTGTGTGTGTGTGTGTGTGTGTTGTGTGTGTGACTGTGTGCCTGTGTGTGAGTGCGTGTGTGTGTGTTTGTGTGTGTGTGTGTGACTGTGTGTGTGTGTGACTGTGTGTGTGTGTGCGCGTGTGTGTGTGAGTATGTGTGTGTGACTCTGTGTGTGTGACTCTGTATGTGTGTATGTGTGTGTGTGTGTGCTGTGGTGTGTGACTGTGTGTGTGCGTCTGTCTGTCTGTGTATGTGTGTGACTCTGTGTGTGTGAGTGTGTGTGACTGTGTGTGTGTTTTATTTATTTTTTTTATTTATTCTTTTATATCGAGGATAATGGAATAAGCACTCATGTGCTTTTTACATCCAGTCCCCGTGTGTATGCGGTTTTGTAAATTTTGTCATCTGTTCCCACCGGCACACAATGGCTTACTCTTTCGAAAAGCGGAACAGGATTTAACGTATGCACAAGATGTTCTGCATGCGTTCGCACACGGGCCTCGGCTAATAGTCTCATCCGAAGGACTTTGACATTCAGTTCGATTTTTTTGTCAAACTGGGAAGAAAGGGCGAGGCTGGGAATCGAACCCAGAACTTTACGGTTGACTTGTTGGCAGGCAAACGTCTTAACCATCCTGCCATCTTCCTTGTGTTGTTGTGTGTGTGTGTGTTTTGTTGGGGTGTGTGTGTGTGTGTGTGTGTGTGTGTGTGTGGTTGTGTGTGTGTATGGTGTGTGTGTGTGTGTGTGTGTGTTGTGTGTGTGTGTGTGTGTGTGTGTGTGTGTGTGTGTGGTGTGTGTGTGTGTTGTTTGTGTGTGTGTGTGTGGTGTGTGTGACTAGCAGGAGGTCTGCCTGCCGGCCTCAGCCGACACGCTCCGACTTCAGAGCAGCTCATGATGCAAGTCTCTCTCTCTCTCTCTCTCTCTCTCTCTCTCTCCATCTCTCTCTCTCCTCTTCTCCTCTCTCTCCTCCTCTCTCTCTCCTCTCTCCTCTCTCTCTCCCCTCTCTCTCTCTCCCACTGTCCCCTTGTAAATGGGCTTTAACAGCTTATTACAATAAAATATTGTCATATTGTCATTTGTCTCTCTCTCTCTCTCTCTCTCCCCTCTCTCTCTCTCTCCTTCTCTCTCTCTCCTCTCTCTCATCTCTCTCTCTCTCTCTCCTCTCTCTCCTCCTTCGGGGAACGGGATAGCCCAGTGATTAAGAACATTGCGCTCGCAATCTGACGACCCGGGTTCGATTCCCGTTCAAGGGGGATATTTTTCCCCCTGGAGTTAACATCAGTGCAGACTCCACTCTCCCCCAAAGGTCTTTCGGATGAGACTATAAACCGAGGCCCCGTGTGCGAACACACGCAGAACATCTTGCGCACACGTTAAACCCTGTTCCGCTTTTTAAAAAAGAGTAGGCCATTGTGTGCTAGTGGGAACAAATGACAGAATTGACAAAACCGCATACACACGGGGACTAGATTGTAAAACACACACAAAAGTGCTTATTCCATTATCCTCGATATAAAAGAATAAAATAAAATAAAATACAAAGTAAAAATCTCTCTCTCTCTGTTCCCTTGTTATGTGAACTGCACAGTGCCTGGTCTTCTCTTAGGCTTGTCACTCTGCAGGAGGTCTGCCCCCTGCCTGGCCTCAGCTAACACACTCCACCTTCATAGCAGCTCTTGTTGGTATTGACTGTACAAGATGCACGCTGTGTATGTTCGTGTTTCCCTAACCCACCCAACGGTGATATGAGTGACGGGATCTGTAGCATGCGTATCTGATCTTCTGCATGTATGTAAATACACAGAGGGAAATAAGGCACTGGTAGGTCTGCACTTGAAAGTTGGCTTGGAAGATCGTTAAAAAAGAATCCCCACCCTGACTTTACTAAAGGCTCTACTGCCGGGATTTGAACCTACAACTTCATGGGACCGCGCGGAGATGGAATTCAAAGTGTCTTAACCACTCCGCGATAGGGTCCATGGTCAATGAATTTGAGGGCTTTCAGCTAGTCCCACCCATCACTTCACTTAAAAAAGGTAAAGGTAAAGGAGTCCCATAACCTATAAGGTCGTAGGGGAGCGAGGCGTCAGAGACCTCACTTCTCTAGGGAGCCAGCATATTGAGGGCGGCGCCCATCTCCTCTCCCTCGCTGCTTTACCTTCCCTGACCCTTAAAGAGGGCAGGTACCCATTTACAGCTGGGTGAACTGGGGGAACTGTACTGAAGCCAAGGCGCGCAAACGGTCACCCATCCAAGTGGTAACCACGCTCGACGCTGCTTAACTTGGCTGGGGGGAAAGCGAGTGCTCCGACCACTGAGCTATCCCGTCCCCCTATCACTTCACTTACCCAGCGGCAAAGCCCAGTGCAGTTCTATCTCTCGCTCAGGCTTGACCTTGCTGTCCACGCTGAGCTGCAGACGGTAGGGGACTGTCCAGTTCCCAACCACGACGCTAAACGCCAGAAAAGGCTGCTCGCTGGTATGCTCTAGAAACACCGGAGAAAACCAGTCGTCGCAGCCATTTCTCACTTCTGTCAACGTGTGGAGAATCCTAGTCCGGCGAATGTCGCTGCAGTGTTCTATTGCCTGCATCTGAACCCGAACGTAGTTCTCCTGCGAGCAAGTGAGCTCCCCGAAGTGAAGGGTGAGCACTCTACCGGGTCTGGAGGACAAGTTGAAATCACAGCGGCGACAAGGAGCTGCGAGCTTGGGGACATCTCCTCCCTGGTCATTTTGGTGAAGCGCTTCTTCTTGATGATAGGAAAGGTTGAAATGGGTGATGTTGAGTCGGACTGTGTGGTTGTTTCGAAGGCAGGTTGTCAGGTCGCTGGTTGAAAAGGTGACAGGTTGGTGAGGTTGGCGGTTGTTCAGTGACTGACTGGCAAAGGCCAGCAGGGCAGAGATCAGTGTCAGCGTGCGCAGGAGAGAGAGCGGTTGTATTCTTGAGCTGGGACAGTGAGTCATGTTGTAAGGGGAGGAGTGTGTGTCTGGTTGTTAGGCGTGAGACTATCTGCTGTGTTTATCGACAGTCTGTCAAGCGGGGTGGGGTGATGTACTGTGGAGGATGACGCTGCTGTTGGAGGATGTTCCCTCTTGTTGTCTTTTATATAATTATGGGGTAGCATCGTCTGTCTGTCGGCTGCAGTTGGATGTGGAAAGGGTGGGAGGGCAGGGAGGTGGGGGGTGAGGGCGGATGGGGGAGATAAAAGAAAAAGTTTAAGGTGTGAGTGGTCGTGTGTGTGTGTGTGTGTGTGTGTGTGGGGGTGTGTGTTGTGTGTGTGTGTGGGTGTGTGTGCGCGTGCGTGTGTTGTGTGTTGTGTTTTGTATATGTGTGTGTGTGTGAGAGAGATCGTGTGTGTGTGTGTGTCTGTGTGTGCGTGTGTGTGTTGTCGTGTGTTGTGTGTGTGTGTGTGTGTGCGTGTGTGTGTGTTCGTGTGTGTGTGTGTGTGTGTGTGTGTGTGTGTGTGGTTGTGTATGTGTGTGTAAGTGTGTGTATGTGTGTGTGTGTGTGTGGTCGTGTGTGTGTGTGTGTGATCGTGTGTGTGTGTGGTCGTGTGTGTGTGTGTGTGTGTGTGTGTGCGTGTGTGCTGTGTGTGTATGGTGTGTGTGTGTGTGGGGTGTGGGGTGTGTGGATACATGCATGCATGCGTGCTTGCCTCTGTGTGTGTGTGTTTTGCATGTGTGCATGTGCGTTCGCGTGCTTGCACAAGATGTTAAATGCACATCGACATTATTATGCCTTGACTTTATACATGATTTATTGTTCGTGATTTATTGCTTTGCCTCTGTCTTTGTATGTGTATACATGATTTATGAGTATTTGTGAGGCTGAAAACACAGTAACAGACTTTTGTTTTAGTCATAAGTCATCTATCTCCCTATCTCACTCTGTCTGTCTGTCTGTCTGTTTGTCTGTCTCCCTCCCTCCCTCTCTCTCTCTCTCTCTCTCTTTGTGTTTTATGGGCTTTAAGTACGTGCACAGATGTATGCACACATAAAAGTCTTAAATTTTCTACAACACAAATTCCTTATAATCAATTTTCCTTCAATCAATCAACCACTCACTTAGGCAGATGTGTGAAATAGCAACAGCAGCAACCATCATCATCATCATCATCATCATCATCATCGTCATCGTCATCGTCATCATCATCGTCATCGTCATCGTCATCATCGTCATCATCAGTAATAGTATTAAAGGATCGTGATAATGGTGATGATAATGCAATGGAGCATTAATCCTAACATCAGTTGAATTCTAGGCGCGGGGAAAACATCTGTAAAGCACAACACACACACTTACACACAACACACACACTTAACACACAATATACGCACTTACTTACACAAACACACACAGAAACACACACAGACACACACATACAACACACATACACACATACATACAACACATACACACACATACACACACATACACACACATACACACACATACATACACATACACACTTACACACAAACACACACACTTACACACACACACACTTACACACACACACTTACACACACACACTTACACACACACACTTACACACACATACACACACACACACACACACTTACATACACACACTTCACACACACACTTACGCACACACACTTACACACACACACACACACACACACACACATGTTATTGTTTTTCTTGTTTGATTTGTATAGTTTACCATAGATTAGGTTTTTTGTTCTGTCTGCATATACATTATCTTTTTTTTTCTCGCTTTTTTTTCTTTAGATAGATGGCTTGCTGAAAAAAAGCAAATGCACTGCTTATTCAATGTACCATCTGAAAATAAAAGTTTGACTTTGACTTGACTTTGACACACACAAACACACACACACACACACACACACACACACACACACACACCACACACACACACACACACAACACACACACACACACACACACACACACACACACACACACACAACACACACACCACACAACACACACACACCACCTCAAACGTTTATAAATGCTGGGTTGAATCCAAATACAAACATTGCTAAAAGAGATGAAGTATCCCCCACTCCAACTTGGGAACTCAAAAGAGCACAGTTTGACTTCAATTATAGTGACTTGATTAAGAATTGTAATATAAACTTAGTATCTTCCCAAGCAAAAATCCATTTGGAAGAAATGTATTCAAACCATTTAAAAGTGTTCACAGATGGCTCAGTCGTAAACAATAATGCCGGCGCTGCATACATTATACCAGATTGAAAATCGGAAAATTCATTTCACCTTGGGAAGGATACTTTTTTATATCAATTTTTACTGCAGAGCTTGTAGCAATATTAATGGCACTTAATTTCTTCATCGATTTTCCGAAAGTTGTTTTTCCAAATACTTTTTGGGTGAATTCAAAATCAGTCCTTCAAGCCATCAGCTCTATGCAAACAAAAGCAAGATCTGAATTAGTCATTGAAATTTGTCATTGAATTCATCTCCTCACCCTAAAAGGCTCAGATGTAACTTTTTGTTGGATTCCATCTCATTCTGGTGTATATTACAATGAAAAAGTTGACTTTTCAGCGAAAAAAGGGGCAAAAAGATTAACAGATGTGGCAAGTTTAAAGCTCCATCTGTCACTACAAGAATGTTATCACCTCGTTCACAAAACGCAGCAAAAGTTATTCCAGTGTGAGGAAGAGAGACTTGGGTTGTCGAGAAATGTATGAGGAAATGATAAAATTAGAGTCTTTAGTTAAAAGACACGAAACTGATTCTTACCGTATAAAACAAATTGTTTCTCTAGCTTGTCGATGGAAACTGAACTGTTTGAAGACAAAATATGTTGGGCATGTCTCATATATATGTGGCCATAGTGTAACTGTCGATCTATCTTGATATGCAGCATGCTAAAAAGCCGCATACCTGTTCTTACTTCATCATTGTCATCGGTGATATTCAGTGATCTTTTACTGAGATATATCTTTTTTCAGATCGCTATTGCAAAGTGCAATTGGTTCATTGTTATGATTATTATGGACTCTAAAGACACTATCCGTCTGTGGACTATATTATTTCTTGTTGGCTATAGTTAATAATATTGTTTTATTGTTACTGGTTAGATTCTGTTAGAAATTTGGATTTTACTGTTCTGTACGAAAGAGTTACTTTAGATTGACATTTTCTTACTTGTTTATTGTAGATTGAGTAAATTAACCCCCTTCCCAACTCCCAGATATCCCCCCTTCACCTCTGGCCTTTCTATGTCTGATATCACATCTAGTGAAGAGACGTAAAATGAAATCGAACACACACAAACACACAAAGACACACACACAAAGACACACACACAACACACACACACGCACGCACGCACGCACGCACGCACGCACACACACACACACACACACACACACACACACACACACACACACACACACACACGATTCGCGTTCAAGAGGATTTTTCCTCTGGAGTTAACATCAATGCCAACTCCACTTTCCCCAAAAGTCCTTCCAATGAGACTGTAAACCGAGTTCCCGTGTGCGAACGCACGCAGAATATATTGTGCACACGTTAAAACCCGTTCCGCTTTTCGGAAGAGTAGGCCATTGTGTGCCGGTGGGAACGGGTGACAAAATTGACAAATCTGCATACACACGGGTACTGGATGAAAAAACACATGAGTGCTTATTCCATCATCCTCGAAATAAAAGAATAACACACACACACACACAAACACACACACACACACACACACACACACACACACACACACACACACACACACACACAACACACACACACACACACACACACAAAACACACCCACACACACACACACACACACACCACACACACACACACACACACACACACACACACACAACACACACACACACACACACACACACAGGGCGGGAAGACAATACTTTATAGCACTCCATCGTCTTTGCTTTAACAGACAGCAGTACAAAGTAAGAAACTGACTGCTGCCCTTGGTATGCCATGCATTATTTGTTTTGTTTTGCATCCTGTCAAGAAGTAGGTGGTAGTGAATCAATAGTACCAAAGGCAGCTGAAAGGTTAGAAAAGGACTACAACTGATACGATACTTCAGGTAACTTTGAAGAGAGCAGTCAGTATCAGAGCTGTGATGCAAAAGGTGATAGACTGAGAAGTTGCTGCTCATAAAAGCAAAGGAGCTTCTCATTTTTTTTAAAAGATTTTTTTGGTCTTGTTCTTCAAGCTAGAGTTCCGAGGTTTACCAGTGGTGAGATTTTTGCGTATGCGACCGTGGGTTTTCGCCCACCATTTAGGTAGCCGTAGTCCGATTTCGGGGACAATTTGTTGAAGAATGATTCTGGATAGAAGAACGTCACAAGACTCCCATCTTCTAGCTTCATACCTATTCCTTCCTCCCCCCCCCTCCACCCCCCACCCATCCTAGTTCTTGGCTAGGACTACGAAGTTCATCATCGATGGTGAGATTTTTGCGCATGGAACCGTTTCTGCCCACAATTAATGAAGGTAGCTGCATTCCGACGTCCGGCATATCATTATTTAATCGTCTTTCTTTTGTCTGTTCCAGTAAGAGGTTGATGTCATCTTGCCCACAGAGGGAGAACAGAATTGTGGCTGGAAAATATAACGATGGCTAGCAAGGCCCCCACCATGAAAGATAAACTATCAGCCACTCCAACATAACCAAGACCTTTTGTTCACGGAATATCTTCCTTAGCTCTGTGGAATGGTTTTCTGATAGTTGCCATAATTATATTTCGACTAAATGCCTGTCTTTCATGAAGAGTTGTAGACTGTATTCTAGTCTCAATGGAGGTATCGGATTTAGGGACTGTGGGTGTGAAAAAGCAACGAGTTCCCCCCCCCCCTCTCTCTCTCTCTCTCTCTCTCTCACTTAGCTAAGCTAAGTGACAGGCCCCAAGGTCCTGGTCCATAGTTCATGCAGAGTGGGATGTTCTGTGGTGGCCTGTAGTCATTGATACTCACTGCCACACTAAGCATAACGCTCTTAAGAAGAGGTCTTAACCAGGTCACTTCTGGCTAGGGACAATATACTGCAGTACCTGTGATGTCACTGTGACTGTAAAGCAGTTATGTTTCCCACTTGGGAGGTGAGAGAGAACGACGGTGACCTGTAGGGCCTACAGCAAACCCTTAGCTCTGTTGCCAGGAAGAGCAGTCTATACACGTGTGTTTACACTGATGCTGGGAGACGGATGCTCAGTGGTCAAGAGCACTCGCTCTCCCTCAAGCTAAAGGGGAGACGGGACAGCCTAGTGGTTAGAACATGCGCTCGCAATCTGACGACCCGGGTTCGATTCCCGTTCAAGGGGATATTTTCCCCTGGAGTTAACATCAGTGCAACTCCACTCTCCCCAAAAGTCCTTCGGATGAGACTATAAACCGAGGCCC
Organism: Rapana venosa; assembly: GCA_028751875.1. NCBI lineage: Eukaryota > Metazoa > Mollusca > Gastropoda > Neogastropoda > Muricidae > Rapana > Rapana venosa. The sequence goes on along the minus strand of CM054138.1, from coordinate 20,011,065 downwards.
CGTGTGCGAACGCACGCAGAACATCTTGCGCACATGTTCAATCCTGTTCCGCTTTTCGTAAGAGTAGGCCATTGTGTGCCGGTGGGAACAGATGACAACATTTACAAAACCGCATACACACGGGGACTAGATGTAAAAAAGCAGATAAGTGCTTATTTCATTATCCTCGATATAAAAGAATAAATAAATTGATAAATAAAGTTAGGCAGCATTGAGCGTGGTTACCAGGTGGATGGGTGACCGTTTGCGCGCCTTGGCTTTAGTACATTCCCCCAGTTCACCCAGCTGTACCTGCCCTCTTTAGGGACAGGGAAGACAAATAAAGTAGTGAGGGAGAGAAGAGATGGGCGTTGCACTCAATATTCTGGCCCCTGGAGAAGCTGAGGTCTGATGTCTCCAAATGCCGTATTGGTTAAGGGAACACCTTTATCTTGACATCTTTATCTTTTTTTCACCTTTATGTTGAAGGTCGGGAGCCACAGACATCGTGAAGCTCTGACCCTGTGAGTACACAAGGAGGATGGTGACAGGCATCATGAGACCACGACATGCAGGTCTATCTGTCTCTTAAGAATCTCCAGTGCTGTGACGTTTTTCCAGAATTGCGTGAAACATCTCCGTTTGTTTGTCATTGTCTCCTCTAAAACCCTTTTCCCTAGCGTCATTCTGCATCATTCGTTCGTGATAACAAAGCATTTGAATTCGAATTTGAACTAGTGGACATGAGAAGACTTAAATGCCAGAGCCTTTGTGTTCTTTTCTTTCTGTATTTGACTGCTTCGGGTGGATGGTTAGAGTAGCTAGGCTGGGTTGGGATCTGGAGGAGGGAGCAAAAGAGAGTACCAGGGTTTATAACTGACTGGAATATGAGTGAGAGAGCATAAAAAGGGAAAGGTAAAGGTGTTCCCATGACCTATGTGGTCTTAGGGAGCGAGGCGTCAGAGACCTCAGCTTCTCCAGGGCCAGCATATTGAGGCGGCGCCCATCTCCTCTCCCTCGCTGCTTTACCTTCCCTGACCCTAAAGAGGGCAGGTACTCATTTACAATTGGGTGAGCTTGGGGACAGTACTAAAGCCAGGGTGCGCAAACGATCACTCATCTACTTGGCAACTACGCTCAATGCTGCTTAACCTTGACTGAGGGAAAGCGAGTGCTCTGACCACTGAACTATTCCGTCATAAGGAGGGGGTAAATTGCCATTAGCTGTGGTTGTGGTGATTTGCGGGTCTGGGGCTCTAACACTTCCATGCCCATCTTAAGGAGCCTACACAGAGCTGGCCCAGCCCTGGGCAAACTGTCTTTACCCCATTGTGCACTTGACTAGGAGACAGGTATACTAAACGAAAGGTTTAGAAAACCTGCTAATATAACAAGTCACCAGAATACACAGGGCAAATGTTTGTTTCATTTTTCGGAAAGGAGTTTAGCCATAGTATTTCTTTTTAACAGAAGGTGGAAGGAAAAATAAAAAATGAATTCATAATCCAAGTCAAAATTAAAAAGCATATCAGTTCAAAACTCTGTATGGAAAACGTAGTATCTGCATTCTCATACGGCATCCACAGAGAGATTGCGGAAAGAGTGAAGAGCATGAGCCTACAAACTCTTCATCAGACCAGAAACTTGAAAGCTGTGTATCATCCCTCACTGATGTAGCATGTGCCGTGCACGCCCCAAGCCACCAAAAGACAAAGATGTGGGGGGGGGGGGGGGGGGGGGGGGGGGGGGGGGGGGGGGGGGGGGGAGGGGATAGCCTGGTGGTTAGCGTGATGCGCTGCTCGTGATCTGCTGACCCGGGTTCGATTCACGTTGAAGAGGATTTTTCCTCTGGAGTTAACATCAGTGTCAACTCCACTCTCCCCAAAAGTCCTTCTGATGAGACTATAAATCGAAGTCGCGTGTGCGAACGCACGCAAAACATCTTGCGCACACGTTAAAACCCGTTCCGCTTTTCGGAAGAGTAGGCCATTTGTGTGCCGGTGGGTAATGACGACAAAATTGACAAAACTGCATACACACGGGGACTGGGTGAAAAAACTCACATGAGTGCTTATTCCATTATCCTTGAAATAAAAGAATAAAAAGGCATAACGTTTTTGCATATGCATGCAACCGTTTTCGCCCACCAAGAAGGTAGCAGCATAGGACTTGGGGGATGATGTCTGAAGACAATAGTTGAGCTGATGTGTTTTGTGTGTGTTTGTTTTCGCAAGATGTTGCTGTGCCCCGCAAGGGATACCAGTTTATAGTCTCATGCCAAGGACTTTCGGGGAACGGAGTCAGTACTGTTGTTAACTCCAGAGGAAAAATCCCCTTGAGGTGGGTGGCTCAATCCCTGGCCGTCAAATCGCCAGCACAGCCCTCTAATTCCCTTCCCCCCTCCCACCCTGGAAAAAAGTTTTCACTGGTTCCACCCTAGAATAAGCTGTTCAATATATGTATGGATTTCATCTCCCATCATTCGGCTTTTCTGCCCCTGTGGCGCTGTGAAGTGGCTCTGAATAAAAGAAGTGTCGTAGCGACATTGGTGAGAGAGAGAGAGAGAGAGAGAGAGAGAGAGAGAGAGAGGAGAGAGAGAGGGAGAGAGAGAGAGAGAGAGAGAGAGGGGGGGGGAAAGAGAGGAAGAGAGAGAGGAAGAGAGAGGAGAAGAGAGAGAGAAGAGAGAGATGAGAGAGAGAGAGAGAGAGAGATGAGAGAGAGAGAGAGAGATGAAGAGAGAGAGAGATGAGAGAGAGAGAGAATGAGAGAGAGAGAGAGATGAGAGAGAGAGAGATGAAACAAGCAGCGTGGCCATGTTATAGAACTTAGTTAAGAGAGCTTTTAAATTGAGCAATGCAAGTACAAAATGATCAGTGCTCTGAAACTTGGAACAAATCTATGTGAATATTATGTCAAAGAGGTTCAAATCGAGCGGTCCTATGGCATCTTAGTCATAAACGCTTTGAAATTGGGTAGAATAGGCGGGTACTTTCCAGACTTTGAAGACTATGAAGTGAAAGCAGCGGTTTTGTTTCGTTTTCATGTGTCATAATCATTATGAAGTGTCATCACTATAGCATGTCGGCTGCTTGGAAAATATGCCCAAGTCCCTTTAAGTTTGTCAAAGACTTACGCACATTGTCCAGGTCGCTGATATATATTCACGTACAGCTCTCTCTCTCTCTCTCCTCCTCTCTCTCTCTGGCTCGCTCACTCATTCGCTGGCTCTCTCATGTAAATTGTGAAGAGAGGGGAAATACAGAGAGAGAGAGAGAGAGAGGGGGGGGGGGGGGGGGGGGGAGGGAGAGAGAGAGAGATAGATGTGAGGAGGAGGAAAACAAATGCAAGTAACCAGCCACATACTCTTCAAAAGTTAATCATGCTTACAGATGAATAAAGAAACACTACCACAAGACGCACACACACGAACACACACAACACAACGCCACACACGAAACACACACACACACACACACACACGCACACGCGCACACACACCACGCGCACAACACACACACGCACACATACACACACACACAACACACACACGCACACACAAACACACACACGCACACACAAACACACACACATACACTGAACAGGTTTTCACCATACTTTATTTCTAGCTCAGACTTTTTTTTGCGGATCTAAAAATTCACCAAATGCAATCTTGCCGTGCCCAGAATATGCAATACATTATGGTAATGCAATACCTTTCTTATCTGCACACAAGCTCAATTATGTGGCCGCAATGCTGCACATGTATTATTGCAAATGGATTAAGTTGACCTTCTTTGTGTATAGTTGCGCTGAAAATACATTATGTACGAGTTCCTCACTTTTTCATTTTCGATTTTGAAAGATTTTTTTTCTTCTTTTTGTTATATGTTAAAAGATTTGGTTCCTTCTAATTTTCTTAAAAGTGTGCCACTTGGTTAAGAAAGAGAAAAATAAATATTCGTTAAACGTGAAGCTTATATTGTTACCATTAAGTTTTTATTCGTGTTTTTACGTTTATACTGTAGAGAGAACCACACCGTGTATAATAATGCACTGAAATATGGCCCACAATCAATTATTGCTAGCTAGACGTCCAAAGTTTAGACAAAATATATAACCGTACCACAGTGCCAAAATCTTGACTACTACGATAGTTACATGCAGTTTACACAACATGCTGAACATGTGTTTTGGCGAGAGACTGAACGCATGGGTAGGGAGAGACTGATAGCCGTTTTTTTCACGACAGGTATACCCCGAATTCGAATCCTTTCCCTGAGGTTTGTCTACTCGCATATTTTGGACCAAAATACTACTAAATTTACAAACAACTTCTAGTTCTAGTTCACACTTTTTCTTGTCAGATTTTTTAAAATGGTATTAAAACGTATGCACACTACAGATGTAAAATAGTTAGGAAGTAAGATAATTTTTGTCGTTTCTTTTCGTCTTGGCTAGTGCCAGACCATTCTGGTCAGCTGAAGGGTTCTTGCTGGCATTTATCAAAACAAGAAGACTTTTGGAAAAGTGTTCTGTTACCACAAACATCTGGTTTAGGACGGGGCATCATCGTTCAAAGTGTTGACAGAGCTGCGAGCTCTTCGTCTGTTATACAGTCTCCGCTTTTTGTAAACCACTTGTGGAGTCTGCTGCAGGAGTTAAGAAGGATGCCACCGCATCAACCCCAGGAATAAACCAATCTCAGCTCTGTCCAGAATCGGTGTAGCTCCAGCTTTCGTGAGTCACACACACACAGTGTGATAGCAGTGACACACTAGATTAAAGACTTATTCCCAATGTCTTTTTTTTTTTTTTTTAGTGCATTGCCAGTTTTCTGTGTTTCGTTACTTTAAGAAAATCATGCATTTAACAAACTGACCTAGACTATTTTGCTCCGATCATTTTGAAATTCAAGTTATTGGAGGTATAAGTCAAGTTTTTGGCTTGAAAATCCTGACTTCCTCCACTCCCTACAAACAAAGTTTTTTTCTTCTTTTTAATAATGTTACAACATTTTGGAGGATAACACTACCAGATTCATAAGATTTCATTCTTAAAAAGAGTCTTGATGATAGCCTCTGACCATGTTCTATTCCCTTAAGCACCTTGTCCTGCAACAACACACAGCCATTAAAATGATCTTGAGCGCCTTATCCACAAAAAGAACTGAGCTGCTAAAACATAAGATGCCATGCACCACAGGCCATGCTATCATCTATCACAGGCCACCACACTATCATCCTCACCTGACTGACTGCTGTGGCCATTAGTGGCAGAAGGGGTTTCGTTCAGAAGACCAAAACGCCCACACGATCATCCCTGTGCTCCTCATGCTCCTCAAAGGCATCCCCAAGGCAGACCTTCAGGAGCACAAATTCCGTTCGGTCCCCGTTACTGCCGTCCCCCTTCCGTCCTATCCTCGGCTACTGCTGCTGTTCACTTCCTGGCTCATGTCTGGCTTCCGTTCTGTCTGGTGAAGGAGGCAGGAGTTGGCTTTCTGTGCCCAGGGTGGGGGACCTGACCCTGGTGGCCTCACTGGACTGTGCTGCAGCAACAGCAGCTTCAGAACCTGAGGTGGATTCTGCGTCTGGTTCTGTTCTCGGACTGTATCCTTCCGAGAGACCGAGTTCTTCGAGGTCGCTATCCCATGAGCAGGATGAGGATCTCTCTGTTCGATGGCTTACACCTCTGGTTTGGTGGCATCTTCCAGAAGTAGCAGGCTGCTCCGAGACCGTCTCCCTCTGCTCGTCATTATCGACCGGTCCAGCCATCTCATGACCCCTATCAGATAACTCAGTTCCTTCTGTCGACCTTTCCTGGTTTGGCTCGCTTGAAAGGCGATGGCGTTCCTCCTCTCTTACCTCCGATGTGCTGCAGAGTCCTTCTACGGGGATTCTTGGCCTCCGTGTTGATCGTTTCTGTCCTTTCCACAGCTTCTGATGCTTGTGCCAGCAACGCCTCTGTCTGAGACACCAATGGATCAGTTACAGAATAAGCAGGCGGCAGGTCATCAGGGGTGGCGGTGTAGCAGGGTGGATCTACCAAGTAGGCAGGGGGCTGCGGAAGAGACGCCGGACTAGGACATCTGTACACTGGCGTCGTGGGATAGGAAGGCCTGAACAGACCCACTGATGAACAGTAAGGTACCAGGTGGCGTCGCAACTGTTCTGGCGTCCATGCTGCGGCTCATCTGGGCTACCGAGATGGCCGCCAGAGACGGCAAACGAGCTCCCTAACCGTGCTGTGCCGTGGTGCCTCTGGATAGCCCGCATAGATCTGAAGCTCGGGTTTGAAGACGAAACCGCCTGTGCTTGAAATCTAGGGTTTTCAAAAATGGACGACACAAAATGACCCGCTCATGATAAGCTGTGCGTTCCATTGATGTGCTGTTGTCCACTGATGACTCTCGTTATCTGAAACTGCTTCATCGTCATCATTTATGCCGGAGTCCGTTTCCATGAGCTCTCCTCCGCCTGACGTGCCGACAATCCAGATAATGGAGCAGAACTCCGATTGTCGTCATCGTCAGAATGATCCGAGTCAGTTTGCTCATCTTGGTTGTGAGAACAAGTGTTGGAACCCTGACTGCAGGATTGTCTGGCTTCAGACATGATGTCTTCTGGATGAGGGGACGTTTCGCCGCGCTGAGAAGAACCGCTTTCCTCTCCACTTGCAGCAGACAGACTGCTTGCTTCTCTCACACCGCTGTCAATCACAAAGAGAAGCCAGCTGATCCGTTAAGTCGTCAAGTCGTCGTGCAGAGTCACTCACGACGCTTCCGTCAATACTGGCAACGGACGCACTGTCCGAATCCTCAACATCCGTGTCTGGGTCACGTCTTTGCGCCTCTTCAAAATCCCTCTGCTGATGAGTGTGAGAGGGGTCAGAGGCCTCGTCATTCTGCTGACCACTGAGGTGGACGCGCGGCACCCAGGTGGAGTCACTGCTTCCTGCCGCACGACAGCCTTCTCCTGCAGGTCCAGATACGCACTGAACGGCATCGCTGCTGCCAGAACTGGAGTGACGAATTTCTTCAGACACCAGTTCCTCTGAAGAAGGGACACCGGCATTCTGTTCCGATGATGATGATGATGGTGCTGCTGCGAGGTTTTCTATGGCGTCCCCGAGAGAGATCGTGTCAAAGCTTGGGCCGCTGCTGGACGTGCAGCTCTCACTGTGGTCAGTCTGACAGCTTTGGCTGACCAGCACTTTGTTCTCCGACATGCACAGGCCACTAAACAGGCCCGAGATACCTTTGTCAGAGAGCGGTCGATCTTCTGGCTTGTTTCTGCGGACGATAGATACCCGCATCATTATTTCTAAGTAGTCCGAATCTGTGTGCGTGGGTGGTATGGCGCTTAGTACTGCCTCTTCAATGACGTGGAATGGGCCGTTTCCTGCATGGCAGCCCCTGGTTTGTGGTTTCTGGTCTGCGGGGCAAGGCTGGGGCTGTTGACGTCTTTCCATGGCCATGCTGACGGGGCTGTCCCCTTCTGACGACAGGGTTTCCCCGCTCTTACGTTGACGACAAAAACGCAGAAAGGCCAAGAGGATGACTATGGAGAAGACTGCAATGGCGTTACTGAAGCTGTCCATGCCTGTGTCCTGAAAGCACACGACACGACACGACCACACACACACACACACATGTACACACACACGCACGCACGCACGCTCGCACACACACACACACACACAGATTAGATCTTGCTCAATGATGACCACCTTTTTTGCATCTGTGCAATATCAGTGCCAATTTCTAAAATTGTCATTATCAGATAACGTCGATCGGATGAATAATGGGCGCAAAATTTCTCCCTCGTTTCACAAACTTCCCAAATAACAACTGCTCATCCATCGATCTATCGATGTATCTAACAATCATCATCTTTGTAATCATATGAAATGTTATCACCAGGAGCATTGAATATGCACAACTAACTGGGTACTTGTTACAAGACCCCGATTTATCGTCCTCTCCAACATACTTGGCACGGAGACAAATGGAATGAGTAGAAAATTCCAGGGTTAGGCGGGATTTGAACTGCACAAAGTGTCTGCTTCTGCAAGCCCGGCTGTTGTCGACCTCAGATGACAAACCAATCGTACAGCAGGAGAAACAAACTGTATGTAGAGAAACATTCTTAAATATACGATATATACGCTCTAAATAAATAATTGCCATCCATACAACAAAAAAAGAGGGACAAAGTGTGTTATTTCATCATTCTGAACACGACTTTCATCACATTTAGCCATCCTAATGAATGATAACTTCGTGGCACATATTATCCAATATTGCCATCATTTTGTTTTTATTCCTGTAATGCAGAAAGAAGAAAAGAAGCAGTTTTACATAATTTTGCCAAATTTTGTTTCCACAAAGGGCATAGCTTTTAACAAAGAAAGCTACATTCCAAGTGGATACTAATAATGATAATACTAATGATAACAACAACAACAATAATAATAATAGTAATAATAATAATAATAATAATAATGGTGATGATGATAATAATAAATGGAATTTACATGATGATGATGATGATAATAATAATAATAATAATAATAATGATGATGATAATGATAATCATAATAAATGGAATTTACATAGCGCTAAACCTTGTAAAAACCGATCAAAGCGCTTGCCTTCAACCCACTCCTACACACGCAACCAACAATGATTAACAGCTTTAAGTTTACAATAAGTCTACACATGGATCCACACATCCCGGCATACACACAACACACACACAACACACACACACACACACAACACACACACACACACACACACACACACACACGCACACAGCCACACGCACGAACACGCACGCACACACACACACACACGCACGCACACGCACGCACACACGCACGCACGCACACACACACACACACACCCCACACACACCACACAAGCCGAAGTGTGAGTGTATGGACACGGGCAGGAAAGCGAATTGTCCTGAGAAATGAACTCCCCCTTTTTGTTACGAGAGAGAGAGAGAGAGAGAGAGAGAGAGAGAGAGAGAGAGAGAGAGAGAGAGAGAGAGAGAGAGAGAGAGAGAGAGAGAGAGAGAGAGAGAGAGAGAGAGAGAGAGAGTGACAAAGAACAGTCCAGTTTGCTGTTGTCAACACGAGAAGCGATTCAAAAGTAGAAAATAAACACTCGTTTGTATGTAAGGCAATTCCCTATCAAAACACTGCGCTCGTGATATGCTGACCCGGGTTCGAATCCTGTTCAAAGGGATATTTTCCCCTGGAGTTAACATCAGTGCAGTCTCCACTAACCTCCAAAAGGCCTTCGGATGAGACTGTAAACCGAGGTCACGAGTGCCAACTCACGCAGAACGTCTTGCGCACACGTTAAAACCTGTTCCGCTTTTCGGAAGAGTAGGTCATTGTGGGGAACAGAAGACAAAATTTACGCAACTGCATACACACGGGGACTGGCTGCAAAAAAGCACACCAGTGCTTATTTCATTATCTTCCAAATAAAATATAAATTAAAAAAAATCAAAACTTGTCCTTGGTCTTCGATCAATAGATGTTTTCCGTAATATGCTCAGTATGTGTATTTTCTTTTCTTTTTTCTTGTTGCTTATTTTTTGTTTTGTTGTCGTTTTGTTCGGGTTTTTGAGGAGGACACTTTACATAAAACTTTACAGGATTCTAAACATACTGCTGTTAGTCATGAACCTTGGTCGACTGATTTCATTTTTATTCCTTTGTATGCTTTTCTTTTCACCAAAGAAAAAATTCGGGAAAAAACCCTTGACCCTACAGAATAAAAGCATTGACATTCGATGGACTTTCAACCCCTAAAGGTAAAGGTGTCCCATAACCTATGTAGTCGTTGGGGAGTGAGGCGTCAGAGACCTCAACTTCTCAAGGGGCCAGCATTTTGAGGGCAGCGCCCACCTCCTCTCCCTTGCTGCTTTACCTTCCCTGACCCTAAAGAGGGCAGGTACCCATTTACATCTGGGTGAACTGGGGGACGGTACTGAAACCAAGGCGAGCAAACGGTCACCCCATCCACTTGGTCACCACGCTCGATGCTGCTTAACCTTAGCTGGGGGAAAGCGAGTGCTGTGACCACTGAGCTATCCCGTCCCCATTTTGGGGAACAGAAGACAAAATCTACGCAACTGCATACACACGGGGACTGCCTGCAAAAAAAGCACACCAGTGCTTTTTTCATTATCTTCCAAATAAAAGAATACATAAATATAAAAAAAATCAAAACTTGTCCTTGATCTTCGATCAATAGATGTTTTCCGTAATATGCTCCGTACGTGTATTTTTTTTCTTGTTGGTTATTTTTTGTTTTGTTGTTATTTTGTTTAGGTTTTTTGGGGAGGACACTTTACATAAAACTCAACAAGGATTCTAAACATACTGCTGTTAGTCATGAACCTTGGTGGACTAATTTCATTGTTATTCCTTTGTATGCTTTTCTTTTCACCAAAGAAAAGTTTGGAAAAAAACACCTTGACCCTACAGAATAAAAGCATTGACATTCGATAGACTTTCAACCCGTAAAGGTAAAGGAGCCCCATAACCTATGCGGTCGTAGGGGAAGCGAGGCATCAGAGACTTCAACTTCTCAAGGGGCCGGAATATTAAGGGCAGCGCCCATCTCCTCTCCCTCGCTGCTTTACCTTCCCTGACCCTAAAGAGGCAGGTACAGCTGGGTGAACTGGGGGACGGTACTGAAACCAAGGCGCGCAAACGGTCACCCATCCACTTGGTCACCACACTCGATGCTGCTTAACCTTAGCTGGGGCAAAGCGAGTGCTCTGACCACTGAGCTATCCCGTCCCCATTTCAACCCCTACTCTCTGACAAATTGGAACCTGAACTACACCACGGTCGAGTTTCCTTATACGCACTTTACGTTCTGTAGTTCTTGTGTCTACTTTGACTAGACAAAAATTACCCGCAAAACAGTCATCAGCTAACTGTGGATTGAGGATGATCTTTCGAGTCTGCTTTTGTGGATTTCGCGAACAATTTTCCAAATCTTCTTTGGCAGGTTCGATGTGACCATCCTGATCTTTTGGTTGTGGGTGTGGGGGTGGGTTTTTTTTCGTTCCTCGGCTACATCTCCAAGGGGGCGGGATAAAATAGTGGTTAGAGTAATGTATTCATGACCTACCGACCCGGGTTGAATCTCGTCCAAGAGGATTTTTTCTCTCTTGAGTGAACATCAGTTCCGACTCCACTCTCCCCAAAAGTCCTTCCGATGAGGCGAGACTATAAACCGAGGCCCCGTGTGCGAACGCGCGCAGAACATCTTGCGCACACGTTAAAACCCGTCCCGCTTTTCGGAAGAGTAGGCCATTGTCTGCCGTTGGGAACAGATGACAAAATTTACAAAACTGCACACACACGGGGACTGAATGAAAAAAAAAGCACACGAGTGCTTATTCCAGTATCCTCGAAATAAGTTTTTTTTTTAAAGTGTACTAATGGTGAAGATGGTGCGTATGCGATCTTTTTACCCACCATTAAGCTTAGCCGCATTCTCACTTTGGGGAGAGTCAAAACACGACACACGTGTGCGTGTGTTTAAACAAAATATATATATATATATATGTGTTCTGTTCCTACCGGCATGAACTGGCCTGTTCTTCCGAAAAGCAAAAGTGATTTTTCATGGATTCGTACTCTGCCTTAATAATAATAATAATAATAATAATAATAATAATGATAAAACTTATATAGCGCTATATCTTGCAAAGACAAATCAAAGCGCATGTATTCAGCCTAATCTTAGTCATGCAATCAATGATAAATAATCAATAGTTTAAACAAACAGATATTACAAACATGGTGTGCTGCAGACAAAATCTATGAATTAAAATTTCAATAGTCAAATGTTTTTCAAAAGCACACACACAAACTCACACAGGTCATATACTTTAGCAGGGTGATATGACATTGGTTAGTGAAGGTGGGATAGTTATATGAAACAAGAGGGGAGAAATCTTAGGTTTGAAATAAATATGTCTTGAGGCTGGATTTTAAAGTGTCATAACTAGGTTTCTGGCGAAGAGAGAGAGGGAGCTCATTCCAGGTCAATGGACCCGAAATAGAGAAAGAGCGGCGGCCAACGGTGGATTGGTTGAATCTAGGTTTGGGTATGCGGATTCTTATTGTCAGCTTTGGGCCGTTTACAGTAGTGATAAAAGCTGTGTGTAAGTAGTATCAACAGTTTTTATCATTTAACTGTTGCGCCTGAAAAAATTTCAAGAATAATATTTTTTGTCTTGAACATGCTACCACACCAATCCTAATGAGTTAAAAAAAAAAAGAGATGACCTATTCATGATGATTACAGGGGGTTACGAGTAAAAGAAATTAATAGAAAAGTCGCTTCAGAAATTCCTGGGGTTTTGAGGAGGGGGGGTGGGGGGGATAGCCTAGTGGTTAGAGCGTTGAGCTTGGGCTCCGACAGCACAGGTTCGAACAATCACCGAAATTCCTGTTCGAGGGGATATTTTTCCTCAAGTTAACACCAGTACCAACTCTACCCCCTCCCTTCCCCCGCCCACCCAAGATGTCCTTCAGATGAAACTATGAGGTCCCGTGTACAAACGCACGTAAAACATCTTGCACATACACGTTAAAAAAACCACACCGGTTTCCCCTTTTGAAAGAGAAGGCCATTGCGTGCTGGTGGGAACAGATGACAAAATTAATGTGGGTTTTTTTTAAAAAAACGTGCACACTGGTGTTTTGAAGTCGGAATGGGACAAGCCTTTATGATGGGGAAAAACGATCGCATAGGCAGAATCTTACAGTTGGTAAGCCTCGCAGCTGTGGCCAAGAACCGCAACAAAAACAGAAGGAAAAATTTAACGGATCATATTCCGTTTAAAAGCCACAAAAAATGCAAAACAAAGGGAGAGAGTAGGGCACACAACTGTGCTTATCTTCACATCACAATTCAAAGACTATCCAAGTGAAACGAACCAACAAAAACCCACCAGCAAAACAACAACAACAACAACAAAAAACAACAAAAATAACAACCACCGCCACCATAAAAAACCACAAACCAACCAAGCTGTTCATGTTGTCATAGAATGATTGTCTTCAATTTAATGTCTGTTCACTCTAAGTGATATTAGACGAGGGAAATAGAAAGTGTAGTGGAAGTTAAAGAAGGGATAGGAAGGAATGGAAGGAGAAAAGACATTGTACAATTGTACAACTTGCAAGGTGTTAGTCTTTCACTTGACTGATTTACATTCACCTATAATAATAATAAAGAGCAAGTTTTATTTATCTATTCATTTATTCATTCATTTATTCGTTCTTTGAGTTCGACGATATTGGAATAAGCACTCATGTGCTTTTTTTACATTCAGTCCCCCTGTGTATGCAGTCTTGTAAATTTTGTCATCCGTTCCCACCGGAACACATGACCTATTCTTCCGAAAAGCGGAACAGGTTTTAACGTGTGTGCAAAATGTTCTGCGTGCGTTAGGTTTTATAAGTCTCATCCCAAGGACTTTAAGGGAGAGTGGAGTCGGCACGGATAACTCCAGTTGGAGAGGGAAGATGCTGGTAAAGTTGTAGCATTATTTGGACAGATTTCCAAATGTCCCCCTCTCATCAGCTGGCAATCTGACGACCCGGGTTCGATTCCCGTTCAAGGGGATATTTTCCCCTGGAGTTAACATCAGTGCAGACTCCACTCTCCCCAAAAGTCCTTCGGATGAGACTATAAACCGAGGCCCCGTGTGCTAACGCGCGCAGAACATCTTGCGCACACGTTAAAATCCTGCTCCGCTTTTCGTAAGAGTAGGCCATTGTGTGCCGATGGGAACTTGATGACAAATTACAAAACCGCATACACACGGGGACTGGATGTAAAAAAAGCACATAAGTGGTTATTCCATTATCATCAATATAAAAGAATAAGATAAGATAAGAAGATAAGAGTAATGAGGGGACAGCCTGGTGGTAAGAGTGATGCACATTGCGCTCGTGATCTGCTGACCCGGGTTCGAATCTCGTTCAAGAGGATTTTTCCTCTGGAGTTAGCATCAGTGCCGACTCCACTCCCCCCTCCCCCTCCCAAATAAAAGTCCTTTGGATGAAACTACAAACCGAGGTCCCGTGTGGGAACACATGCAGAACATCTTGCGTTCACAGTAAAACCCTTCCTCTTTCCGGAAGAGTATGCCATTGTGTGCCGGTGGGAACAGATGCCAGACTTTACCAAACAGCATACACACGGGGACTAGATATAAAAACGCACATGAGTGCTTATCCCATTATCCTCGGAATAAAAGAATAATTTTAAAAACAGCACAGAGTGTGATTTTTTGTGATTATCAAGAATACCAGCAAAAAAACCCCGAACACAAAAAAGAACAAGTCGGCAGTTATTCTAAAAAAGTGTTTTTTCGATTGCAACATTTGTTAACCCTCATGGCTAAAGTTTTTTCTATTTCCAATGCCCAAACGTTTACATGTTTGACCGAGAAAAGCAGGGTGGTAGGTGGGAGGGGTGGGGGGTGGGGTTAGAAAACTGTCTGTTCCAGTTGGAAATATCAAATCACAAACTTTTTCTGTCAACCCCTTCTCCCCCCCCCCCCCCCCACCACACACACACCACACACACCCAAACCCCAGTATCGTGACGCTTGTTCAAAGCAGTCAGTCTGCAAATTGAAGACATCAAGTTTTTGTTGTTGTTGTTGTTGGTGGTGGTGGTAGTGGTGGTGGTGGTAATGTTTTTCTTCTCGCTTATCCTCCCCAAGACAAGTGTCAAGAATGGCCAGGCAACGGTCGTGTATGTAATGTTAACTGTGGTAATAAGCTAGTGTTTGAGTTAATTGTAAGTTTGAGTTAATTGTAAGTGACGTGGCCAATGTTTTCGTATAGTACAGTCTCTGTCAGTCAGTCTGTCTGTCTGTCTGTCTGTCTGTCTGTCTGTGTCTGTCTTTTGTCTGTCTGTGTCTGTCTGTCTGTCTGTCTGTGTCTGTCGTCTGTCTGTCTGTCTGTCTGTCCTGTCTGTCTTGTCTGTCTGTCTCTCTCTCTCTCTCATCTCTCTCTCTCTTTCTCTCTCCCCCTCTCTCTCTCTTCCACCGAATTACAAAAACCAAACTGCTCAGTTCCATTCATTCAGAACAAGAGCACTGTCTGTCTGTCTGTCTGCCTCTCTGTCTCTCTTTCTCTCTCTCACCTAAGACAAAAACCAAAATGCTCAGTTCCATTCTTTCAGAACAAGAGCACTGTCTGTCTGTCTGTCTGCCTCTCTGTCTCTCTTTCTCTCTCTCACCTAAGACAAAAACCAAAATGCTCAGTTCCATTCATTCAGAACAAGAGCACTAAACACACAAACATTTGGACCCTCTGTGTCCCACAAAGATATCTCCTATTTTCATATGCACATCATCGAAAACCTAAAGCAAAGTAAGGTGGATAGATAATCAAAACTTCCATTCATTCACTCCCTCCTGTTGGAAAGCTGGCTTTGGGATGGCCTTCAAAATCCGAGGATCTGAAGTGACCTTTTGTATCTACGTATTGTTTTGTTTTGTTTAATGTCTATTCACTACATGGTGATTTAGACACACCCGCATTCATACCAAAGTACCTATTATTACACACCGCATCTCTCTCCTCTCCTCTCTCTCTCTCTCTCCCTCATCTCCTCTCCATCTCTTTTCCCCTCCTCCTCTCTCCCCCTCTCTCCTCCTCCTCATCTCTCTCTCTCTCTCCCCTTTCTCTCCCCTACACGCACCCACATCCACACACACATAAGTATATAAAATATACAAATATATATAAATATAATTATATAAAATGTATATACAAATATAAAAATATATATATATATATTATATATATATATATATATATATATATATATATAATATATAAATATATATATATATATATATATATATATATAATATATGTAATTACAGTAAAGGTTTTACAGGTGAAGAATATATGACTTCAGCAAATGACACTAATGAAAATTGCTGAGAGTCAAATAAAACTTCTTGACTAGTGGCATATTTCTTATGAATATCTAAACCTCTCCTTTTATACCATGTTAAGAAGAATTGGGCAATCAAACAACAAATGGTGGACTGAAAGTGGAAAGAACAACAACATGTTACATTTTTGAATATTTAGTATTCCATGCATTTAACTCCCGTTTATGTAATTTGAATTTCTAATTTCCGTGGGCAAAGGGAAAATGCTGATAAAAGTTTTTCTATAATCTTTGAATGTATGCATTTCATTAACTTAGAATGAATTTCATAAGCGACAATGCAAGATTAGAATCAAACACTTCATACTGTATTCAAGGCACCTTGTTTTGCCAAAGAATCAAACCCCTCATTCGAATAAATTCCACAATGAGAGGGGATCCAGCAAAAAGTTATGCTGAAAGCCTCTGCTTGCAATAGAATGATCAGGGAAATTTTAAACTCAAATACAATATCATTCCTTATTTTACCATCCAATGACTTTAATGCCATTTAAAACTTCCTTTTTAGTCAACGCAAAACAAATTTGGCAAACATCAATAGCAGTATCAGACAAAAAATTCAAAGCCATAAGAATTGCAAAAAAATTCAGAAGTAAAAAAGAAAAATGTTGTCCTAAATGAAAAGAATTTTGAACTTTTTAAAATCGGGAAACACATATGCAGCACCACTTTTGCCTGTTTCTAATACAGATCCGTCAGTATACACTTTAAGTGATTAGAATAATTATTTTTTAAGTGAACTTTTTACATCAACGGTGAGAAATTTTTATCTTCATTTTTCTTATTTTCCCTGTAGTCAATGTCAAATTTAGCTGAAATATGTTTCCCAAGGAGGTAATGTGGAACAATCGGTAAAAATTTGGGAAATTTTTGATATATCGATTTTCATTTTCTTTTATAAATGTGTCTGTATAATTTTTAATTGGCTGCAAAATGAAATATTGCGTGCCCGTTTAGGAAAATCAGTGTCTTGATTAATAAAAAATTTCCTCTTTACTGAATTTGGAATAGAGATACTACGAACCACATATTTTTGATACTGACAGTTTTCGCTGATCAGAAAGAATAGTAAAAGAGCTTCTTTATAAGTATTAGCTGTATTTGCATGAGCCGGAACACCAAGAGCTATCTTAAATGCTTTACTGTCTAGACTGTAATTTTTTAAGTAGATAATCTGCAGCAAAAAATAAACTTCTTGTCCGTATATTAATTTTGAACGTACCAAGGACAGAGCCAGATTAAACAGAGTCGTAAGGTCTTGGCTTTCCCTGCCTGAAACTTATTATCTTTAGGAAATTAAGTCTTTTCCTAGCTTCAGTTATTTGGTTGATGTGCATCTTCCAATTCAACTTTCTAGTTAAAAATACACCTAAGAATTTGACATCTTGTTTGTATTGAAGCACCTTTCCTTCTAATTTCAGTATTGGTAATTTTAATGCGTTGTCACCGTTATTAAAAAGCACAAGACACGTTTTTTCTGCTGATAATTCTAATCTGTTTTAGGTTGACTTTGGGTAACTCTCTGGATCTTTGATCGCAGGTTATGATCATGGCTTCTAAATTAACGCCGTTAAAGTAAAGGTAACGGTGTCCCATAAGCTATAAGGTCGTCGGGGAGCGAGGCGTCAGAAACCTCACTTCTCCAGGGGCCAGCATATTGAGGGCGGCGCCCATCTCCTCTCCTTCCCCGTTTTACCTTCCATGACCCTAAAGAGGCAGGTACCCATTTACAGCTGGGTGAACTGGGGGAATGTACTGAAGTCAAGGCGCACAAACGGTCACCCATCCAACTGGTAACCACGCTCGATGCTGCGTAACGTTGGCTTGGGGAAAGCGAGCGCTCCGTTGCTGAGCTATCCCATCCCCCAAAAGCAAACATAAAAGTAATTAATACAAAAGGAGGCGGGGGTTGGAGGATGAAGATGGAAGTGTTATGGTAAGGTTTGGAAAGCTTTGTTACTGCAGTCCTCTTTCTGTAGAGTAAATGATGGGGGATAAGAGGCTGGCTTCTTCTACCTGCTCATAGCTGGGAAACCATTTTTACACGGACACATCCCGTACCAACCTCTCGTGCACACACACCAGATAATGGAATTCTTGGGTAGATGGATGCTTACTACTGTCATAATATAATAAAAAATACATGGAATTTATACAGCGCTATATCTTGCAAAAAAACAAATCATAGCGCTTTCATTCATCCTAGTCTTTACATGCAGCCAGTTACAATTAATAGTTTTTTACAAATTCAAATGTAAACACACACGCGCACAATTAATAGTTTTTACAAATTCAAATTTATACACGCACACACACGCACACGCACACACACACACACACGCGCGCGCGCGCGCGCGCACACACACACACACGTACATAAAGGTTGTACACTCCGGCAGGGTAATGGGGGGGTGGGGGGAGGGGAGTGGTTGTTGAGGGCAGGGACAGAAATGAGATGAAACAAGAGAAGAGAATCTTAGGTTTGAAATAAATGTGTCTTAAGGCCGGATTCAAAAACATCATAAGTAGGCTTTTGGCGGAGAGAGAGAGGAGATCATTCCAGATCGATGGACCAGAAACAGAGAAAGAGCGACGACCAACAGTGGACTGGTTGAATCTAGGTATTCTTAAGCACAAGGTATCTGCAATCAGAGCGGAGGGAAGGAGAAGGAGTGTACAGGTGAA
>CM054138.1:19974877-19987377 GCA_028751875.1 Rapana venosa | reverse complement strand
AAAATTTTAAAAATTTTTGTTTTGGTTTTATTCTCCATTAAGCCCCTAAAAAAAAGGAGAAGGTTGTTGTTTTTTCCCCCAGAATTTAAAAGGGAAAATTTCACCCCCAACCCTTTTTAAATCAGTTTGACGGGGGGTACATTTTTACTTGTAAAATTTTTTCAGCATTTCCCAGAAAACTTTTTTCCCAGAGTGCCCCTTTTTTAAAAGTCAAATTCCTTAAACCCTTTCCCCCTCTGCGCAGTTTTTTTTTATCCCTTTCCCTTCTTGGGAAAAGCACCCTAGGCCCCAAAAAAGAAAAACTTCTTTCCCAAAAATTTTAAAAAGGGTTTTTGCATCAACGGGTGTAATCCAACCCCAAAATTTAAAAAAAAGGGGACTTATAACAAAACCCTATACCCCCTTCCCGCAAACCCTCAAAACACATAGGGGGTGAAACGCCCCCCAAACACCTAACCGTGGTTTTTTAAAACCCTCAATGCCCTTCTTCCCCTCCATATTTCCCCCCTTTCCTTTCCCCCAAAACCCCCCCCCCCCTTCCCCCCATTCTTTTCCCCTGGGCGCTTGTCCCCTTTTCCTTTTTCCCCCCCCCCCCTTTTTTTTCCCTTTTCCAACCCCCCCCCTTGTTTTTTCCTATTCGTTTGTGCCCAGCCCCAGAGGCGGGCCAACCCCGGCGCCATTTTGTATGGGAATAAAAGACGCACCAAAAAACACATCCACACACAAAAAATTAAAATAGTTAGCATTATCCAAAGGGGTGAAAAAAATTTTTTAATTACTCGTTTCGGCACCCAAAACGCCCCCCCACCCCCAAAAGGGCAAATTATATTTCCCCCACAGAAAAGACTTTTCACATTCACCCAATTTTTTTTTGAGGACCAACAATCAATCCCCGAGAGACATCAAAAGGGGGGGAAAATTTTGGGAACACCCCAAATCTTGTTTAAAACCCTAATTTTTTCCCTTTTGGTTTGCGGGGCACGGGGCCCGGGGAAAAAGGGAAAGGAAAACCCGGGCCAAGCGTATTATTTTTTAAAAGGGAAAACCACAACATCCACCACAAAAGTTTTAAAAAGAAAAAACAAATTTCAAAAAAACCCAAAAAAAAAAAACTTTTTTTAAACCAAAACAAAAACCAACACAAAAAACCAAACCAACCAAAATTTTTTAAAATTTTCACCCACAAAAACCCACACTTTTCCCCCCCAACCCCCTTTCCAAAACCCCCCAAAAAAAAACCCCAACAAAAACCCCCCCCACCCCAACCCGGGGAAACACCCTAAAAAACACCCCCCCTCCCCCCAAAAACACCCCTTTCCAAAAACCAATTAAAATCCCAACCTTTTCCCACACCCCACCCCCAAAATCCCGACCAAATTTTCCCCAAAACTACCAAAAAACCGCCCCCCAAAAAAACTTAACCCCCCCCCCCCCCCTTTTACCCCCAACAACTTCACATCCTTTAAATTTCATTTTTCCCCTTACCCCTTCCCCCCCCTTTTACCCACCCCCAAAACTTTTACAAAAAAAAAACCCCCCTTTTTTCCACCCCTTTAACCAACCTAAAACCCCTTTTTCCTTTTTCAAAAAAACCCAAAAACCCTTTAAAACACAAAAAATTTTTAACCATCCCCCCCATCTTTTTTTCCCCCTTTATCTTAACCATTCACAACTTCACAAACTTCCCAAAAACCTTTTTAAACCCCCCGGTTTCCTTTGGAGAGCCTAAACCGTGACGCCCTTTGGGCCCCCCCACGGGCCGGGGGGGGGGGGGGAGTTTTTGGGGGGGGGGGTTACTATAATCTTTTTTTCGCCCTTTTCCCCAAAACAAAAAGGGTTGGTTTTGGGGTATCCGCCCGGAAAAACCATGACTTGTGGCCCAGGGGTCGGGTTTAATTTGGGGGGGAACCATGGTTGGGGGGGGGGGGGAAAGGGGGAGGGAGGGGGGAAAGGGGGCTTTTTTATTTTTTTTTTTAGGGCTAAACTAATTACCAACTTAAATTTTTTTTTTGATTGTGAAGTTTTTTTTTTCCCCCCCCCCGGGGTGCCCTGGATTTCAGGGTATGTTTTAAAACCCATTGGTGGATGGTGTCTGGGAAGCCCACAAAAAAAAATTTGGGGGCCCAAAAAAGGGGCGTGTTCCCCCCGTTTGGACCCGAAAACCCCCCCATCCATTTCCGAGTGGTGGTCCGGGCCCCAGTTTTTTGGTGGGAGAAAAAGAGGTGGGAAAAAAATTTTGGTTTTTGCCCCCCGGGAAACAAAATTTTTTCCCGGGAAATTTTTGAAAAAGGACAGGTAAAAAAATGGGGAGCGAAAAAAAAAGGGGGCCACCTTGGGGACGGTCTTCCCGGGGGGCGCCCGAATTTCCCGAAAAGCGTTTAAACCCTTTAAAAAAAATTTTAAAAAATAAAATTGGGGGTTTCCGGGGATTTTTCAAAAACCCCTTTTCCTCAAAAAAATTACCTTTAAAAGGGCAAAGGGCAAATGTTTTTTTTTAAAAATTTGTAAAAAGCATCTTTTTTGGAAAAAAGCGGGGGTTTTTAACCCTCTCGGGACGCCTTTTGGGAAAATTTTTTTTCAACAGAAAAAACCCAGCCCCCGCATTTATTTAAAAAAAAATTAAACCCCCCTTTAAAACCTTCCAAAGGAAAAAAAGGGGTTTTTCCCAAAAGGAAAAGGTTTGTTTTTTTTTTTTTTCCCCCACTTTTGTTTGGGGGGGTTGGGTTGCTTTTAAAATTTTTTTTGTTTGTTTTTTCAAGGGAAAAATGTTTTTTTTAGAAAAGGAAAAAGACCCAAGAACCGATTTAGCAAAGCAAAAATCTTAAAAACTGAACTTTGGGGGAAAAAATTGGTCCCCAAAAAAAAGTTATCCCAACTGGTTCCCTTTTTTTTTTGTGGCTTTGGGGTCCCGGGAAGTCCCCCGGAAAAATAAAATCCCACAGGAACCCAGAAGTTTTGCGCAGGGCCAGAAAAATTTAAAAAATTTTTTCCCTTTTGAAAACAAAAAAAGATACAACTCTCACTGGAGGGGGGTTTGGGAATACTGGGGGGGGGAAAACATCCCCAACACCCCACGAACCAGAAAAAACGAAAACGGGCCAAACCCAAAAGAACTTTTTGGGGGGGAGCAACCCAGAGGGGGACCCCCAAACATCCCGGGGGAATTGGAACGGGGCCCGGACAGGGATGGAATTTTTTTTTCTGCCCAAGGAAAAAAGGAAAAACAGAAATTGTTGGATGTGAAAAGGAGTGAAAATTAAAAAACTGGAACATTTAAGTTTGCCCTGGAGGGGGGGTAAAATTTGGGGGGGGGGGGGGGGGGGGGGGTTTTAAATTGAAGTATAAGTTTTAGTTGAACGTGTCCATAAGGGGGAAAGGGCCCCCGAGGGGGGTGGGTAAATTGGGGGGGAGGTAAAAAAGGGGAAAAATTCCCGCCCTTTTTTGGGGGTTATTTTTCGGGGCCGGGGGGGGGGGGGGGGGGGGGGGGGGGGGGGGGGGGGGGGGGGGGGGGGGGGGGGGGGGGGGGGGGGGAAAAAAATTTCCAAAATTACCCCCCACCCCCCAAACACAACCCACGAATACACACAAATACGCAATGTGCGTGCACACACACACACACCAAAAAACACACCCTCCCTCAGCTGCATGTACAGAGGTCCCACACCCCTTGGGGCCGCCCATCAAAAAAAAAAAAAAAAAAAAAAAAAAAAAAAAAAGCAAACCCCAAAAAAAAAAAAAAAAAAAAAAAAAAAAAAAAAAACAAAAATTTTAAAAAAAAACAAAACCCCTGCTTAACCCCCCGGGAAAATCTTTCGCACAATTTTTAAAACCTTTCCCCCCTTTTGAAAAAGGGGGGATTGTTTTTTTCGGTGGAAAAGACAAAAAATTTAGAAAAAACCCTACTTTTGAAAAAGGAAAAAAATTTTTTTTAAAAAAAAAATAAAAAAAAAAATTTTTTTTTGTTTTTTCCCCCCCCCCCCCCCGGGTTTTTTCAACCCGGGCCGGTTAACCGGGATTTTTTTGCTTCAATGGTTTAAAAGGGTTCCCTTTTTTTTTTTTGTAATTTTTTTTTCAAACCTTTTTTTTCCCCCAAAAGGGTTTTGTCCGGAAAAGAGCGCAAATTTTAAAAGCGTTGGGTTTGGGGTTTAAAAAAAGGTTTTTTTAAAAAAAACGGTTTATTCGAAGGGGAAAAAAAAAAGAAGAAAAAAGCCCTTTTTTAAAAAAGGCCTGGGGAAAAAAAGGGGGAAAAAAAAGGGGGTTTTTTTTAAAAAACGGCAAAAGCCATTTAAATTTCCCAATTCCCCTTTTTTTTTTTTTTAAAAAAAAACCCGAAATTCTTCAAAATTTTTTTACTTCCCCCAAAAATTTTTTTTAAAAAACCCCCCCCCCCCCCTTTTGGGTTTTTGGGTTTAAAAAAACCCCTTTTTTTTTTTTAAAGTTAAAAAAAAATGGCAGCTAAGGGCCTTAAAAAAAAATTTCCCCCCCCCTTTTAAAAAAAAAATTTAGGGGAAAAGTTAGGGGGTTCCCCCCTTCCTTTCCCCCCCCACCGATCCCTTTTTTTTTTTGACCCTTCCCAAAAAAAAGGGGGGGGTTTTGGGGAAAATCAAAAGCCCCCCCCCCCCCCGGGCCTTTGTAGCCACCGTTTACCCGGGGTTGAGTGAAGCGTGTTTACTGCCCCTACAAGGGTTTGGGGGGGCTTTTCCCCCTTTTCCCCAAAATTCCCCTCCCCCCCCCGGGTTTTTTCCCCCCCCCGGGTGTGCGGTGGAACGAAAAAACCACGTTTTGGTGTCCGGAACTTTGCCAAATTGGGTTACGCGAATTTGTGGCTACCCCCTTTTTTTTCCCCTTTTTTTTTAAAAAAAAAGGGGATGTTTAACCAAAAAGGGGGGCCAAATTTTCCAAATAACTGACGCCCTTTTTTTAAATTTTTCCCAAAGAGGGGGGACTTATTTTTTTCCCCTGGGTTTTTTTAAAACCCGAAAAAAATAGAACCCCGTTTTTTGTCCAAAATAACCCCTTTCTGCTCAATTTCCCCCGGCACCCCCCTTTTTAAAAGGGAAAAATGGCCTTCCAGTGTCAAAATTGCCCCGGCAAAAACTTTCCCTTTCCGGGACTTGGGGGAACTTTTTTTGCCAACCCTCCCCAAAAGGGCCCCCCCTTCCCGGCCCCCCCCGGGAACAACGAGGGCGATTTGCCCTTGGGAAAAAAAACCCCCTCCCCCCTTTCGGCCCTTTGGGGGGTCTTTCCACTCTCGGGCCTTTTTCCCCTCCGGGCCCCGGGGCCCTTTTTTTCCTTGCGGATTTTTGGGCCGGGGGAGGGGCCCCTATTTGTCCTCCCTCTCCGGGAAAGGCTGTTCCCCCGTTGGTTGGGGGGGGGGGGCCGGGGGGGTTGTGGGTTTCCCCGGGGGCCCGCTGGGGGTTTCCCCGGTTTGGGGGTTACCTGTTTCCTTTTCCTTTGGGGGGCCCCTTTCCGTTTTTCCCCCCCCTTTTCCCTTTTTCCCCTTTTCTCCTTTTTTCCTTTCTCCTTTTTAATTTCTTTTTTCCTTCTTCCTTTCCCTTTTTCTTTCTTTTTTCCCCTTTTTTCCTTCCTTCCTTCCCTTTTTTTCCCCCCCTTTCTTTTTTTTCTTTTTTCTTTTTCCTTTTTTGCCTCCTTTTGCCTTTGTTCCTTTTTTCCTTCCCTTTTTTTGCCCCTTTTTTTTTCCCTTTTCTTTTTTTCCTTTTTTTTCCCCTTTTCCCCCCCTTTTTTTTCCCTATTTATTTTTTTTTTTTCCTTTTTCCTTAGGTTTTTTTTTCTTTTGTTCTGTTTTTTTTGGGGTTTTGCCTTCTTTTTCTTTTTTTCCCCCTTTTCCTTTTTTTTTTCCCTTTTTTCTTTTCCTTTTTCCCCTTTTTTTTCTTTTCCCCTTTTTTTTTTTTCCTTTTTCCCCCTTTTTTCTTTTTTTAATTTTTTTTTTTTCCCATTTGTTTTGAAAGTTTTTATCTTTTTTTGGGGGCCCCGGGGGGGGGCCCTTTTTAGATTTTTTAAAAAAAAAATTTTTTTATTCCTTTAACTCTTTTAAAATTGAAAATTGATGAAATATTTTTTTTACCCCCAAAAATTTTTTTAAAAAAGGGAAAAAAATCCCCAAAAAAAAACCCAATTTCTTAAAATTTTTTTAAATGGTTTTTTTTTTTTTTTTTTTTTTTTTAAAGGGTTTTTTTTAAAAACACTTTTTTGGGTTTAAATTTCAAAAAGGGAATTTACCATAATGCCGATTTTCCCCATTTTTGCCCCCCCCCCCCCTTTCCCCCCTTTTTCCTTTTTTTTGGTTTTTTTTTTCTTCTTTTCCCCCTTTTTCCCCCCCCCCCCCTATTTTTTTTTTCCTTTTTTATTTAAGGGGTTTTTTTTTAGTTTTTTTAAAGAAATTTTCAATTTTTAAAATTTTTTTAAAAAATTTTTTTGAATTTTTTAAAAAATTTTTTTTTTTAAAAAGTTTTAAAAGGTTTTTTTACAAAAACTTTTTCCCCATTAATTTGCGGGTTTTTTAAATAATTTTTAAAACCAATTTTTGAAACCCTATTCAGATTTTATTTTTTTTACAAAAATTTCTTGTGCCAAATTTTTAAAATTTTTATTTGTTTTTTAAAGGGTTTTTTTAAACTGTTTCCCAAATTTTTTTTTATTAAAATCTTAAAATTCCTTCTTCATTTTATTTTTCTTTTTTTTTTTTTTTTTTTTTTCCTGGGGGAAATTCAATTATTTTTTTCCCCCTTTTTCAATTTTAATATCCCATTTCCCTTTTTTCTTTTTTATTAAAATTTTTTTTTTTTCTTTTTCCCCCCTGCCCCCCCTACTCTGGCCCCCCCCCCTTACCCCCTTTTTCTTTTTCCTTCTTTCCCCCCCCCCCTTTCTCCCCTTTTTTTTCCCCCCCCCCCTTCCTTTCCCCCCTTTCCCCTTTTTTTCCCCCCCCTTCCCCCTCCCCCCCCTTTCTTTCCCCCCTTCCCCTCCCCCCCTTTTTCCCCCCCCTTTCTTCCTCCTTTCCCCCCTTCCTTCCCCTTTTTTTCCTTCCCCCTTTTTTTTCCCCCCTTCCCCCTTCTTTTCTCCCCCCCCCTTTTTTCCCCCCCCTTTTTTCCCCCCTTTTTTTTTTTTCCCCCTCCCCCTTTTTTCTCCCCTCCCCTTCTCTCTTTCCCCCTTTTTTTTCCCCTCCCCCTTTCCCTTCCCTCCCCCCCCTCCTCCTAAAACCCCCCCCCTCTCACCCGGGCTCCCTTCTCAATTCAATTCTTCTTCTTTTTTGGGTTTTCCCTTTTTTTTTCCCCACCACTCTTTTCCCGGGGTGGGTTTTCTTCAGGTGCTCTGTCCCTCCAAAGAAAAGGGGGGGGGGGGGGGGGGGGGGGGGGGGGGGGGGGGGGGGGGGGAGGAAGGGGGAGGATCAGTCATTTTTTGGAAAAAAAAGAAATTTTTTCCCCCCCCTTTTTTTTGGGGGGTTTTCCCGCCCCCTTTAAGGCCCCCCCCTTCCCCAAAATTTTTTTAAAGGGGTTTTATTTTGCTGGGGTTCCCGGGGGGGGGCCCAAAAACCCCCTGTTCGTGCTTTCAAGTTTGGGGCCCACAAATTTTTTCTTTTTTTTTGCCTTTTTTTTTTTTTTTTTTTTTTTTTTTTTTGGGTTTTTTTTTTGGGGTTTTTTTTTTGGGGGGTTTTTTTTTAAACCCTTTAAAAACCCCTTTTCCAAATTTCCTATTAAAAAATTTTTTTTAGTTTCGTTGGTTCAGGGCAAAAATTTTTGTGTCCCCAAACGTTTTTTTTAACAAGGACAAAAAGCCCAACCCCCCCAGGTGTTTTGTTCTTTTGTACCAAACGTTCTTTGTATTTTGGGCGTGGGGGGTTTTTAAAAAGGGGGGGGTCCTTGAGCTTTTTTTCCCCCCCCCCTTGGTGTTTTCCCTTTGGGGACCCCGGGATTTTTTTTTTTCCGGGGGTTTTGGGGGGCGGGGGAAAAAAGCGGGTTTGGGGAAGTTTTGGGGTTGGGTCAAAAAAGAGGGGTTGGGGGAATATTCATTTATTTTTTTTTTTTTTTATTATTATTAAATTTTTTTGTTTTTTTTTTTGGTATTAATGAGATTTTTTGTTTGAGGCCCTTAATATTTGTTTTCCCTAAACCCCGAGATAACTCACCCCCCCTTCCCCCCCCCCCCCTTCCCCTTTTTTCTTCTTTTTTTCTCTCCCGTCTTCCCCCCCTCCCTTTTTTTTCCCCTACCCACCCTACACCCCCCAAACCCCCACCCCCTACAAACCCCCCCCCCACCCCCCCCAAAAACCCCCCCCCCCCCCCCCCCAAAACCCCCCACCACCCCCCCCCTCCCCCCACTTTTCCCAAATTTTTTTTCCAAAATTTTTCCCCCCCCCCCCTTTAAAAAAATTTTTTCCTCCCTTTTTTTTTTCAAAAAAAAAACCCCAAAAAAAAATGACCCCCTTCTTTGCCTTCCCCCCCTTCTCCCCCTTCCCCTATTTTCTTCCTACCTCCCCGCCGCCTCTTCGTACCTCAAACGTTCTTCAAACTCATTCTCAAAACTTTTTTGGGAAAAAAAAACCTAAATTTTCCCCCCTTTTCCCCCTATTATTTCTCCCCAAACCCCCCAAAAAGCAAACGAAAAATAATTAAAAGAAGAAAAGGGGGGGGGGGGGGGAAATTTTAAAAAAAATTTTTTTAAAATTTTTTTTTTTCCCTTTTTCAAAAAGTTTTTCCCTTTAAATTTATTTTAGGATCGGGGGGAGGGAAAAAAAGGGGGGAGGAGGGGAGAGAGGGGGGGGAGGGGAAAAAGGGGGGAAAGGAGGAACGAAATTAAAAAAAAGGGGCGGGTGTTTGGGGTTTTTTTTAAAAAAAAAAATTTAAAAAATTTTCCCCCTTTGCTTGCTTTCCCTTTTTCCAGCCTTGCCCTTTCCCCCCTTTTTTCCCCCAGGTTTTTGGCCTTTAAAAAAATTTTAAAAGTCCCCTCGAGGGGGCCCCCCCGCTTTCTTTTTTTTTTTTTTTTAAAAAAAATTTTTTTTTCCCCTTTTTTTCCCCCCCCCCCGGGGTTTTTTGGTTTGTTTAAAAAAAATTTTTAAACCAAAAAAAGTGCTCCAAAAATTTCTCTTTTTTTTCCCCTTCCCGGCCAAAAAGGGGGCCCCACGCCCAAAACAAACGGGGCGGTATCAAAGAAAAAAAAGGCAACCAGCGTCTTTTCCTTCCGCCTAAAGAATCTTGCAAAAAAAAGTAAGTTGGGGGGGTTTTTTTTTTTAAAATTTTTTTTAAAACCCCCCCCGCCCCCCCCGCCCGCTGTCCTTGGAGGGAAAAGGGGGGGGGTGGTTTTTTTTACCCAAAAACTTGCCCTCAGAAAACGGTTTGAAAAAGTTAAAAGCTGTCCCCAAAGATGTGGCCAAAAATGAATTTAAAAAAAAATTTTTTTTCTTTTTAATTAACTGGTTTTTTTTTTAAAGGTCTGCAGTTTTTTTTCCCTTTTTTTTTTGTTTTTAAAGGAATGCTTTAAAAATTATGTTTTAAACCCCCTTTTTTTTTTTCCCCCTTTTTTTTTTACCTCCTTTTTGCCCCCTCCTCCTTTTTAAAATAAATAAAACCTAAAAACCCCCAAAACCCCGGGTTCCCCCCCAACCAAAAAAACCCGAAAACCCTTCCAAAAGCAAAAAAACCCAAAAAAAAAAAAAACAAAAAAAACCCCCAAACCCCCCCCCCGGGTAAACCCAAACCCCCGCTAACTTTTAACCACCTTCGGAATTCCCAAAAAAAAAAGGGGGAAAAAAAAAAGGGAAAAAAAAAAAATTCCCCAAAAAATTTCTTAAGAACAAAAAAGGGGGAAAAAAAGTGCATTTTAAACCCCAATTAAAAAACCCCCCCCAAAAAAAAAAAACCCCAATAAAAAATTTTTTTTTTTTTTTGGGGGAAGGGGTTTTTTTTAAAAGGAAGCAATTTTCTGAAGAAGCCCGTGAAAATTGGGAAAAAAACAAACAAAAAAAGGTTTTCCTTTTAAAAAATCCCGGGTAAAAAAAAACCACCCAAAAAACCCCCGCTTAAAAGCCCCCAAATTTCCCATAATTTCCCAAAAAAAGGGGGGGGCCAAAAAAAAAAAAGAAAAATTTTTTAAACAAAGAACCCATTTTTCCCCGTTTTCCCTTTTTTTTCTTTTCCTTTTTTCTTCTTTTCCCCCCGTTTGGGTTTTGGGGGGCCCCCCTTTTTTTTGTTGGAGGGAAAGGGGAAAAATGAAAGGGACACCTTGTTGAGAAAAGGACGAAGACAATTTTTTAAAAAAGAAGATGTTTAAAAACCGACAGTCCCCCAACCCCGGGGGTTTTTCCAGTTTTAAACCCACCAAAAAAAAAACCCCTTTTTGTTTTTAAAAAAAACTTTAAAAATAAAAGTCCCCAAAACCAAAGGCCCGGGGGAAAACCCAAAAAGAAAAAAAATTTTTTTCCCCCCCCCCCAAAAAAAAAGTTTTCCACAAGGAAAAAAAAATTATTTGAACCAAAAAAAAAACCCTTTAAAAAAAATCACAAAAAATTGTTTTAAAAAAAACAAAGGCTTTAAACAAAAACACCGTTAAACCACAAAAAAAAATTAATTAAATAAACCAAAACCCAAAAAAACACCGTGAAAAAAAAAAAAATTTTGAAAAAAAAAAGAAAAACAACCCTTTTTATTTTCCAGTTATTAACCTAAAAAACTTTAAAAAAAATTTTAAAGAAAAAACCGTTTAACCACAAAAAATTAGGTTTTTTTTTAAAAAAAAAATTTTTTTAAAAAAATTTTAAAAAAATTTTTAAAAATTAATTTTTTTTTTAAATTAATTTAAAAAAAAATTTTTTTTATTTCCTTTTTTTTAAAAAAAAAATTTTTTTAATTTTTTTTTAAAAAATTTTTTTTAAATTTTTTTTTTTTTTTTTTAAAAAAAAAAATTTTAAAAACCCAAAAAAATTTTTTTTATATTTTTAAAAAAAACCATTTTTAAACTTTTAAAAAATTTTTTTTAAAAAAAATTTCCGTTATACCAAAAAAAAACATTTCCCTTGATACCCACAAAAGAAAAACATTCCAGTTGATATACCCAAAAAAACATTCCATTGTTCCTACAAAAAACATTCCAGTTGAACCTAAACAAAAACATTCCATTTTTAAAAAAACCTACACAAAAATTCCAGTTATACCTACAAAAAAAAAAAATTCCAGTTGATAAACCCAAACGAAAAAATTTAATTTTAAAACCTAAAAAAAAATTCCAGTTGATACCTACACAAAAACAATTCCAGTTGATACCTACACGAAAACATTCCAGTTGATACCTACACGAAAAACATCCAGTTGATACCTACACGAAAAACATTCCAGTTGATACCTACACGAAAAACATTCAGTTGATACCTACATGAAAAACATTCCAGTTGATACCTACAGAAAAACATTCCATTGAAACCTACAAAAATATTCCAGTTGATACCTACACAAAAAACATTCCAGTTGATACTTTAAAGAAAACATTCCAGTTGATACCTACATCGAAAAACATTCCCGTTTGATACCTACACGAAAAACTTCCATTGATACCTAAAAAAATTCCATGATACCTAACAAAAAAACATTCTTTTAGTTTTATTTCTACATAAAAAACATTCCAGTTGATACTCACGAAAAATTCCATTTGAAACCTACACGAAAAATAATTCCAGTTGATACCTACACGAAAAATATTCCAGTTGATACCACCCCGAAAAATATTCCAATTGATACCTACATTCCAGTTGATACCTACACAAAAAACAATTTCCCTTGATACCTACATTCCCCGCGATAAACCCACACGAAAACATTCCCGTTGATACCTACATTCCAGTTGATACCACACGGAAAACATTCCAGTTGATACCTACATGAAAAACATTCCAGTTGATACCTACACGAAAAACATTCCATTTGAAAACCTACAAAGAAAAATATTTCCCGTTGATACCTACACGAAAAACATTCCAGTTGATACCTTCACGAAAAAAATTCCCCGTTTGATACCTTACACGAAAAACATTCCAGTTGATACCTTTCAGGAAAAAAAATTCCAGTTGATACCTACACGAAAAATATTCCAGTTTATACCCACACAAAAATATTCCAATTGATACCTACATTCCAGTTGATACCTACACAAAAAAAATTTCCCGTTGATACCTACATTCCAGTCGATACCTACACGAAAAAACATTCCAGTTGATACCTACACAAAAAACATTCCAGTGATACCTACACGAAAAACATTCCAGTTGATACCTTCACGAAAAACATTCCATTGATACCCACAACGAAAAACAAAAAAGATTAAACACGGGGGATCGGGGGTCTAGAGGGAACGCGCCTGTCTAAAAGCGAAAAGTCCGGGTTCGTACCCGTCGGGGGGCCCCAAACTTTTCCCCCATCCATTAGACCATGATGGTGGTCTGGGCGCTAGTCTTTCGGATGAGACGATAAACCGAGGTCCCGTGTGTTTAAAAAATT
>CM054138.1:19961527-19974377 GCA_028751875.1 Rapana venosa | reverse complement strand
TCTCTCTCTCTCTCTCCCCTCTCCTTCCCCCCCTCTCCCCCTCTCTCTCCTCTCTCCCCCCTCTCGCGCTCCCTTCTGTCCATCCATGTCTGTCGTCACGTCTTCCCATTCATTCCATTCTCTCTCTCTCCCTCTCCTCCTCTCCTCCCTTCTCTCTCTCTCCTCCTCTTCTCTCGCCACCAACATCCAGACCGATTTTAAAATTTATATTTGTAGTTAAAAAATAGGGTACCTCAAAGTTTTTTAAAAGGGGGTGGGTTCCACCCTGTTTTTCCCCCCTTAAAGAAAAGGGGAAACCCAAAAACAGGGAAAAAGCTTTGATGCAATTTGACCCTGGCCAGGACTGGCATTGATAAAACAACCCCACTCCTACCCCCCCCCCCCCCCCCCCCCCCCCACCCCCAACCCCTCTTTTAAAAAAAAAAAAAAAAAGCCCCGATGTTTGTCCGGGCCTTTTCCGGGGTTTTTCTTTCCCTCCTTCCCCCTCTTCTGTCTGTCTGTCCCCGTCCTGCTGCTGTCTTCTGTCCTGTCTGTCTGTTTTCTCTCTCTCTCTCTCTCTCTCCTCTCGGGCGCCTTCTTCCACACGCCTGTCTTCTGTCTCCATTCGTTTTCCCAAATTCTCTCTGTCTCTGTCTGTTTTTTTTCCTGCGTCTTCTCTTTCTCTCTCTCCCTCTCTCTCCTCTCCCCCTTTCTGTCCTGTCCTCATTCTTTTCCCTTTCCCCTTCTTCTTCGATCTTTTCGTTCTGTTTTCTTCTGTCCTCTCTGTCTGTCCCCTTCTTTCTTCTCTCTCTCTCTCTCCCCCTTGCTGCCTCCTGTCCACCTTTTCCATGTCTGTCCTCATTCGTTTTCCCCAATTTCCCCCTCTTCTCTTTCCTTTTTCCCTCTGTGCCCTTCTCTGTTCTCTGTCGGTCGTCTTTCTCTCTCTTTCCCTTCTCCTCTCTTTTTCCCTCCCTGCCTCCTTTCGGTCCTCATTCGATTTCATTCCTCCTTCTCTTCTCTCTTATTCTCTTCTCTCTTTATGTCTTTGTGTCTCTGTCTGTCCTGCTGCTGTCTCTCCTCTCCTCCCTCTCTCTCCTCCTCCTCTCCCCCCCCCTCCTTTCCCCACCATTCCCCCTTCCTACTTTTTTCCTCATTCTTTCCATTCTCTCTCTCTTTCTTCCTTTTCTCCTTTCCTTTTTCCTCTTCTCTCCCCGGCCCTATAATAATAAAATTTTCCTTTCCCCCATTCTCTGTCCTTTTCTTTCTTCTTTCTTCCCCTCTCCCCCTTTTTTTCCCCCCTCCTCACCCCCCCCCCCCTAACCCCCCCCCCCACCTTTTCCCTTACCCATCCTCCTCCCCCCCCCACCCCCCACCCCCCACCCCCGTCCCAAAAGACAAGATTGTTTGTATAAAAACGGGACCAAAATTTGGCCCAAACAACCCAAAGCATTTTCCTTGCATACCCGCCCTTCACCCTTCAACGTAGCACCCCTACACCCCAGCCAGCTCATCCCCATACTTAACTGCCCGCTTCTTTTGGCACGTTTAAAAGAGCCAGCCAGGCCAGACAGGGCCCCTTTTTGGCTGCTTAGTTCGGCTTTATCCCCCCCCCCCCCCTGCCCCCCCCCCCCCCCCCCCCCCCCCCCCCGTCCTCGGGCCTTCTTTATTTGGCCCCCTACTTGTTTTTGTTTTTTTTTTGTTTTGGGGGGGCTGGCTGTAGCCAGGGTACTAGTCTTTCTTGTTGTTCTTGTTCTTCTGTTCTTCTTCGTCTTCTTCTAGTAGTACTACTACTACTACTTCTACTACTACTACTACTATTACTACTATTACTACTACTACTACTACTACTACTACTACTATTACTACTACTACTACTACTACTACTACTACTCATTACTACTGCTGCTGCTGCTACAACTACTACTACTACTACTGCTGCTGCTTCTGCTGCTGCTGCTACTACTACTACTACTACTGCTGCTGCTGCTGCTGCTGCTGCTACTACTACTACTACTACTGCTGCTGCTGCTGCTGCTGCTGCTACAACAACTACTATTACTACTGCTGCTGCTGCTGCTGCTGCTGCTGCTGCTTCTACTCCCCGCCCCTTCCTCTTCCTCCTCCTCCTTCTCACCCTTCTCCCCCTCCTCCTCAGGGGGTGGGTGGGGGGGGGGGGGGGGAGGGGAGGAGGAAGCCAGGGTACAATTTGTCTATAAGAAGGTCAAGGAATCGTCTTGCTGGAAGCCATTCTTTCCTTCTGTCAGTCAGTGCCCGCCTACCCGGTTTGAAGGTGAGAATTTCTGCACATATTAAGTGCAACAGCCAGAAATTCTAATTAATTTTTATATCGTTACACTCTAAAATGTTTATTTTCTTTATTCATTCTTTTATATCGAGGATAATGGAATAAGCACTCATGTGCTTTTTTTTACATCAAGTCCCCGTGTGTATGCGGTTTTGTCAATTTTGTCATCTTGTTTCCACCGGCACACAATGGCCTACTCTTTCGAAAAGCGGAACAGGATTTCACGTGTGCGCAAGATGTTCTGCATGCGTTCGAACACGGGGCCTTGGTTTATAGTCTCATCCGAAGGACTTTGACATTCAGTTCGATTTTTGAGGTCAAACTGGGAAGAAAGGGCGAGGCTGGGAATCGAACCCAGAACCTCACGGTTTGCCTCATGGTTTACTTGTTGGCAGGCGAACGTCTTAACCGTCCTGCCACCTTCCTTCGTTCTAATTATAGTGTATCCATTGCGGTAGCTCAAACCCTTTAATATATAGTCCCTCTGATGCCGGAATGTGGCTGCAGTAGCTCAAACCCTTTGATATATAGTCCCTCTGATGCCGGAATGTGGCTGCAGTAGCTCAAACCCTTTGATATATAGTCCCTCTGATGCCGGAATGTGGCTGCCTACCATAGCGAGGTACTTGAGAAAATAAATCGTAGGCCTACTGTGTGCAAGCTTATCACCAAAGAGGTCTCACAATGATGAATTTTGCGTTGCTGATAATCACTTCTTGCATGGTGAGGGTAAAATCCGATTGAACATCCCCGAGTCTCTACCAGTGCATTTAATTTTTTTTTAAAAAACAAACGAACAAAAACAACCACCAAAGAAAGAAGAAAAAAAAGAGCTAACTTCACATTCCACCAATACCAACTTTACACTGAGCAGACATAGCAACACACAAACGAGTTTCAACAGGAAAACAAAACAAAACAAAATGACCCCCCCCCCCCCCAAAAAAAAAAACAAAAACAACCCACAACAAACCCCAACACAACAACAAACAACAACAAACAAACAACAACAACAAACAACCCACCCCCCCAACCAACAACAACAACGACAACAACAACTTGCAAAAAACCCAGAAAAGACCATCCTGGCACCTACTATAATAGTAGCCAAAACTACCAAGAAAAGAGCAAGCGCTTGTACTACTGACTGCGCTACACCATCCGTCGTACCTCACAGTCGATCGCTTCCTTAAGTTAGTTAACCCTATCATCAGCAGATCTATCTGTATTGCAGGGGTAAGGTGCTAGCAGTACCTTAATTGTGTTGTGGGCCCCCAACACCCCTGATCTGCTATCCTGTCTAGAGAGGAGTGATGAAGGCTGTGTTGATTCGGAACCTCTTTTGGCCGCAAACCTCTGTCGACAGCGCCTGTGGGGCGAGGTGCTGATGAAACGTGTGTTGCTACGTGATCCTTCTGAAACTCTACTTATTCTATGTTTTGATCGTCTTCATAGATTTGTTTAAACCCATATACATATTGAAATATCTGTATTTTACATGAAACTGATGAAACTCTACGATTTTAGTTTCGGTGCAGTCAAACGTGAATCTGATGAAATATCTATACTCTCTATACGGCAGCTCTAAAACGTATTTCACCAGAACCTGGCTTCGCAGACTGCAGGCATTTAGTGGTAGGGTCTGTAATTGTGTTGTGGGGCCAACGAATCTGATCTGCTATCAGCTCTAGAGAGGAGTGATGAGCTCTAAGTTGATTCAAAGTGCTGTGGGCTGCAAAACCTGTGTGGGGCAGCGTCTGTTAGGCGAGGTACTGATGAAAATCTGTGTTGCTACATGATCCTTCTGAAACTCTTCTTGTTTTGTTTGTTTGTTGGTCCCTCCCCACCCCCCACCCCCCCCCCCCCCAAAAAAAAAAAAAAAAAGATTCACATAGAAACCACATGCATGAATCTGATGGAATATCTGTATTGTACATAGAACTCATGCCAAACTGTTATTGTTTACTTTCGGTACTGCCAAACAAGGTTATGGGAACACTGAAATTTCTGTATCTGAAATTCATTTGAATGAAAGTCTTCTGTTTTGATCCTTTTGCTCTGTAAACTCCCCCTGTCATCTGCCTGTCAGAGTCATGTCTCACGTTGTAAAAAACAAAAGGAGAATTTCATCAATTTTATGTAAAATATAGAGATTTCATTGAGTATACACGAATTAATTGGGGGGGGGGGGGGGGGGGGAAGAGAGAGAGAGGGGGGGGGGGGGTGGAATACGTTGGTATTGGTATAAGTATTGTCTTGTAATTATGCGGGCACAATGTTCTACTCATGCTAGTCCTTCCTTCCTTCCGTATATTGTGTTGTGGTATTTTTGTTGTAATAAATATTTTTCCTGTTTACTGTTTCCCGTATGGTATGTAACCCGTGTATGTCTCTGTTTGTGAGATAATAAAGTACTCAGAATTATTGAACTGGATTGATTTGAACGCAAAGTTTTTACAGTAATGAATGCCACTGCTCTTGTAGCGATGTACTCTCCTCAGAGAAAAATGTCCTAAGGCTTTTTTAAGTGGTAAACAGTACAACACAACACAATACAACACAACACAATACAAAACAATGAATACTACTACTGCTACTACTACTACTGCTGCTACTACTACTACTACTACTTCTACTACTACTACTACTACTACTACTACTACTACTACTACTACTACTACTACTTCTACTACTACTACTACAACATGGAAGTCATATAGCGCTATATCTTGCAACAAAACAAATCAAAGCACTTTCATTCATCCTACTCCTTCACATGCAGCCAGTTACAATGAATAGGATTTTTTTTACAAGCAACACACACCACAACACACCGCAACACACAACACAACACAACACACACACACATACACACACCACCACCACCACCACCACCACCACCACACAAGTAATAAAGAGTTCCAGGAGATCAAAGCATAGCAACACAACACACATTTCATCAGAACCTAGCATCACACAAAGGCGCCTGCCTGCCTGCCTGCCTGCCTGCCTGAGGGCCTGGGGCAGCAAAGCTGACTGTGTCGACAGTGCCGCTTCAAAAACGAGACCGCTATAGGCTGCACACCGGTATTAAAAAATCCCTCTTTTCCTTCTGTTTTTCTATGTGACTCTTATATTCATACCGCACGTACTAAGGCATCCACAGAAATAAACAACCACTTTTTGTGAAAGACTAGCCCCTGACTCAAAAAACTCATGTGATTTTGAACAAGTTTGGTAGGTTTGAAATTTTTTAAGTTTTCAGCAAACACTGTACCCCCTCAGTCCTTGGTCGTCTGCTAGCTTCCTTACGGCAATATGCGTGCTTAGGGGGGTCAACTCTGTAGGAATACAGGCAAACCTCATTTGATGGTTATTTCCAACTTTCTCGTGACTACCTGGTAGTGCTCTATGTCCTCAATCCCCAAAACAAGTGTACAGTCCATTTTTTCATGCTTTTAAAAAATCTGTGAAAATCACCAACATTTTTTTCCCACTCCCACTCCATAGAAGATACTACGTGACCCCCAAATTAATACCGGTGTGCGGCCATACTAGCCAATGTCAGTCAACATCGATGATTGCTGAAGTGAGCAGTCAGGGGGAGTTGGCAAGGGAGGAAGGGGGAAGGGGAGGAGGAAGGTGTAGGGGGAGGGTGGAGAGAAAAAGGAGATGGAACATGGAAGATTATTGGGAGTGGGGATGGAGAGAGCTATGGGGGAAGGGTGGGGTGGGATTGGGGGTTGGGGGGTACAGGGGGGGGGGGGGGGGGGGGGGGGGGGGGGGGAGGGGGAGATAGAAGGTATTTTCAGTCTTCCAAAAAGCTGAACTTGCCTGAGGAAGCTCATTTTCTTAACCTTTTTTCGATTTTTGTAACATGCTAGTCCTTCCTTCTGTACAGGAAGATGTGTGTGTGTGTAAGTGTGTATGTGTGTGTGTTGTGTGTGTGTGTGTTGTGTAAGTGTGTGTGTGTGTGTGTGTGTGTGTGGTGTGTGTGTGTGTGTGTGTGTGTGTGTGTGTGTGTGTGTGTGTGTGTGCTGTGTGGTGTGTAAGTGTGTATATGTGTGTCAAGTCAAGTCGGATTTTAATTTCCAGATGGTACATTGAATAAGCAATACATTTGCTTTTTTTCATCAAGCCATCTATCGAGGAACAAATGTGTGTATGTGTGTGTATGTATGTGTGTATGTGTGTGTAATGTATGTGTGTATGTGTGTGTATGGTATGTATGTGTGTGTATGTGTGTATGTATGTGTGTGTATGTGTGTATGTGTATGTGTGTATGTATGTGTATGTATGTGTGTGTGTGTGTGTGTGTTGTTTGCAGTGAGAAGCAACATGTATCTATGAGCAGCTGTAAAAAAAAACCAAACCCCGATGCTCTGTATCAAGACTCTCTTTCTCATAGTATGTGTGTGTGTGCGTGTGCGCGCGCGCGCGCGTGCGCGTGCGTGCGTGTGCGTGCGTGTGTGTGTGTGAGAGAGAGAGAGAGACAGACACACACACATGCACACACACAGGCATACAGAGAGAGAAAACAAACATACAGACAGGAATAAGGGACTCCTGCCTGTTCAACAACTGACACGTTTACACAATTTATACAGACACACACTGACATTTCACTTTCTTCTTGACAGACCCTCCCCTTACACACACAACACATAGACACACACACATACATACACACACATACAACACAATACATACACACATACATACACACACATAACACGCACACAGACACATACACACACACACACGCACACACGCACACCCACACACATAGACCACACACACACACACATAGACACAACACACAACACACACACACAACACATAGAAAACACACATAGACACACACATAGACACACACATAGACACACACACACACACACACAAACACATAGACAAAACACATAGACACACACATAGACACACACACAACACATAGACACACACATAGACACACACACAATACACACGCACACACACACAGACACACACAGACACACACACACACATACATACAACACACACACACACACAACACACACACACACACACACACACAACACACACACACACACACACACACACACACACACGAACACAAACACATATTCCGATAAACACACACACAGACCCCACACACACACAGACACACAGACACAGACACACACACACGAGAACACACACACATCCCGATAAACACAAACACGCACACACACACTCCCCCCAAAAACACAAGCCCCCTCAAATAAACAACATACAAACAAAACACCAACTCAACAACAAACAAAACAACAACAACAAATAACTCATCCCCCTTAAACAAAAGCAACCCCACCCAAAAAACAACAAAAACCCAACAAACAAACACACACCCCAAAAAACCCACCACCAAAAAAAAAAACCGAACCCCCCCCCCCCCCCCCCCCCCCCCCTGGAACCTACCTTTGACCACCTTGATGGCCACCTTGTGGTCAGTGTAGTAGCCGGTGACCACCCTGCCGAAGGCGCCCTGCCCTATCGGAGTGCAGAACTTGAGGAGGGCAGGGTCCAGCTCCCACTCGTCACAGAAGACCATCAGCTGGTTGGAGTAGTCCGTTTTGCCTGCAACCACCACTGGGACAATACACTCCGTCACATTCTGCTGGACTTTTGTTTTGTTTTGTTTTGTTTGCATTTTTTTGTTCCTCGGCTAAGAGCTCTGAAGTTATACAGACACGGGAGGACGGAATGGCCTAGTGGTTACAACGCAATGTTCTAACCACTAGGGCTATCCCGTCCTCAGCGCTCAGCGCAATCTGACGACCCCGGGTTCGATTCCCGTTCAAAGGGGGGTATATTTTTACCCTGGAGTTAACATCAGCGCAGACTCTACTCTCCCCCCACCCAAAAAAAGTCCTTCGGATGAGACTATAAACCGAAACCCCGTCTACGTGTGCGAACGCACGCAGAACATCTTGCGCACACGTTAAATCCTGTTCCACTTTTCGTTAGAGTAGGCCATTTGTGTGCCCGTGGGAACAGATGACCAAAATTGACAAAACCGCATACACACAGGGACTGGATGTTTAAAAAAAAAAGCACACAAGTGCTTATTCCATTATCCTCAATATAAAAAGAATAAAAAATTAAAATTAAATTAAAATTTAAAATTAAAGTTCACCAATGGTGAGACTTTTGCGTATGCACGACTCTCCCCCCTCCCCCGCTCCCCCTTCCCCCTTCCTCAAACCTCTCTTCCTCTCTCCCCCCCTCTCTCTCTCTCCCCTGTCTCTCCTCCCCCTCTCCCTCTCTCTCTCCACACCCCCACCCTCCCCACACCCCCTCTCTCTCCCCCTCTCTCCCTGTCTCTCACCTCCCACGCTGGACTTGTAGCTGTTGCTCTTGGAGACGGTTGCCCGGGGAACAATCAGGTCCTTGACCCTGTGCCGCTTCTTGTACAGCACTACCGCCAGACAGGCCAAGGCCAAGGTCAGGACCACGCAGATGACGATGATGATCACGTGGTTGACCGATTTCCCGCCATTTTCTGCAACCACAACAACAACAACACTTTAAAAAAAGAAGAAGAGAAAAAGATAAAATGCAAGCGTGACACGAACCGAAATGTAACGAAATGTTGTTGTGGTTGTTGTGTGTTCCTCACTTCATTAGTCTGTGGGTCACCAAGAAAGTACATTCTGACTCACTACAACCTACCTGGGAATCACTGTGAGGTTGAAAATCACACACTGAATGATGAGAAGTTTGCGTGTGTGACTGATTTTAAGTACCTCGTCCTATAGGCAGCCATACTCCGACTTCAGAGGATTTTTTTCTCCTGTACAGGAGAGTTGCAGGTTGTTATGTTAAGAGCTTGTCATGGCTGAAGGCAATCTCAACATCACAACATTTTAGCGACAGGCCTCGGACATTAGCTGACCTCAGTAACTGACACAGCTTTTAGCCTGAACCAAATGATTATAACGAAATGACGAGATATATACGAAACGAAATGAAAATAGACAGGTCAGGACCACAAAGATGACGCTGATGATCACGTACGCGACCGATCTCCCGCCATTTTCTACAACAACAACAAAAAATTGATAAAACGAAACAAAACGTGAAACGGAACGAAAATGTTTAACGTAACGACGAGATAGGAAATGAAAAAGAAAAGGAATCAAATCTATCAAAGGCTGAGGGAGGAGGAATCAAGGAGGGAGTAACAGACACATTGGAAAGGGAGAAAGTCGGTCGGGGTTTTGTTTTGTTTTTTTGTGTCTGTTCAGCCAACCACTTGTCTGCATCAGCATTGCATGCCATTGGTTGCTCAGATTAATTTTATCAGGGAAAAACGAAAACATGGCCAATCCTCCTCCTCCAACGCGCGCGCGCGCGCACGCACACACACACACACACACACACACACACACACACATACGCACACACACACTCACATACGAACACACACAAACACTCACATACGAACCCCCCCCCCCCCCCCCACACACACACACAACACACACACACACACACACACACACACACCCCCTCCACACCCACACCATCCCCACCCACACCCTCATCACCCCCCTCCACACACACACAACACACAAACAGAAAGAAACACACACACTCACATACATACCCCCCCCCCCCCCCCCCCACCTACAGCCCAGGGGGTCGGGATAGCCTGGTGGTTAAAGTGATGTATTCGTGATCTGCTGACCTGGGTTCGATTCTCGTTCAAGAGGATTTTTCCTCAGGAGTTAACATCAGTGACGACTCCACTCTCCCCAAAAGTCCTTCGGATGAGACTATAAACCGAGGCCCGTGTGTCAACGCACGCAGAACATCTGTCGCACACGTTAAAACCCGTTCCGATTTTCGGAAGAGTAGGCTGGAAACGGATGACAAAACTGACAAAACTGCATACATACGGGGACTCGATGTTAAAAAAAAAAAGCACACGAGTGCTTATTCTGTTATCCTCGATATAAAAGAATAAATACATAAATAAATAAATAAATCCTCGAAATAAAAGATTTTTTTAAAATCACTACCACCACCACATCACCCACCCCACCCACACCCTTCCCCACCCACAACAACCCACCCACCCCACACCAACCCACACCACCAACCCACCCCACACCCTTCCCTACCCACACCACCCACCCACACCACCAACACCCCCCCCCCAACCCTCACCCACCCACCCTCACCCACCACCCCCCCCCCCCTCCCCCCCCCCCCCAACCCCCCCTCCCCCCCCAACCCCCCACCCCCCAACCCACCCCCCCTCCCACCCCCACCCCCCCCCCCTCCCACCCCCCCTCCCTCACCCTCCACCCCCATCCCCCCCCCTACCCCCACCCCCCCACCCCCATCCACACCCACCCCCCCCTCCCCACCCCCTCCCCCCCCACCTCCACCCTCACCCACCACCCCCACCCAACCCCCCCCCCAACCCCCCCCCCCCCCCCCCCACCCCCACCACCCCCCCCACCCCCTCCCCCCCCCCCCCTACCCCCCCAAA
The DNA here is from genome assembly GCA_028751875.1 of Rapana venosa. Classification (NCBI taxonomy): domain Eukaryota; kingdom Metazoa; phylum Mollusca; class Gastropoda; order Neogastropoda; family Muricidae; genus Rapana; species Rapana venosa. The sequence goes on along the minus strand of CM054138.1, from coordinate 19,963,557 downwards.
CTCCCTCCCCCCCAAAAAAAAACCTCACGCGTCATGCGGCCAGCCTGCAGGGAGTGTCTGGCAGCCAGCCTGAGCTGCGAGGTGTTGAAGAGGCGGCGCTGGCGGCTGTCCTGCAGGTAGTAGGCGTTCTGGCCACCGTAGCGTCTGTCCAGGGCCGTCACCTCCTCGGGGGCTACTTGCAGCTCGATCTGTACAGCGGGTATAGCGGGTAGAGTGTGACGTTATCAGCATCATCGTCAGCATCGTCAGCATCAGCAGCAGAACAAGGCAGGCATGTGCACACACACTCTACATACACACACACTCTACATACACACACACTCTACACACACGCATTACAAGCGCACTGCTCTCATAACTCACTCACACACACTACACACACTCACCCTCTACACACTTGCACTCGACACAGGAAATACGCTAGATTGACGTTATCAGCATCATCGTCACACTCAGCACACCACAGCACAACAGCATTGCACACACACACATAACCACACCTACACACACACTAACACAACACACCCCACACTACAACACACCTCACACACACTACACCACCCTACAACACTCTACACACACAAACCCACACCTACACACACACAACACACACACTACACACACTCTACACCCCCTACACACTCTACACACACAAACCACACACCTAACACACACAACACACTACACCCTACACACTCTACACACACCCATACAACACACTACACACACACACACCTACACACACCACAACACACACACTACACACACACAACACACACACACACACTACACACACTCACACACTCACACACACACTCACACACTACACACACACACGTACACACACAACACACACACTACACACACACTCTCACTACACACACACACACACACACCCACACTACACACCACACACACACCCACACACTACACACACACACTCAAAACACACCCCACACACCTCCCTAACCACACACACCCCACACTACACCCACCACACCCACACTACCCACACACTCTAACCCCCCCCCCTACCCCCACCCCCCCCTACCACCCACTAACCTCCCCCCCCCCCCCACACACACACACACACACACACACACACACACACCACACACTCACACACCACACACACACCACACACACACACACACATAACTCACCACCAGTTCATACACAGCGTTTTTCCTCAGGCGGAAAATGCACGACGTGGCTCCGGACACTTGCGCCGTCTGAACATCCAAACCCCCTCGACCAACACCATCACCGTCGTTGCCGTTGTCGTAGTCGTCGTCGCTGATGAGGGTCAGGGAAAAGTTGACCTTGCTGAGGTCCGAGATGAAGGTCCAGGACACGTTGACCACCACCCCCCACTCCCCTTCTCCCTCTCCCTCCCCTTCTCCCTCTCCCTCTCCTCTGCCCTCTTTCTCGGTCTCTTTTCCCGGTAAGAGTTCGATCATCACGTCTCGGATCAGTTCCGTCAGCGCTGCGTCAAAGTTAAAAGTGAAAGTGAATTTTTTGTTGGGTTTCTAGATGGTACATCACACACAGATGTCCTATCACCCTGCTAAAGTATAATTATGACCTGTGTGTGTGTGTGTGTGTGTGTGTGTGTGTGTGTGTGTGTGTGTGTGTGTGTGTGTGTGCGCGTGCGTGTGTGTGTGTGTTGTGTGTGTGTGTGTGTGTGGTGTGTGTGTGTGTGTGTGTGTGCGTGCTTTTGAAAAACATTTTGACTATTGCAATTTTATCTCATAGATTTAGTCTGCAGCGTACCATGTTTTGTAATATCTGTTTGAACTATTGATTATTTTGTCGTTGGTTGTATGACTGTGTAAGATTAGGTTGAATGCATGCGCTTTGATTTGTCTTTGTGCAAGATATAGCGCTATATAAGTTCCATTTATTATTTATTAGTAGTAGTACTACATTGGATAAGCAATACATTTTGCTGGTGGTTTTATTTTTGGTTTTCATCATCATCAAGCCATCTATCTAAGAAGAAAAAATTGTCTTAATGGTGATATTAAGTA
>CM054138.1:19929027-19959027 GCA_028751875.1 Rapana venosa | reverse complement strand
ACAGCAATGACAACAACCACCACTAACAAACCAACCATGATGTGCTAGCGCTGATTCATCCTCCTGGGAGATAAAAGAACGTAAAGAATGTCAATCATAAAAGGTAAAGGAGTCCCATAACCTATAAGGTCGTAGGGGAGCGAGGCGTCAGAGACTCAACTTCTCTAAGGGCCAGCATATTGAGGGCGGCGCCCATCTCCTCTCCCTCGCTGCTTTACCTTCCCTGACCCTTAAAGAGGGCAGGTACCCATTTACAGCTGGGTGAACTGGGGGGAACTGTACCGAAGCCAAGGCAGCGCAAACGGTCACCCATCCAACTGGTAACCACGCTCGACGCTGCTTAATTAACTTGGCTGGGGGGAAAGCGAGTGCTCCGACCACTGAGCTATCCCGTCCCCTAAAGAATGCCAATCATAAAAAAAAATATAAACAATTCTACGCACCTTTTCCCCTCGTCTGACGGGTACAATGGAGGTGTAGAGGTCCTCGGCGTAAGAGCACTTGGGCAGGTCCGGGTAGATGCCGCACTCCTTCAGGATGTACAGCACCTCGTACTCCACCACCGGCTGCCACGACACCTGCCCGGGGGTCACCCACTGCAGGCGGACCTGCAGCCCTTCCTGGGAGTCGTACATCAGCGTGTGGCTCAGGTTGACCTGGAGAAGCCAGGGTTTGAGTAGTCTTTAGGGTAACGTCTCTTCAGCACGCCAAAAAAAAAAAAAAAGTAATGGGGAAACGAATGAGGGAGACTGATGGAGGGGGGGGGGACGGAAGGAGCCTGGCAACATCACCAGACAAGCGCTCGAGTGGAACCCGCAGGGGGAAAAGGAAGAGAGGGCGCCCCAAACAGACCTGGAGGAGAAGCCTGCATAGTGAGCTGAGAGACTCCAGCCTGACATGGGAAGAGGCCAAGACCCTTGCCAGAGACAGGAGAAGGTGGAGGGACGCTGTTGAGGCCCTATGCTCCGCTAGGAGCTGTAAGGACTAAGAAGAAGAAGAAGAAGAAGTAGAAGAAGAAAGAAGAAGAAGAGAAAGAAGAAAGAAGATGGAGGGGGGAAAGGGGAAGGGGGAGGGATTGGAAGGAAGCGGAAAGTTAAAGTATGTATTTAAAGTGAAACTTCGATGGGGGCATGCATGCGTGCGTGCGTGCGTGTGTAGTGTATGTATGTGTGTGTGTGTGTGTGTGTGTGTGTTGTGTGTACGTGTGCGCACACGCGTGCGTGCGTGCGTGCATGCGCTTTTGTATGTATAGTGTGTGTGCATGCGTGCGTGCATGCACTTTAATAATACTCTGCTCAAACCCCCCCCACACTACCTAACAAAATGTGCTTGAAATCATTGAAAATGATAACAGTTATATAACAATAATAGTAGCAACAACAACAACAACAACAACAACAACAACAATAGTTTTTACGCACTGAAAATTGGGTCTTGAAATTTGGGGACAAAAACGATGTATTTGCAATACACGTCGAGCTTTTCGCTCCCCCCCCCAAAAAAAAAGACAAAAGAGATGTTCCTGTTTTATGAAGAGGAGATAATTATACAACTGACAGTTCATATGACTGACAGTTCAAGCGAGGACAAAGGTGGGGGGGAGTGTGTGTGTGTATGTGTAGTGTGTGGGGGGGGGGGAGGGGGTGGGGGGGGGGGGGAGGGGGAGAGAAGGGTAGTGAAGCCAGACATGGTTGTTGTTTTTTTACCTTGTTGAAATATTGGGAGACGTCCCGACTTTCTTCCAGCGCCCCTGTGGCTCCTGGCGGGAAAATGTCTGCAAAATGTAAAAAGAAAAAGAAACAAGTGGTGATGAAGGAAGGTGGCAGGATGGTTAAGACGTTTGCCTGCCAACAAGTAAACCGTGAGGTTCTGGGTTCCATTCCCAGCCTCGCCCTTTCTTCCCAGTTTGACCCCCCAAAACATCCAACTGAATGTCAAAGTCCTTCGGATGAGACTATAAACCGAGGCCCCCGTGTGCGAACGCATGGAAAACATCTTGCGCACACGTTAACTCCTGTTCCGCTGTTCGAAAGAGTAGGCCATTGTGTGCTGGTGGGAACAGATGACAATTTTTTTTAAAAAACCGCATACACACGCATAATAAAAATATTTTTAAAAAATAAATTTAAATGTCATCTGAGCGCTTTGATTTGTTGCTTTACAAGATTCAGCGCTATATAAATTCCATACATTATCATTATTATTATGATGAGTCAGGAGGACAGAATAAGAGAGGTGGGGGCTGAGGGAGGGAGGGAGGTGACGTGAGGAAGGCCGGGGGGGGGGGGGGGGGGGGGGGGGTGGGTGGGCGGAGGTGAGGAAGGGGTAGAGGTGAGGGATGGGCGGAGGTGAGGAGTAGGTGTAGGTGAGGAGTTCGATTTGGGGGGTAGAGGGTGGGGGTGGGAGAGGGGGGGGGGGGGGGGGGGGGGGATGGGGGGGGAAGAGGGGAGAGAGGTAGCAGGCAAAGTTCGAGAGAAAGACTCAATGTATGTGTACCATTGTTTTGCTTGTTTGGGGTTTGTGTGTGTGTGTGTGTGTGTGGTGTGTGTGTGTGTGTTGTGTGTGTGTGTGTGTGTGTGTGTGTGCTGTGTGTGTGTGTGTGTGTGTGTGCTGTGTTTATTGGCTAACTTCTTTCTATTAGTTATAATGTTGTTTGTTTGTTTTTCTTTCGGGGTCGTGGTAGCAGCAAAAATCGGGTACAGGTGATAACACACACACACACTCACACACTCATCCCCTCCCTCTCCCCCTCACACACATACCGATATATCAAGCCCCCCATCCCACCTCCATCCCCCAACACACACACACACTCTCACACACACACCACAAACCACAGCTTTCCACCCCCCTCCACACACACATATACTCTCACCTCCTTCTCCTCACCACCACCACCACCACCACACGCACACACCTCCCCACAACCCCTTCCCTGACTCCTCCTCACACCTCCACCCCTCACCCCACCCCTCACACAACACACTACATCTCTCTCCCTCTCTCTCTCTCTCTCATCTCATCTCTTCTCCCTCTCACTCCTCTCTCTCTTCCTCACTCTCTCATCTCTCTCTCTCTCCTCTCACTCTCTGGGGGACGGGATAGCCTAGTGGTTAGAACATTGCGCTCGCAATCTGACGACCCGGTTCGATTCCCGTTCAAAGGGATATTTTCCCCTGGAGTTAACATCAGTGCAGACTCCAGTCTCCCCAAAAGTCCTTCGGATGAGACTATAAACCGAGGAGGCCCCGTGTGCCAACTCACGCAGAACATCTTGCGCACACGTTAAATCCTGTTCCACTTTTCGTAAGAGTAGGCCATTGTGTGCCAGTGTGGGAACAGATGGCAGAATTGACAAAACCGTATATACACGGGGACTGGATGTAAAAAAAGCACATAAGTGCTTAATATTTTATTATCCTCGATATAAAAGAAAAAGAAAAAAAAAGAAAAAGTCCCTCCACTCTCTCTCTCTTTTTCTCTCTCTCCCTCCCTCTCTCTCACCGTTTCTCTCTCTCCCCCTCCCTCTCTCCCCTATCTCTCTCCCTCTCTCTCTCCCTCCTAGAGTTATATTGGCCGTCAGCAGCCTGGGCTTTATCACAGTTCTTGATTAAACCATTGACACTGGGGGCAACAGCAAGGTGAGAGGCTGTATGACCAGTGGCTTTCTTTCTCACTCATGGAATTCCACTTTACAGCTTAGTCTTTTAGTGATCGACTATGACTCTCTGACTAGGAGGCTTGACTTGCACATTCCTTAATGTGCTGCAGCCCTGGGGGGCTAGTTGGTCTTTGGAGAACATCTCCAACGCTGACTGTCCTTATGCCCACTTGGCCGAGAGAGAGGGGATGTACTGTGGGCAAGGCATCTCCACTATAAATCAAATTTCTACCCAATTTCCGAAACAGCAGCTGCCTCCTCTGCAGTTTTGGAGGTCATCGTCGAAAACGACGGACAAACATACATAAAAAAAGGTAAAGGAGTCCCATAACCTATAAGGTCGTAGGGGAGCGAGGCGTCAGAGACCTCACTTCTCTAGGGCCAGCATATTGAGGGCGGCGCCTATCTCCTCTCCCTCGCTGCTTTACCTTCCCTGACCCTAAAGAAGGCAGGTACCCATTTACAGCTGGGTGAACTGGGGGAACTGTACTGAAGCCAAGGCGCACAAACGGTCACCCATCCAACTGGTAACCACGCTCGACGCTGCTTAACTTGGTTGGTTGGGGGAAAGCGAGTGCTCCGACCACTGAGCTATCCCGTCCCCTTTAAACATACATATACATAGTGATATACTGACCAGAGAAGATCATCTTGGAGACGTGGAAGAGGCTGGAGGCGATGATGCCCGTGTCGTCAATGGCCTGGATCAGGAACTCCGGCACAAAGTACGTCTTGTCCAACGGCATCACGTACTCCCTGGTAAGTCTGTTCGTACGTACACACACACACGAACACAACACACACACAACCACGACAACACACCCACACACACAACAACACACACAACCAACACACACACACACACAACTCACACACACAAAACAACACACATCACCACACACAACACACACACACCACGAACACAGGCAGCATGAACACATGCATATATATATAATATATATATATATATATATATATATATATATATAAATATATATATAATATATATATATATATAATATATAAAGAAAGAGAGAGAGAGAGAGAGAGAGAGAGAGAGAGAGAGAGAGAGAGAGAGAGAGAGAAATATATACAAGTATACACGCGCAGACATACAGACACAGACACGCACACACACACACACATACACCAGCAAACACACACACACACACACACACCAGCAAACACACACGCGTTCACGCAAGAAAGATACTACATGACCAAGAAGCTAATGGTGGACTGTAGCCTGTAAAAGATAGACATAACCTGGAAGCTAACGGTGGACTGTAGCCTGTAGAAGATACTACATGACCCCCTGGAAGCTAAAAAATGCCTTTAGCCTACTCACTACTACTGATCCACCATAGCTGTTATCGTATTACCCTTAAAGACCTTATAAGTCACTGTAAGGACAGCAGCATAATAATAATAATAATAATAATAATAATAATAATGTATGGAATTTATATAGCGCTGAATCTTGTAAAGCAACAAATCAAAGCGCTCACAACACACACTACCATAGAGTAGAAAGAGGGGGGGGGGGGGTTGGGGAGGGGTAGTTGGTGGAGAGGTAGGGGTAGCAGAGAGCAAGCAGGTATTCAAGCCAAACACTGTTATTTAAAAAACCCACTCTTTTCCTTCTGTTTTTCCTATGTGACTCTTATATTCATACAGCACGTACTAAGGCATCCACAAAAATAAAAACCATTTTTTTTTGGTGAAAGACTAACCTCTGACTCAAAACTCATGTGATTTTTGCACAAATTTGATAGGTTTGAAATTTTTTAATTTTTCAGCAAACACTGTACCTCCTCAGTCCTTGGTCGTCTGCTAGCTTCCTTACCACAATATGCATGCTTAGGGGGGGGGGTCAACGCTGTAGGAATACAGGCAATCCTCATTTGATGATCATTTCCAACTTTCTCGTGACTTCCTGGTATTGCTCTATGTCCTCAATAGAGGACTTGCAGTGACCCCCCCCCCCCCCCCCCCCCCCCCAAAACAAGCGCACAGTGCATATTTTCTATACCAAAAAAAAATCTGTGAAAATCGCCAACATTTCTTTCGACTGGCACTCTATAGAAGATATACATGACCCCCAAATTAATACCGTGTGTACCGATAGACATCCTGGCAGCTAACGTGACTAGCCTAGAAGAAGACACTGAACCCCCCCCCCCCCCCCCCCCCCCCACCCCCCCCCATTCCCCCAGCTAACGGTGGACTGTAGCCTGTAGAAGAAGATACTACCTGACCCCCCCTTCCCCCCATTCCCCCAAGCTAAAGGTGGAGTGTAGCCTTTAGACCACTCACAACCACTGATCCACCACAGCCCTTAAAGACCTTATAAGTCACTGCAAAGACAGCAGCATAAGGGAGGGGGAGGGGTTGGTGGTTGGGTGGGGGGTTGGTTGTGGAGAGGTTAGGGGTGGCAGAGAGCGAGCGGGTATTCGTTCTAACGGGTGGCTGGCATCTGGGCTGCTTCTTTCTTGCCAGTCGGCTAGGAAGGGGAAAAAAGTCAAAGGGTACGGAAGAAACACACACACACAACACACACACACACACACAAGACACTGGTACCAACCAGGGGGTGGGATAAATATGTCTGCTGATGGTGTTGCTTACTATCCCGCTGCTGATGCTGATGCTGACTGCTGATGCTGACTGCTGCTGCTTGATGGTGTGGGTGTAGTAGTGTCAGTCTGTTGTTTCTGTATCTGACTTCAGTTCTGAAGGGAAGAGGGGGGAGGGGGGGGGGGGGGGGGCTAGGAGAGGCATGGATGGGGGTGGGGGTGGGGGTATGGGTGAAGGGATTGGCCGTGGTGGTGTGGTGTGATGGTGGTGGCTCTGATGGTATGTTTTTGTAACTTTTCCTTCTGTCCCTATCTGTCTGTCTGTCCTCTGTCTTGTCTGTCTGTCTGTCTGTCTGTCTGTCTGTCTCTCCATCTCTCTCTCTCTCTCTCTCCTCTCTCTCTCCTCTCTCTCTCTCTCTCTCTCTCTCTGAGTCTCTTTCTGTCTGTCTCGGAGACTCTCTGTCTGTCTGTCCTGTCTGTCTGTCTGTCGCTGTCTCTCAGCTCACCTCCAACCCTCATGTATTACCCCCAACCCCTCCAAAAAACCCAACAACCCACAACCAAACAAACAGCAACAAAAACCAACCACCAACAAACAACCAAACATGCCTATGAGTCTGAATCGGGCCAATGAACCCACAACAACAGGTAGCATCAGCAGCATCACATCATCATCATCATCACACAGCAGCACGATCGTGCCGTCCAATTCACCATCCTCTGCACTTCCTCCCCCTCCCCCCCCCCCCCCCACCCCTACTCCCGCCACATTCACATCATACTGGGCATAAAATCGCCATGATGTCGTTAAGATATTGATGCCATAAACGCAAAAGTTTCTTCATCATCCTTCTTCTTTTCTTCTTCAAATTTTTCTTCAAATTCTTCTCCTCTTCCTCCTCCTCCTCTTCAAATTCTTCTCCTCCTTACTCTTCAAATTCTTCTCTTCTCTTCTTTTCTTCTTCTTCACTTCTTCTTCTTCTTCTTTTCTTCTTCTTCTTCTTCTCTTCCTCTTCTTCAAAGTCTTCTTCTTCTTCAAAGTCTTCTCCTCTCAAAGTCTTCTTCAAATCTTCTTCTTCTTCTTCTTCTTCAAAGTCTTCTTCTTCTTCTTCAAAGTCTTCTCTTCTTCTTTCTTCTTCTTCTTCTTCTTTCGTCGTCTCTCGTCACGTTCTTCTCTTTTTCCCAAATTCTTCTTCTTCAAATTCTTCTTCTTCTTCTTTCTTCTTCTTCTTCTTCTTTCTTCTTCTTCTTCTTCTTCTTCTTCTTCTCTTCTTCAAAGTCTTCTTCTTCAAAGTCTTCTTCTTCAAAATCTACTTCAAAATCTCTTCTTCTTCCTTCTTCTTCAAATTCTTCTTCTTCTCCTTCTTTCTTCTTCAAATTTCCCTTGTTCTTTTTCTTGTTCTTGTCTTGTTTTGTTGTTCTTCTTCTTCTTTTTTCTTCTCTTCTTCAAAATCTACTTCTTCTTCTCCTTCTTCTTCAAATTCTTCTTCTTCTCCTTCCTCCTTCTTCTTCTTCTTCTTCTTCAAATTCTAAAATTCTTCTTCAATTCTTCTTCTCTTCTTCAATCTTCTCTTCTTCTTCTTCTTTTCTTCTTCTTCTTCTTTTCTCATCTTCTTCTTCTCTTTCTTCTTCTTCTTCTTCTTCTTCTTCTTCTTTATCGAACGCTCGCACAACAACCATACCACGTTGTCTGTCACATGAGCGGAAATGCGTTGTGCTGCCATTAAAACACCTGACAAGTCAGGCCCAGCACATCCGACTTCGGCGTGGGAGAGAATTGTTATCTTTGAAGTCTTTTTTTTTTTTGGGGGGGGGGGGGGGGGGGGGGGGGGGGGGGGGGGCGGGGAGGCAGGAGAGTGGACCCAAAAGTCAGAAAACAGACAAGGACGAGGTGACAGGTTAAAAAAAAAAAGGAGCAAGGGAGAAACAAAGAGAGGGATAGAAAAGAGGGAATTTGTTTAAAATGTACGCGTTTAGCTTAAAATGCGTCACTCCCGACCTCAAAATCGTATAATAAAAGATTCCAAAGCTGACAATTTCCATTATCATCCCTGTGAACAAGCGAATCGGGCCAAACTGGAATACATTTTCAAGATCGGGTTCTCAAGTGATTTTTGTGTGTGTAAATGTTTGTAGTTTCGACTGAGGTTTCAGTTAATCTTTTATATTGCCGTTATTTCGGCGTCGTGTTTACGTCTGTGTTGTGCTATAAAAGGTGGGGAGGGGGGGGGGTTGGGGGGGGGGGAGAAAGGGAGGGAGGGGGGTGAGGAGCCGTTCCTCGGCTAGAACTCAAAGAGGTTTATTGTCGTTGTTGTTGTTGTTGTCTTCAATCCTACGTCTGTTCACTTCTAGTGATATTAGACGAAACTCTCATCATCACCATCATCATCACTCAGAGATTTTACCAACGGTGAGATTTCTCATACGCACCCCCTTTTAAAAAAAAACAACAAACACCATTAAGGTAGCCGCATTCCGACTTCGGGGGATGCTGAGCGATTTTCAACATGACCCCCGGGTCACTTACGGACCAGGTTCGCTCATCTGTTAACAAAATGTCTTCTATACCACTTACGGACAGGAGAACCACTTAACAACGCCGCAATCGCAACATGACTTCTTTTGTTACTTGCGAACCGGCCAGGTTCGCTCATCAGTTAACAAAAACGTCTTCTATACCACTTACGGACAGGAGGATCACTTAACGACACCGCAATCCGCCACATAGCCTACTAGAGGCCTACTACTTCTGCCACTGCTACTACTACTACTACTACATAATTATTACAGTGCAGTCTAGTAGTCGCAAATGACTTCTTTTGTTACTTGCGAACCAGGTTCGCTCATCAGTTAAGAAAACGTCTTCTACCACCACTTACGGACAGGAGGATCACTTAACGACACCGCAATCCGCCACATAGCCTACTAGAGGCCTACTACTTCTGCCACTGCTACTACTACTACTACTACATAATTATTACAGTGCAGTCTAGTAGTCGCAACATGACTTCTTTTGTTACTTGCGAACCAGGTTCGCTCATCAGTTAACAAAACGTCTTCTATACCACTTACGGACAAGGAGGATCACTTAACGACACCGCAATCCGCCACATAGCCTACTAGAGGCCTACTACTTCTGCCACTGCTACTACTACATAATTATTACAGTGCAGTCTAGTAGTCAGCTTCAAGATGCAGGCAGCGCAGGAGTTGGTTGACTCAACCCCCCCCCCCCCCCCCCCCCCCCCCCCAGGCTGGCGTCGCGTCTTCCCCCCCCCTCCCCCTTCCCCCCCCCCTACCCCCCCCCTACCTACCCCCCCCCCCCCCCTACCTACCCCCCCCCCCCCCCCCCCAGACCGCACCTTACAGGCAAGGCATACATGTATCAGTGAAGGTGTGCTGGTCTCTGGCAACCTTGATGCTGCTGTTGTTGTTACCTTGTGTCTGCCTGCTTTTAATATAAAGAGAGAGAGAGAGAGAGAGAGAGAGAGAGAGAGAGAGAGAGAGAGAGAGAGAGAGAGGGGAGGCGGTAGGTAAGCCTAGGCTAATAATAATAATAAGCCTCTGATCTGATCTGATCCGATCCGCTCTATACTACCTTTCTGCTTCGCTCAGCCTGCCTGGGTTATATTGTTGTTGTGAGGGTTTTGTTGGTTTTTCTGGTATGGTGTTTTTTTTTTCTTTTCATAGTCGTTAGGTTAGGTAAGGTAGGTAAGGAAGGTGTCATATATGGTCGTAGGGGCGGTAATCATTTTCTAGCCACATATTGCAGGCGCGCCCATCTTCCTCGTTAGGTAAGATGTTGGAGTAAATATAATTAACTATTTTTCTTTTCTTTCTTGTTCTTTCTTTTCTGTTGGTGTATCCTGTCTTCTTTTGCTGTTCTTTTTTTCTTCTTTATTAAAGTTCTTTTATATTGAGGATAATGGAATAAGCACTTATGTGCTTTTTTTTACATCCAGTCCCCGTGTGTATGCGGGTTTTTGTTAATTCTGTCATCTGTTCCCACCGGCACACACAATGGCCTACTCGTTTTCTTTTCTTGTATGATGTTTCTTGTCAGTCAAAATGGTTTTGTTTGTTTGTTTGGGTTTTGGGGGAAAAGGTTGAAATAAAACATTAAGCGAACGTACGCAGCTGAACATCTTGCGCACACGTTAAAATCTGTTGTTCCGTGTGTGTGTGTGTGTGTGTGTGTGTGTGTGTGTGTGTGTGTGTGTGTGTGTGTGTGTGTGTGGGCGGGAGGGGGGGGGTATTTTATTTTTATTTTTAGGGAGAGTAGGCCATTTTGTGCCGGTGGGAATGGATGACAAAAATGGACCACACCACATGCAAACGAGGATAGGATGTAAAATAAACAACAACAACAACAACAAAAGCATTTGAGTGCTTATTCCATTATTCTCAAAATGAAAGAATAACATAAAAAAAACTGTACCCAGATCACATAATGTATCAGAGCGGGATGTGGGAAGATAGAGGGTGGGGTGGGGTTGGGGGTTGGGGGGGGGGTTAATGATGACTGCGGGATCAGGGAGGGAAAGAATTAAAGAGACCTTCACTGCATCATTTCAGCAGAGAAGTTGTCCTCTGCCCCTTCTGGCCAACAGAGGTGATGCCTGTCCCCTGCTGCTGTATTGACGTTTGCTTTCTGTTGTGGGGACGGGATAGCTCAGTGGTCGGAGCACTCGCTTTCAAGCAGCGTCGAGCGTGGTTACCAGTTGGATGGGTGACCGTTTGCGCGCCTTGGCTTCAGTACAGTTCCCCCAGTTCACCCAGCTGTAAATGGGTACCTGTCCTCTTTAGGGTCAGGGAAGGTAAAGCAGCGAGGGAGAGGAGATGGGTGCCGCCCTCAATATGCTGGCCCTAGAGAAGTGAGGTCTCTGACGCCTCGCTCCCCTACGACCTTATAGGTTATGGGACACCTTTACCTTTACCTTTTTCTGTTGTCTGAATATGCCACGTTTAACCCAACACAGACTTCCTGGTATAACCTGACGGTTTTGGGGGGTACCATGGCATACTTTCTTGCAGGTCTTGCTGGATTTTTTGTAGAAACGAACTTACTCATTAGTAGTATGTGCTTTGTTACTTATAATTATTATGTTGATTTGGTGTTTTTTTTTCGTTCCTTAGCTTAGAGCTCCGAGAGTTCACCAATGGTGGAAATATGTGTAGTTGGCGACCATTTTTTGTCTACTCAGTAAGGTTGCCACATTCCAACTTTGGGCATGACGTCTGAACTCGATAAAATCAGTATGTGGCACACAGGGTTTTTGTTTTCCCCTCTCTTTTTCTAAACTGTAATTATCTGGCCGAGGCCAAAAGTTGTGTCAGTTATTGATGTCAGCTAAATTGCCAAGAACCTACACTACTAACATGTTGTTATGTTTGTAAAATGTTGTGTTGAGTGAGATTGCCTTCAGCCATGACAAGCAAGCTCTTAACATAACACAACCTGCAACTCTCCTTTGTTAAAGGATTAGAAAACAAAAAAATCCTCTGAAGTCGGAGTATGGCTGCCTATCATTATGGCGAGGTACTTGAAAAGATTCATACAGGCAAACTTCTCATCGGGTGTACTTCTCTATCTCACAGTGATTCCCAGGTGGGATGATGAGTGAGTCAGAAGTGCGTAATTATTCTGGTGACCCCCCCCCCCCCCCCCCCCCCCCCCCATCCCCCCCAAGGGTGTAAAGCTGGGGATCGCACAACAACAGCAGCAGCAACAACAACAACAATAACAGTAGCAACAACAACAGCAGCAGCAGCAGCAACAACAACAACAACAGCAAACAACAACAACAACAACAACAATAACAACAACAATAACAACAACAGCACAACAACAACAAGAAATGTAGCCATCTAGTCCTACCAGGCAAGTAATAGCCTACTTTTCTCGAAGGTTGAAACGGATGTTAATAATTATGTGCGCAAGTTGTTCTTGCATGCACGCGTTCGCGCACGAGACCTCGCTCACTCGGTTCATAGTCTCATCCGAAAGGAGTGGAGTCACCACTACAGTACTGACTCGAAGGGGGGAAAAAGAAAACAAAAAGAATCTCTTCGAACCAGTGCCTCATAATATTATCACCTATGGCTCGAATCCAGGTCGTCAGATCACGAACTCAACGCTCTAACCACTAGGCTAACCCCCCCCCCCCCTCCCCCCCCCCCCCGCCCCCGACCCTCCACCCCCCCCCCCCCCCCCCATCCCTGTCCCTACCCGCTAACCAAAAAATGAGTAGATCCTACCCCAGTGATGATATTATCATTGTTACTCTCTCTTTTTTTTAAAAAAAAAAAAGCCTGACATTTCTCTCACTGTGTGTGTGTGTGTGTGTGTGTGTGTGAGTGTGGTGTGTGTGTGTGGTGTGTGTGACTGTGTGTGGTGTGTATGTGTGTGTGACTGTGTGTGTGTGTGAGTATGTGGTGTGTGGTGTGTGCGCGCGCGCGCGCGTGTGCGTGTGTGAGAGTGTGTGACTGTGTGTGTGACTGTGTGTGTGACTGTGTGTGTGTGTGTGTGTGACTGTGTGTGTGTGACTGTGTGTGTGGTGACTGTGTGTTGTGGCTGTGTGTGTGACTGTGTGTGTGTGACGGTGTGTGTGTGTGCGCGCGTATGTGCGTGTGTGGATGAGTGTGTGCGTGTATGCGTGTGTGCGTGCGTGCAAACGGAGCGAGTGTACTACTACATATACATATATACACAAGGTGCCAAAGTGGGGTGGCGTGGCATGCATGTGGAGCGCGTATGTGTGTGCGTGAGCATGTGCGTAACTGCTGTTGTCAGGAGGAAACGGGGCAAGCGCTGAGCACGCACAGGTACACACATACTTTGGAAGGGAAGAAAGAATGAAAGAAAGAAAGACAGACAGACAGAAAGAAAAAATGAAAGAACAGAAGAAAAGCGCACGCACGCACGCACGCGTGCACACACAGAGAAAATACACGCACTACAACTATCTCTCTCTCACACATACACACCTCTCTCTCTCTCTCTCTCTCTCACTCCACACACTCTTTCTCACTCTCTCTCTCTCTCTCTCACACAAACACACACACTCACAGAAAATACACGCACTACAACTCTCTCTCTCTCTCTCTCTCTCTCTACACACACACACACTCCCTCTCTCTCTCTCTGTCTCTCTCTCTCTCACAAACACACACACACACAAAACAACAACTACCCCCCCCCCCCCCCCCCCCCCCCCCCCCCCCCACACACACACACACACCTACACACACAACAAGGAAACTACCTGCAGCACTTCAACAACAACAACCCCCCACCCCAACCCCAACCACCACCTCTCTCTCTCTCCCTCCCTTCCTTCATATTTGATAGACTGACAACATTACAGCACCGGAAGTCATGAACAAGCTAACAAGTTCCGCCGCCATACCGGTAAAAAGACGGAACCTCTGGCGGGGAGCCCGCCCCAACGAGCGCCACCTGGCGGCGGCCCCCTAGCCTACCCGACATGTTCCGATAACTCTTCCCCGGCAGTAGCATCATCAGTCAGTCAGTCAGTCAGGTTACACTTCGGATTTAGCTTGCGGGTCATGTAGTATCTTTGTATAGCGTGGGAGTAAGGGGAAAAAAAAGTGAGGTAATTTTCACAGATTTATTTTTAAAGTATGAAAAAAAATGTACTTAGTGGGTTTTTTTAAAGGGAGGGGTGGGGGTGGGGATTGAGGACATAGAGCAATACCAGGTAGTCACGAGAAAGTTGGAAATATTCATCAAATTGAGGACTGCTTGAGTTCCTACAGTGTTGACCCTCACGCGTATGCATATGTTGTTGTTGTGATTGTTGTTGTTGTTATGCGTTCCCCAGTTTTTCACCCTAGGGGTCACCCAGAATATACACTCTGACGCATGCATACATATTGCGGTAAGGAAGCTAGCAAAACGACAAAGGACTGAAGGGTAGGAAGAAGGGGGGGGAAGAGGGGGTGGGGGGATTACAGTGTTTTCTGAATTTTTTTTTTAAACTTTCAAACCTACAAAATTTGTGCAAAAATCACAGAAGATTTGAGTCAGAGGCTTTGGTCTTTCACAGAAAAAAAGTAGTTTTTATTTTCTGGGGATGCTTAAGTAGCACGTTCAGTATGGATACATTTAAGAGTCATACGGAGAGGGAAAAAACAACAGAAGGAAAAGTGCGAATTTCTAATACCGGTGTGCAGCCTAACACGTTGGCTGGTAGGCTAAGCTAAGGTCTAAGACAGGGAATCGTGGAATAAGAATCATATTGGGGGGACGGGGTAGCCTAGTGGTTAGAACATTGTGCTCGCAATCTGGCGACTCGGGTTCGATTCCCGTTCAAGGGGGATATTTTCCCCTGGAGTTAACATCAGTGCCGACTCCACTCTCCCCAAAAGTCCTTCGGACGAGACTATAAACCGAGGCCCCGTGTGCCAACGCACACATAACATCTTGCGCACACGTTAAGTCCTGTTCCGCTTTTCGTAAGAGTAGGACATTGTGTGCCGGTGGGAACAGATGACATATTTTACAAAACCACATACACACGGGGACTGGATGTAAAAAAAGGAAATAAGTGCTTATTCCATTATCCTCGATATATAAGAATAAGAATAGGGAGAACAAAACCGAAGGAAAAGTGCGAATTTCTAATACCGGTGTGCAGCCTAACAGGTTGGCTTGGTCTAAGTGGGCTAGGCTAGGCTAGGCTAGGCCAGAGCGTATGGCAGGGAAGTGTGGATGATGGTTGGGATCCAAGGCAGGTAGGTGGTGGTGGTGGTGGTGGGTGGCTGATCCTTCAGGTTGTGGGCCAACATTTTGTGTGTGTTGTGGGGGGGGGGGGGGGGGGGGGGGGTGATTGCGCCATCATTCCGAAGAGCTGTACTACAGGGCAGGCAGGCAGGGCCTCTGTACGTGTTTGGGACTGATTGCCTTCTGATGAACTAACTCCCTGCTTGCTCTCCAAACCTCATACTCTCTTTTTTTTTTTTTTTTTGGTGTTTTTTTTTGGCGGTTTTTCAGAAAGGCAGGCGTGAGGTGTTCAGGACCATGGCCCTAAGATCTCTGTCTTGTCTGTCCCGTCTGTCTCTGTCCCGTCTCTGTGTCTTGTCTGTCTCTCTGTCTTGTCTGTCTCTCTGTCTTGTCTGTTCTGTCTGTCTCTCTGTCTTGTCTGTCTGTGTCCTTTCTCTCTGTCTGTCTCCCTGTCTGTCTCTGTTTGTCTCTGTCTGTCCCGTCTCTGTCCCCTCTGTCTGTCTGTCTCTCTGCTCTGTCTGTCTGTCCCGCTGTCTGTCTGTCTCTCTCTCTCTCCTCTCTCTTTTCTCTCATCTCTCTTCTCTCCTCTCTCATCTCTCTTTTCTCTCTCACTCTCTCTCTCTCTTACACATACACCCAACACGTACGACCACGCACGTATGCACCCACCCCTCCCCCCCCTCACACCCCCACACACCCCAGGAAGGTGCAGGATGTTCACTGATGTTTGCCTCAACCAAACATCAACCGAATTTGTGGGTTCGATTCCCAGACCTCGCCCCTTTCTTCCCCTTTGACCCAAAAAAAACAAAAAAAAAAGAACGAATTCAAATCATTTTCGCACCGTTAAATCCTTTCCGTTTTTTCAAAAAGATGGGCCATTGTGTGCCTTTTGGGGAACAATGCAAATTGAAAAAACCCAAACACGGGGGGGAGGGTTTACAAAACCAGAGGCTTTTTTTCCTTACCCTCGAAAAAAAAAGAATAAAAAAAATAAATAAAAAAACACACGTGTTTTTTTGGTGGGGGTTTATTGCCTAAAATTGTTTTTCACAATGTTTTTAAAAAAAAGGGGGCTTTGTCTTTTAAAATTTCATAAAGGGTTTTTGTCATAAGTTTTTTTTTTTGTCTTTAAGGGTTTTTTCAGTAAGTGATTTTTGTCAAAAAGTGGTCACTGTCGTAATTGTGTTTGTCTTAAAGCGTTATTTCTGAATGGAAGCCAAACACAATAGAAAAATTCCCCTTTGGGGGGGGAAAACTTCCTTTAAAATAAAAAAAAAAATTTTAAAAGGCAACAAAAAACCCCTCCCTTTCTTTCCTTCACCAGGTGGGCTGAAAATGCACAAAATACTGAAAATCTTTAACAAGAAAACGATTCCAAACCGAAAATTTCCCTTGCGTCTTTGTGAGCTGCGAAAAGGGTAAAAACCGATTTCCCCCGGGAAAGTTAAGGCACATTTGGGTTGATTTGGTTTTTAGTTGGGGGGATTTTGTTGGTTGCCGCCATTAAGGAGCGCAATCCGACTTCGGGATATTCTAAATATTATTTATTTATTTATTTATTTTATTCTTTGATATCGAGGATAACGAAATAAGCACTTACGTGCTTTTTTTATTATTTTTTTACATCCAATCCCCGTGTGTATGCGGTACTGTAAAATTCTGTCATCCATTCCCACCGGCACACAATAGCCTACTCTTACGAAAAGCGGAACAGGATTTAACGTGTGCGCAAGATGTTCTGCGTGCGTTCGCACACGAGGCCTCGGTTTATAAGTCTTATCCGAAGGACTTTTGGAGAGAGTGGAGTCTGCACTGATGTTAACTCCAGGGGAAAATATCCCCCTTGAACGGGAATCGAACCCGGGTCGTCAGATTGCGAAGCATCACACCAGTGTGCATGCGTGTCTGGAATTTTGCTCTCAGTTCTTACTAGCACTCAATGGCCTACCCTTCTAAAAGGCGGGACGGGTCTTTTAAACGTGTGCACAAAAGATGTTCTGCGTGCATTCCCGTGCGGGACCTCGGTTCATAGTCTCATCCAAAGGACTTTTCCAAGGAGAGGAATCGGAACTGATGTTAACTCCATGGGAAAAATCCCCACGAACGGGCGCCTCAGTGGTAGCCTAGCTCGAACCCGGGCCGTCAGATAGCGAGTTCAATGCTCTAAACCACTAGGCTATCCTGCACCACCTCCTTCCTCCTTTCCCCCCCTCCCCCCCCCCCCTCTCCCCCCTCCCCCCCTGAAATCCCGATTCTGGTTCTGACCAATTTATGCAGTCAAACTGAGACTGTCGGTTTAAAAAAACACAACTTAACTCAGTAAATACGTTGATATCAGGCATACTTGATTGGGTCTATGATCACAGTAAAGCTTTTTCTTTCCTTTCTTTTTTTTTTTTTTTTTTTTCATTCCTCAGCTACAGCTCTGAGCCTCACCAACGGTGAGGTTTTTTTTTGGTTTTTTTTTTACCTAATAAGCTACCGTTTTAAGCTCATCATTAAGGTAGCCGTATTCTGACTTCGGGGCTACAAAGCATTCTGATTTCAGACTCTTTGACAATATTTATTTATCCCCCAACGTGACAGACACTGCGTCATCTCTACTGTACTTTTAACGCTTCAAGATGTACTGCTAACTAAAGGTAAAGGTGTCCCATAACCTATGTGGTCGTAGGGGGAGCGAGGCATCAGAGACCTCAGCTTCTCTAGCGGCCAGCATATTGAAGGCGGCGCCCCATCTCCTCTCTCTCTCTCTCTCCCTCGCTGCTTTACCTTCCCTGACCCTAAAGAGGGCAGGTGCCCATTTACAGCTGGGTGAACTGGGGGAGGACCGTACTGAAGCCAAGGCGCGCAAACGGTCACCCATCCAAGTTTACGGTAACAACGCTGGATGCTGCATTTAACCTTAGCTGGGGAAAAGCGAGTGGTCTGACTACTGAGCTATCCCGTTAGCCTACTAACTACTCAAAGCATTATTTTTTATTCTCTTTTATTGTTCTGTTGGTTGTTTTTTCTCTTTCTATTCTTGTGTCCCAGTACCCCCTCCCCTCCAACCCTTTCGGACATTCCACTTGTGACGAAAGAGGCAGGCACCGAGAGATGTGCCACTTATTTCAAGTGCTTATCCCTCCCCCTCCTCTCCTCCCCCTTCTCTCTCTCTCTCTCTCTCTCTTCCTCCTCTCTCTCTTTTCTCTCTCTCTCTCTCTCTCTTTTCCCCTCTCTCTATCTCAAGGCCGGATGAACTTTAAAATAAAGTAGGTGAATGCTTATCTGTAACCCTTGCAAAATAGAGACCATTCATTCATTCTCATTCATTCATTCATTCATTCTCTCAAGGGGCGGATGAATTTATATTTTTAAAAAAAGTATAATGTGAATGATTATCTGTAACCCTTAGAAACAAAGATCATTGAATAATTAATAAATTAATTAATTCATTCATTCACTCTCTCTCTCCCTCCCAAACGCTCCCTCCCCCCCTCCCTTTCCCTCCCTCACTCCCCCCCTCCTCTCTCTCCCTCCCTCTCTCCCTCCCAACCTCTCTCTCCCCCCCTCCCCTCCCCCCCCCCCCCCCTCTCTCTCTCTCACTTCCTCCCTCTCTCTTTCTATCTCCCTCCCTCTCTCTCAACCCCCTTCCCCCTCTTTTCTCCCGCTCTCTCTCTCCTATTCTCTCCCGCTCTCTCTCTATCTCCCTCCATCCCCTCTCATCAACTCCCTCCCCCCTCTCTCCCTCCCTCCCTCTCCCCTCTCTCTCTCCCTTCCCCCCTCTCTCTCCCCCCCTCCCTCTCCCACTCTATCTCCCTCCCTCCCTTCCCCTCTTTCTCCCTCCCTCCTCTCCCTCCCTCCCTCTCTCTCTCCTTCTACCCCCTCTTTTCTGTTCTGTCTGTCCCTCTCTGTCTGTCTGTCTTCTCCCCCCCCCTCTCTCTCTCTCCTCTCTCTCCCTCTCTCTCTCCCCCTCTCTCTCTCCCCCCTCTCTCTTTCTCCTCTCTCCCCCCTCTCTCTCCCCCTCTCTCTCTCCCCTCCCTCTCTCTCTCCCTCTCTCTCTCCCTCTCTCTCTCCCTTTTCCCTCTCTCTCTCTCCCTCTCTCTCTTTCTCCCTCCTCCATCTCCCCTCTCTCCTCTCTCCCCCTCTCTCTTTCTCCTCTCTCCTCCCCTCCTCTCCCCCCCCCTCTCTCTCTCCCTCTCTCTCTCCCTCTCTCTCTCCCTCTCTCTCTCCCCTCTCTCTCTCCCTCTCTCTCTCCCCTCTATCTCCCTCCTCCCTCTCCTCTCAATTCCCTCCCCCCCTCTCCCCTCCCTCCCCTCCCCCTCTCTCTCTCCCTTCCCCCCTCTCTCTTCCCCCTCCCTCCCTCCCTCTCCCACTCTATCTCCCTCCCTCCCTTCCTCCCTCCCCCTCTTTCTCCCCTCCCTCTCTCTCCCTCCCCCCCTCTCTCTCTCTCCTTCAAACCCCCTCCTTCTGTCTCTGTCTGTCCCTCTCTGTCTGTCTGTCTGTCTCCCCCCCCCCTCTCCCCCCCCTCTCTCTCTCTCTCTCCCTCTCTCCTCCCCCCTCTCTCTTTCCTCCTCTCTCCCCCCCTCTCTCTCTCTCTCTCTCTCCCTCTCCTCTCTCTCTCTCTCCCCCCTCTCTCCTCTCTCCCCCCCCCCCCCCTCTCTCTCTCTCTCCCCCCCCCCCTCTCTCTCTCTCTCTGTGTCAAGCACCTGACGTGAAGGGGTCTCCACTTAACCCACCTTCAGCCCACCTGCAATATCTCAGGACGATTTTGAAAGGGGAAAGGGGTGAAAGAGCTCGCTTTTTAATGGGCCTGTTTCGTGGTGTGTGTGTGTGTGTTTTGTGTGTGTGTGTGGGGTGTGTGTGTTGTGTGTTGTGTGTGTGTGTGGTGTGTGTATGTGTGTATGTGTGTGTGTGTGTTGTTTTGGTATGTTTTGTAAGTATGGTGTGTGTATGTATGTATGCTTTGCATGTATGCATGTATGTATATGCTGTAATGATGTATTATGTATAATATGTATGTATGTATGTATGTTATGTATGTATGTATGTATGTATGTATGTATTATATTATATGTGTGTGGAAGGGGGTGGGTGGGGGGGGGGCGGTTCGTAAGATACTAAGCAACAAGGTTTGTTACGTTTTATGGTAAGGTATGGTGTGGTGAGGTGGAATGGGGGTGTGGTGTGGTGTGCAGTGGTGTGGTATGGCATGGTAATTATAGTACCGTATAGCGTGGTATGGCATAGTATAGCATGGTATGGCATGGCATGGTATGGTATGACATAGTATGGTAGGGTATGTTATGGTATGGTATGATAATGCTATAGTAGGGTATGGTATGGTATATTATGGAAGGGTATGGTAGGGTATGGCGTAGTATGATGGTTATGGTATTATGTTATAATGGTACAGTATGTTATGTTATGGTATGGGTGTGATATGGTATTATATGCTACTGCATGGTATAATAGGGCACAGCATGATAGTTATGATGTAGTATGGTAAGAGTGTGTGCACAGATAGACAGACAGACGAAAAAACCCCGACACTCTGGTACCAAGCCTGTATACAGATCAAATCAGTAGTGTAGCAAACAACCCCCACCCCACAACAAACACAACACAACATAATACACACACACAAACGCGACCCCTGACCCCCGACCCACCCCCTCACCCACCCCCTACACATACACACAAAGACAGACCTCCAAACATACACGACACCCCCCCCCCCCCCCCTCCCCCCGTCCCCCCCCCCCCCCCCCCCGAAAACCCACCACCACCAACAAAAAAAACCCAAATCCAAAAACAAAAAACCTCACATAACCCCCCCCCCCTCCCACCTCCACACACACCACACACACACACACACACACACACACACAACACACACACACACACACACAACAAGAGCATCTTGCTCACACGTTAAATCCTGTTCCACTTTTCGTAAGAGTAGGCCCTTGTGTGCTGGTGGGAACAAATGACAGAATTTACAAAATCGCATACACACGGGGACTGGAGGTTAAAAGAAAGCACATATGTGCTTACATAATGATAATAATAATAATAATAATAATGATAATAATAATAATAATAATAATAATAATAATATGATATGATAATAATAATAATAATAATAATAATAATAATAATAATAATAATAATAATAATAATAATAATAATGTATGGAATTTATATAGCGCTGAACCTTGTAAAGCAACAAATCAAAGCGCTCAGATGACTTTAAAAAAAAATTATGCGTGTGTATGCGGTTAAAAAAAATGTCATATGTTCCCACCGGCACACAATGGCATACTTTTTTGAAAAGCGGAACAGGATTTAACATGTGCGCAAGATGTTCTGCATGCGTTCGCACACGGGGCTTCGGTTTATAGTCCTCATCCGAAGGACTTTGACATTCAGTTCGATTTTTTTTGGTCAAACTGGGAAGAAAGGGCGAGGCTGGGAATCGAACCCAGAACCTCACGGTTGACTTGTTGGCAGGCGAACGTCTTAACCATCCTGCCACCTTCCTTCCGATATAAAAAGCATAAAATACATTTAAGATAAAAACAAGGAGTGGAGAACATTTGTTGCTGCCCTACGTACCAATAAGGCAC
Source organism: Rapana venosa (assembly GCA_028751875.1). Classification (NCBI taxonomy): domain Eukaryota; kingdom Metazoa; phylum Mollusca; class Gastropoda; order Neogastropoda; family Muricidae; genus Rapana; species Rapana venosa. The sequence continues at coordinate 19,937,430 of CM054138.1, read as the reverse complement.
AAAGGCATTGATGATGATGATGATGATGATGATGATGATGATGATGATGATGATGATGATGATGATGAAAATAAAGAACAAACAAACAAAAAAACACACACACACACATCAACATCCCCCCCCCCCCCCACCAGATCTCATTCCATCCCTACCCCCCCCCCCCCCCACCCCCATCCGCCCCCCCACCCCCCACCCCCCATCCCCCCAAATACCTACCTGGACGATGAGCTGCCAGGCGTCGTTGTTCTCCCTCATCAGCAGCGTGTACACGATAGGGTGGGGGGAAAGGACCGGGGGGTCAGCCCTGGGGCGGGGCCAGCTCATGGTGATCAGCACCTGGTCCGTGTCCGTCCTCACTTCCCCGGGGAAGGACCAGCTCACGTTGGACACTGGCCGGGACACTGGAAAAAGGGGACCCCACCCACCCGCCAGCCCGCCAGGTGAGAGTTTTGGGGTCAGTCGATGGATGGATGGATGGATAAATGAGTAAGTTTATTTATTTATTTATTTATTTATTTATCTATTTATTTATTTATTTATTTAATTCTTTTTTTTATATCGAGGATAATGGAATAAGCGCTTATGTGCTTTCTTACATCCAGTCCCCATCTGTATGCAGTTTTGTAAATGTGTCATCTTTGTTCCCACCGGCACACAATGGCCTACGCTTACGAAAAGCGCAACAGGATTTAACGTGTGCGCAAGATGTTCTGCGTGCGTTCGCACACGGGGCCTCGGTTTATAGTCTCATCCGAAGGACTTTTGGGGAGAGTGGAGTCTGCACTGATGTTGACTCCAGGGGAAAATATCCCCTTGAACGGGAATCGAACCCGGGTCTTCAGATTGCGAACTCTATGTTCTAACCAATAGGCTATCCTGTCCCCAGTCAGTCAGTCAGTCGGTCAGTCAGTCAGTCAGTCAGTCAGTCAGTCAGTCAGTCAGTCAGTCAGTCAGTCAGTCGGTCAGCCAGCCAGTCAGTCAGTCAGTCGGTCAGCCAGCCAGTCAGTCAGTCAGTCAGTCAGTAAGTAAGTCAGCCAGTCAGTCAGTCAATCCATCGATCAATCAGTCAATCAAACAGTGAACCAATAAATTAATCAATCAATCAATCCATCCATCCATCCATTCATCCATCAGTCAAGCAAGCAAGCAAGCAAGCAAGCAGACAGTCAATAAATCGATCAATCAGTCAGTCAGTCAATCCATTCATCGATCTATCCATCAATCAAGCAATCAATCAATCGAATCAATCAATCAATCAGTAAATCAATCGAATCAACCAAGCAAACAATCAACAGACCAAACAACCACTCAATCAAACAATCCATTCATCCATCCATCAGTGAATCCATCCCTCCATCCGTCAATCCATCCCTCCATCCCTCCATCCATCCGTCAATCCATCCCTCCATCCATCCGTCAATCCATCCCTCCATCCCTCCATCCATCAGTCACGCAAGCAAGCAGTCAATCAATCCATCAATCAGCCAATCACTATATAGCTCGCTCGCTCGCTCACTCACTCACTCACTCCACCCACTTCGTCCCCCCACCTCTCTCTCACCCACTCTCTCTCTCTCTCTCTCTCTCTCTCTTCTCTCTCTCTCTCTCTTTCTTCCACCCCCCCCCCCCCCCCCCTCCCTCCCATCCATCCATCCACATAACCTTACCTGGTCTGGTATCGTTCCAGAAGAAACACGCTGTCTGGCATCCTTTGGTCTGAAAACGATTTGAAAAAAAAAAAAGAAAGAAAGATTAAAATGAAAGGAAAACATGACACGTTACAAGATTGACAGAGCGGTATGCCCGATATGTTGCAAACTGTGTTTGACAACCTGTTGACATAAATGCGCTTTTTTTTTTTTAGTCCCCCCCAAAAAAAACCCAAAACAAACCCCAACACAAAACAAAACAAAACCCAACCCCACTCTATTTGTGTGTTGTGTGGTGTTATGTTATGTCGTGTTGTGTTGTGTGTGTGTGTGTGTGTGTGTGTGTGTTGTAATAGTTCTGTTTCAGAACAAGCAACTACGATGCATGATAATAATAATTAAAAAAATGAAACACACACACACACACACGCACGCACGCACATACACACAAAACACACACACACACACGCACGCAAGCACACACACACACACACACACACACCACGCACACACACACACACACACACACGCACGCAAGCACACCACACACCACACACGCAGACACATAACACACACACAATCACACACAAGCACGCAAGACACAACACACACACACACACACACAACCACAGAGAGACAGAAGAGAGCGCCAAGAATCCAGCCACCCAGCCAGACCAGCCAACAGCCAGACAGTACAGCAGAGAGAGACAGAGACAGATGAGAAACAACCACGACAACCCATCTATCCACCAGTAGCCATCAAGACAGACCCGCCACACCAAACCACCACCACCACCCACCACCCATCCACCCACCCACCCATCATCCCATCCATCCATCCACCCGTCCCATCCACCCATCCATCCATCGACCCATCCACCAAATCCATCCACCCACCCACCATCCAACCCATCATACCCACCCATCCATCATCCATCACCCACCCATCCATCCACCACCCACCCATCCATCCATCCACCCATCCACCACCATCACATCCATCCATCCACCATCGCATCCATCCATCCACCCATCCATCCCATCCACCCAACCATCCCATCCATCACCATACCATCCACCATCCACCACATCCATCCATCTACCTACCCACCCAATCACCCACCCACTCACCCAGCCAACCACCCATCCATCCAAACAGCCTGACAGGTACCTAGAAGGACAGGAGACGAGAGAGAGAGAGAGAGAGAGAGAGAGAGAGAGAGAGAGAGAGAGAGAGAGAGAGAGAGAGAGAGAGAGAGAGAGAGAGAGAGAGAGCGAGAGAGAGAGAGAGAGAGAGAGCGAGAGGGGAGGAAGAGAGAGAGAGAGAGAGAGAGAGAGAGAGAGCGAGAGAGAGACAATCAGAGAGAGAGCGAGAGAGAAAGAAAGAGAGAGAGGGAGAGAGATCAAGAGAGATAGATAGATAGAGAGAGAGAGAGAGAGAGAGAGAGAGAGAGAGAGAGAGAGAGAGAGAGCGAGAGAGAGAGAGAGAGGAGAGAGAGAGAGAGAGAGAGAGAGAGAGAGAGAGACACAGAAAGAGAGACAATACTCACACAATCCATTTTGCCGCAGATTGGTCGAAACAAGGTTTCCATAGTGTACAAGGTTTCACACATGTCCCAGCACTGAAAGCCCACCATCAGATAACCAAGCACAATAAAGCAACAACAACAACAACAACAACAGCAACAGCAACACCACCACCATCCAAACATGTCACAGTCCATATCACAGGCTCAAAAGGAACACGTTACAGAACCGTTGTAGATCATCTCGAGGATAAGAACAATGGTGGGGTATGGGCTGCAGGCACACTCCAGTACCACTTTCAAGAGAGAGAGAGAGAGAGAGAGAGAGAGAGAGCATTTTGCAGGCGTGCAAGCACGCGCGCATAATTATGCGCACGTACGCGCGCGCACACTCATGCGGGCGGGCACGTACACACACGCAGGTACCCACACACACGTAGGTACCCTCCCCGTCCCCCCACTCCCATCCCCTCCCACACACAAACACAAACATACACACTCACGTCACGTGCGGGTACCTACACACACGCAGGTACCTACACACGTGCGCACGCACACACACAGATACACACACACATACCATGGAAACAGAATGATGACAACATTTACAAACTGCATACACACAGGGACTGGATGCAAAAAACCCACATGAGTGCTTATTCCATTATCTACGAAATAAAAGAATAAATAAATGAAATAAAACACACACACACATACACACCACACACACGACCGCACGCACGCACACACACAATTTCATAATACATACATACGTACATCCATCCATCCATCCAGACACAGAAAAACACACACACACACATACATACATACACAGAAGGGAGAGAGAGAGAGAGAGAGAGATGAGAGAGAGAGAGGAGAGAGAGAGAAGAGAGAGAGAGGGAAGGAGGGAGGGAAGGAGGGGGAGGAGAGAGAGAGAGAGAGAGAGAGAGAGAGAAACGAACACAACACACACACACACACACACTCAAAATGACCTCATACCTCTTTGAAATACTTTGGCATTGCCTCAGCATTTTGTGGAATGGCAATCTGAAACACACGTAACAAACAAACATTCCTTTATTACACAACTCAAAGACACCACTTCCAGCTTCAGGTAACCAGCCTACCTACCCAAACTCACTCACTCACTCACTAACCAGTCGACAGACCTACCCTCTTCTCATCTCTGCGCTTTCTTTATCATTATTATGTTACGGGGTAGGGTGCGGTTGTGTCTTGGTATTCTCCTGTGCTCAACTCTTGTCTTGTTTCTGTCTGCTTGCCTGTCTGTCTGTCTGTCTGTTTGCCTGCCTGCCTGCCTGCCTGCCTGACCTCTGATTCTACCTGTCTCTGTCTCTCTGTCTCAGTCTGTCTCTCTTTCTCTTGATTTGCTTTGTTTTGTTTTGATAGTCCCTAATAAGGGCAAGGGCCAGATGGAAAAAAAAAAGTATGTGAAGTAGGCTTATCTGAAACCCCTTGAAAAATAAAGATCATTGATTCAATCTCTCTCTCCCTATCTCATTCTCTCTCTCCCCCCCCCCTCTCTCTCCTCTCTCCCTCTCTCTCCCACCCCCCTCTCTCTCCCCCATCTCTCTCTTCCCTCCCTCTTTCTCTCATCATTCAATCTTACCATGCGTGATCTGATCCCATCTTCGGTTTTGGTTTTTTCTTCCTTTTTATTCTGCAAGTTGAAATCCCATCGGCTTACAACTCATCTTTGACACTCCCATTATAAGGATTTACCGTCCCCTTGGAGGTGAAAAGTCGAATCTAATCCCCCTTTCCCCCTCCCTTATCCATCCCCCCTCCCCTTCCCATCCCCACCCTCCATATTGATAGATTGGTGGTCAAGAGGCAACGCACCTGCCTTAGAAAGCGAGAAGTTGAGAGTTCGATCCCCGTTTGTGCCAAAACTACTCCCCCCCCCCCTCCCCACCTCATCCACTAGAACTTGAGTGGAGGTTCTGGGTGCTAATCTTATGGCGCTTCGATTTGTTTGCTTTACAAGATTCAGCGTTATATCAATGCCATACATTATTATTATTATTATTAGTAGTAGTAGTAGTAGTAGTAGTAGTAGTAGTAGTAGTATAGTAGTAGTAGTAGTAGTAGTATCATCATCATCATCATCATATTATTATTATTATTATTGTTGTTGTTGTTATTATTATTATTATTATTATTATTATTATTATTATTGTTATTGTTATTATTATTATTATTATTATTATTATTATTATTATTATTATTATTATATTATTATTATTATTGTTGTTGTTGTTGTTATTATTATGATGGATGAGGCGAAACACCGAGGTCATGTGTTCAACACGGCGCCTTCAGCGCATGTAAAAGAGCCCGCGGCAACAAGAAAGTTGTTCCTGTCTAAAGTCCATAGGGAAAAAAAAAAAAACCCAAAAAATCACGCCCGCATCTCTGGTAGGGAAACAAAATACTATAATTATTTGCAAACGGGAAAATACATTTCAAAACTTGTGGTTGGCGCTGCTCTTGTGGCGACGCGCTCTTTTTTTGTTGTTGTTGTTGTTGAGATTAACGTGAATTTCACGTATTGAGATGTGTCGTCACTGAAAAGGGGTATACAGTTTAATTCCACCCCCTCCCCTATTCCACCCCCACCCCCAGTCCTCCATTTCCTGTCCTATCGTGATTGGTTGAAAGATGAAGGGCAGTAACTCTACATGTGCAATCTTTCTTTATTTATCCTGAATAGCATCAACAACACGAAAAACCTTCTCTCTCTGTTTTTTTTTCTCTCTCTCACTCTCTGTGTAAGTGTATTGCTATCGGATTTATTTTATTTTATTATCATATATATCCTGAATTTGTCATTCCTCTCTCTCTCTCTCTCTCTCTCTCTCTCTCTCTCCTCTCTCTCTCTCTCTCTCTCTCTCTCTCTCTCTCTCTTCGTTCTCTCTCTCTCTCTCTCTCTCGTTCTCTCTCTCTCTCTCTCCTCTCTCTCTCTCTTCTCTCTCTCTCTCTCTCTCTCTCTCTCTCTCTCTCTCTCTTTCGTTAAGCTTGTCCTGCCTGATCTGATGTCATCTTAGTTTTTCTTCCTCTTTTCTGCAAGTTGAAATCCCAGACATACAGACAGACAGGCAGGCACGCACGGAGGCAGGCAGACAGACAGACAGACAGAGACGCACAGAGACACACAGAGACAGAGAAACGCAGAAACAGAGACAGGGAGAGACAGAGAACTGCAGAAACAGAGACAGGGAGAGACAGAGAACTGCAGAAACAGAGACAGGGAGAGACAGAGAACTGCAGAAACAGAGACAGGGAGAGACAGAGAACTGCAGAAACAGAGACAGGGAGAGACAGAGAACTGCAGAAACAGAGACAGGGAGAGACAGAGAACTGCAGAAACAGAGACACGGAGAGACAGAGAACTGCAGAAACAGAGACAGGGAGAGACAGAGAAACTGCAGAAACAGAGACAGGGAGAGACAGAGAAGCTTAATGTTCCCTCTAGCCAATGCACGCAGCAGAGGCCTGTCAGAAGGAAAGGATCCCTGTCATCGGAATGCAGCTAGCTGATGGTGAGATAACAAAAACACACACCACACAACCTTGGTCGGATATATGCAAAAATCTGGCCATTGGTGAACCTCGGAGCTCTATAGCCCGGGAGCAACATAACACACACACATACATACATGCAATACATACATGCATGCATACATACATACATGCAAAACATACATACATACATACATACATGCATGCATACACACACACACACACACACACACATATATATATATATATATATATAATATATATATATATATATAATATATATATATATATATATATATATATATATATATATATATATATAATATATATACATACATACATACATACATACATACATACATACATACATACATACATACACACACATACATACATACGTCCGTACGTACGTACATACATACACACCACACACACATACCACAACATAACACACATACACACACTAACACACACACACATACACACAACACCACACACACTCTCACACACACACCACCTACTCATCCACCCGCACACACCACAATACAACACATCACAACACACACACACACCACAATACAACACATCACAACACACACCCACACACCACACACACACCCACACCCACACACACACATACCATCCCCCTTCCCCCCCCCCCCCCCCCCCCCACACACACACACACACACCCCACCCACAAGGAAAAAAGACTAATGCTCTTTGGGGGCGGTTTGGAACTAAAAGGAATGGACCCCCCTCCCCCTCCTCTTTACCCCACCCCCCACCCCCCTCCGCCCCCTTTTCTCCCTTCTGTTTGATCTTTTGTGCTTTTAAGACTTGGAACAAATCGACATCATAGACCTTCTTTCCGTTTTACCAAGGAACCTTATAATATCAGACAGGAATGGTAGACCCAGTCAGTCAGACATCTTGTCTCTTCTGCATCACATCACATCACATCACAGTGCACTGCAGTGCAGTCTTTTTGCTGGACTACCCCTTCATAAGGAAGGACAGAGACAGGAGATGAAGGGTAACTTGTACATTGTACTTGTAGGCTGACATGATGTATGGTAGGGTACAGTATTGTATGGTATTGTATGGTATGGTATAGTATGGTATGGTATGGTATGGTATGGTGTGGTGTGGTATGGTGTGGTAGGGTAGGGTAAGACATGGTATGATAGGGTATGGTATGGCATGGCATGGCATAGCATGGTATGGTATGGTGTGGTATCGTATGGCATGGTATGGTATGGTGTGGTATGGCATGGCATGGGATGGCATGGTATAGTATGGCAGGGCAGGGCAGGTACGGCACAGCACAGCACAGCACAGCATAGCATAGCATAGCATAGCATAGCATAGCATAGCATAGTAGCATAGTATAGTACAGTATAGTATAGTATAGTATAGTATTCTCGCCTGATTTATTTAATGTATATAGTGAAATAATTCTACGAAATATTGAGAATCATGAGGGAATTAGTGTAGGTGGCCACAACATCAACAACCTGGGATATGCAGATGACACAGTCCTTATCGCCGATTCTGAAGAAAAACTGCAAAAGATTTCAACAACAGTAACAGACGAAAGCGAAAAGAAAGGATTACACTCAATGCAAAGAAGACAGAATGCATGGTGATCTCGAAAAAAGCTGTTATACCACAATGCAACATAG
>CM054138.1:19921527-19924027 GCA_028751875.1 Rapana venosa | reverse complement strand
TGTGTATGCGCGTGTGTGCGTGTGTGCGTGCACGCGAGCGCGTACCTGTGTGTTTCAAGTCAAGTCAAATCAAGTCCATTTTGTATTTCCAGATGGTACATACATATATACATACACACACACATACATATCTATCTATCTATCTATCTATCTATCTATCTATCTATCTATCTATCTATCTATCTATCTATCTATCTATCTATCTATCTATCTATCTATCTATCTGTCTGTCTGTCTGTCTCTCTATCTATCTGTCTCTTTCTCTCTATGTGTGTGTGCGTCCGTGTGTGTATGTGTGCGTGCGCGCGGAAGAGTGTGTGTGCGTGTGTGTATGCATGCGTGCGCGCGTGAGAGTGTGCGTACATGCATGCGTGCGAGCGTGCGTGTTGTTTGATTTTGTTTTAATATTTCACTACGCAAACATTTATTTTCAATATTGATTTTCACCCTAAGATGGTTGATTATGTTTCATCAATATGTGTTTGGGGTTTTTGTTGGTTTGTTTGGGGTGGGGTTTTTTGGGGGGTGGGGTGGGGGTGGAGGTGAGGGGTGGATAAATCCTCTGGAGTCACCCTGACATTCATTTGTGTGATGTTTTTTAAGCTGCATGTCCTATGCACAAGCACGTACGTGCCACATAAGAGGATTATGATCTTCTTCATAGGCAATGTGTGTGTGTGTCAGTGTGTGTGTGTGTGTGTGTATGTGTGTGTATGGGTGTGTGTGTGTGTGTTAGTGTGTGTGTGTGTGTGTGTTTTGTGTGTGTGTGTGGGTGTGTTTAGTGTGTGTGTATATTTGTGTGTGGGGGTGCAAGTGTGGGTGTGTGGGTGTGCGTGCGTGCGTGTGTGTGTGTTTGTGTGTGTGTTTGTGTATGTGTGTGTGTTTTTTGTGTGTTTGTGTGTCAGTGTGTTATGTGTGTGTGTGTTGGGGTGGGTGGGTGTAAGTATGGGTGTGTTATAAGTGTGTGTGTGGAGGGGGGTGTAGGTGTGTGTATGCGTGTGTCTATGTGTGTGTGTATGTTTGTATGTGTGTGTGAGTGTAGGTATGTGTATGTGTGTGTAGATATTTTTTCTTTCAGGGATAATGAAATAAGCACTCATGTGCTTGTGTGTGTGTGTGTGCGCGGGACATGTGTGTGTTGTGTGTGTGTGTTGTGTGTGTATGTGTGTATGTTTGTGTGAGAGAGCGAGAGAGAGAGAGGGGAGGGGAGGGAGAGAGAGGGGGGACACAGAGAAGAAAAGAGAGAGAGAGGAGAGGAGAAGAAGAGAGAGAGAGAGAGAGAGAGAGAGAGAGAGAGAGAGAGAGAGAGAGAGAGAGGAGAGAGAAGAGAGAGAGAGAGATTCTGATGTCAGATTGATCTTGGCATGTTTTAAACGATTTTGTTTGAGGGTTCTCTCTCTCTCTCTCTCTCTCTCTCCTCTCTCTCTCTCTCTCTCTCTCTCTCTCTCTCTCTCTCTCTCTCTCTCTCTATCAAAATGTCTATCACACCGTGTGCCTATCCCGTCAGCATGCAGTGTTCTCTATAACTAACTTTCATCGGTTAATTAATTACTTAAAGTATTTTTGACTTGACTTTGACTTGATTCGGGCCTGATAAACATAAACATGGCTGTCTTAAAGATGCATGCTTTCTTTTTAAAAAAATAAATTTAGGGCAACAATTATATTGTCTGAAGTAAAATATTAAGTGGTCCCGACTTTTTTTTTGGGAACACTTTTTTTTGGGTGTGAAACCGTTTGTTTACGATTTTTGACGCCAGAAGCGTACCATACACTAGAGGCAGTGGGTGTATACTAATAGAACACAAAGGTGTACAAACAACGAAGGCGTCAGCGTTGTGTACTAACTGACCGACTTACTGACCGCGTAACGACCACTATCCTCTGATGATGGTGATGATGATGATGATTAATTAAAGACGACTGCTGTCTGTCTGTGTGTGTGTGTGTCGGTGTGTCGGTGTGTTTGTGTGTGTGTGTGGGGGGGGGGGGGGGGGGGGGGGGGCGGGGGGGGGGTTGTCGGTTGTGTTGTGTGTGTGTGTTGTGTCGGTGTGTGTGTGTGTATGTGTGTGTGTGTCTGTCTGTCTGGGTCGCTCTCTCTCTCTCTGTCTCTCTCTCTCCCTCTCTCTCTCTCTCTCTCTCTCTCTGAGATGGAGAGAGAGAGAGCGAGCGAGGAGCGAGTGAGTGTGTGTGTGCGCGCGCAAGCCCCGGGACGTGCATGTGTTTTTTGCATTTGGTGAAGAGAGATTTGAGACAGAGGGACAGAGATAGATAAAGAGAGAGAGGTGGAGGGGAGAGGAGAGAGAGAGAGGAGGAGAGAGAGGGGGCGGTCAGGACAGACGCAGAATGCGCGATAAACAGTAAACGTATCGTTTAAAAAAAAGAAGAAGAAAGAAGAAGAGAAGAAAAAGAACAACAACAACAACAACAAACAAACAAAAATATGTAAGAATGAATACCATCCCAAAGGTTGCAGATCTTGTTAATTGCTCCTGGAAGT
>CM054138.1:19907016-19921027 GCA_028751875.1 Rapana venosa | reverse complement strand
CCTTGCCTTGCCTTGTCTTGCCTTGTCTTGCCTTGCTTTGACTTGTCTTGTCTTGCCTTGCTTGTATGTCTGTCTTGTCTTGCTTGCTTGTCTTGCTTGTCTTGCCTTTCTTGCTTGCTTTGTCTTGTCTTCTGTGTTTGTCTTCTTGCTTGCCTGCCTTGACTGTCTGTCTGTCTGCCTTTGTGCTGCTGTTGCCTTTCTATCGTTTATTCTTTCTCTCTGTGTTTCTCTGTCTGCTGTTGTCTGTCTGCCTGTCTCTCTTTGCTTCTGTCTCTTGTCTCTGCGTGTCTCTCTGTCTCTGTCTGTCTCTGTCTGTCTGTCTGTCTCTCTAGCTTCTTTTTGGTTATGTCTTTTTCTTCTAATCTTTTTCTGTTTGATTGACTCCTCTGTTGCTTTAGTTACAGAGTAAAATTCGTAGATGTGTGTGCGTTTGCGCGCGCGCGCGTGTGTGTTTGTGTGTGTGTGCGCGCGCGTGTGCGCGCGCGCTGTTGTATGCATTTTTATGTACACGATAAAATCTTTAGTCATTAAACACTTCATACTATTTAATCATTGAAAAATTGTATTAAATTTTTTGTTTACCCCTAAAAACTCCAGTTTTGTCTTGAAGAAAGAAAAAGTTATCACGCCATAAATGAAGGTCTGCTATTTTCTATACAGAATTTTTGGGGATACTAATGTTTGTTTAGTTTTTGTGGCTGTTGTGTACTGTAAGAGTGTGTTGTGTTCATAGAAATCTACTTTAATATCGTGTTTATTTTACAAATGGGTTTTTGAAGTTTACACTAATGCAGATTTTTTCCCCATTTCCCTCTCTGCCCCCCACCCCTTACCCACCCACCCTTCCTTTTTTTGTGTGTGCTTTGGTTGTGTTCTTCTGGATCCCCCTTTCCACATCCTATCCCCATATCTTTCATTGATATCCGTATTTATTGTACAGTATTTGGATCTACGTGTACGTTTGGATGTGTGTGTTTGTTGTGTGTGTGTGTGTGTGTGTGTGTGTGTGTGTGTGTGTGTGTGTGTGTGTGTGTGTGTGTGTGTGTGTGTGTGTGTGTGTTGTGTGTGTGCGCGCGCGCGCTGTTGTATGCAATTTTATGTACACGATAAAATCTTTAGTCATTAAACACTTCATACTCTTTACAAGGACAACTTTTTATTGATGTCCATACTTTATTGTACAGAGTGTTCGGATGTATGTTTGTTTACAAGGACAACTTTCATTCATGTCCATATTTATTGTGCAGAGTGTTTGGATGTATGTTTGTTTACAAGGACAACTTTCATTGATGCCCATACTTTACAGGGTGTTTGTATGTATGTTTGTTTACAAGGACAACTTTCATTGATGCCCATACTTTACAGAGTGTTTGGATGTATGTTTGTTTACAAGGACAACTTTCATTGATGTCCATACTTTACAGTGTGTTTGGATGTATGTTTGTTTACAAGGACAACTTTCATTGCTGTCCATACTTTACAGAGTGTTTGGATGTATGTTTGTTTACAAGGACAACTTTCATTGATGTCCATACTTTACAGAGTGTTTGGATGTATGTTTGTTTACAAGGACAACTTTCATTGATGTCCATACTTTACAAAGTGTTTGGATGTATGTTTGTTTACAAGGACAACTTTCATTGATGTCCATACTTTACAGAGTGTTTGGATGTCTGTTTGTTTACAAGGACAGATTGTAAGACTAGGCTTGGCCTCAAATCTCTGCTCTTGCATATCAAAGATCATTCATTCATTCATTCATTCATTCATTTTTTCGCTCCTCGGCAAGAGTTTCAATGGTGAGATGTTTGCGTATGCCACCCTTTTTAATCGCTATTTAAGGTATCCGCATTCCGACTTTGAGGATATTCGTTCATTTATTCATTCATTCCATACCCTCTCTCTCTCTCTCTCTCTCTCTCTCCCCTCTCTCTCTCTCCCTCCTCTCTTACTTTCTCCCTCTCCCCCCTCTCTCCTTTCTCTTCTCCCATCTATCCCCCTCCTCTCTCTCCCTCTCCCTCTCCCCTCTCCTTCTCTCTTTCCCCTCCTCTCCCTCCCCCCTCTCTCTCTCTCCCTCTCCTTCTCTCTTTCCCCCTCTCCCTCCCCCTCTACTCCTCTCCTCTCTCTCCCCCCTCTCTCTCCCCTCTCTCTCTCTTCCTCTCTCTCTCCCCTCCCATCTCTCTCCCTCCCCCTCTCTCTCCCTATCTCTCCCCCTCTCTCTCCCCCTCTCTCTCTCCCCTCTCTCTCTCTTCCTCTCTCTCCCCCCCCTCCCCTCTCTCTCCATTAATGCAGCAGCATTATCATCCTTCTCACGGATGGAAAAGACTTCCCTGTTGCATGCATTCATTCATTCATTCATTTTTTGGTGTGTGGTCCACTTCTTTCCCAGACCACAGTCTTCCTGGACGTTGGCCTGACTCTGAACAGGTGCGTGCTGCTCACCTGGCCACAGCAGAAGGGAGGAGGAGGAGGAGGAGGAGGAGGCGGAGGAGGAGGAGGCGGAGGAGGAGGAGGCGGAGGAGGAGGAGGAAGAGGAGGAGGAGGCGGAGGAGGAGGAGGCGGAGGAGGAGGAGGAGGCGGAGGAGGCGGAGGAGGAGGAGGAGGAGGAGGAGGAGGAGGCGGAGGAGGAGGAGGAGGAGGAGGCGGAGGAGGAGGAGGCGGAGGAGGAGGAGGAGGCGGAGGAGGAGGAGGAGGAGGAGGAGGCGGGTGGTGGTGGTGGTGGTGTTGGACCAGAAACAGAAAGGCTGCCTTCACCCTCCCGGCCTGTCTCTTGGCCTGGACTGCCAGCCTCTGCCTCAGCCTCAGCCTCTGCCTCTGCCTCTCTCTCCAAGCACGCTCCCCTCCTCAGGCCTCCTTCAGTCAGACGGGTCTGTGCATTCCGCTGCCGGTTCCCGGGGACGGGGCCGAGGCCTATCCCTGCTCCGCCTTGGCTGTGCTCGTCCTCAACGCCTCGCTCCTGGCGCTGACAAATGCTCTGCATTTCTTCATATTTGTTTGCCTTTTGTTGTTTTTTTGTCTTTGTTTTGTTGTTGTTGTTGTTGTTTTTTGGGTTGTTGTTGTTTTGGTGGGTTGTTTTTTTTTAGGACCTGGTGTAAAGAAGCCCCTGGCTTATCCAATTATCCTCATTAAAACATTCGAGTTCGAGTTCGAGTTCGAGACCTTCACGGGGCAGGGTTACCTCTACGCGCTGATCCGAAGCCACGCCTTGGCTTTTCTGAACAAGGACAGCAAAGCCCGAGAGCTCTCCGCCACGCGTCGTGTCGTGTCTCTTCCGCTCGTGGACGTTCTGTGCTGGAGTCTGGTGACGCTCGGGGCTGTTCTGACGTCAGGGAAAGGGTGGGCTCCTGATGACGTCGTTTTCGCCGTCTGCGTGTTTTTCGTGTTGGTGACGGCAGCGGTGACGCCGTGGGTGTATGTGCTCAGCGGGGTGCTGGAGCGTGGGCGGCAGGTGCAGACACAGCGGGTGTGGAAACGGTTAGGGCTTCAGGGTGCAGGCAAAGAGTGATTGGGCGCAACTGAGTGTCGAGTGTGTATTGTTGTTGTTGTTGTTGTTATTATTATTATTATTATCATGATTATTATTATTATTATTGGCATACTGAATGATCTGACGACTGGTTTTTGTTCTGAGGCGGTCATGAGATATGTTGTTGATCCTAAAACAAAGAGGATAAGGCTACACCCCCCCCCTCTCCCCGCCCCCTTCCCTTCTGTCTTCTTTCTGTTTGTCTGTCTGTCTGTCTGTCTGTCTGTCTCTCTCTCTCTCTCTCTCTGTCACACACATACACAACCACACACACATACACGCACGCACGCATACACACACGCACACACACATACACACACGCACGCACGCATACACACACACGCGCACACACACATCCACACACACACACACACACACACACACACACACACACACACACACACACACACACACACACACACACACACACACACACAGGCATCTACTGATCAAGACCACACTGTTTACATCACGGAATTCTTTGTCGCAAATAATACTTCGCAAAAAAAACACAAAAGAAAAAACCTTTAAAAAATAGTTGATATTTCCAAAATACACAATTACTTTTTCAAAAGAAAAGATACACCAAAACACATAAAGATGCCAGAATTACATAATAAAGTGACACTGCAAAATAGCACATCATGGACCCTGTACAATATAATTATACAATATCACTACCTACCCACTAAAGCACAGCCATACTAATGACGCATCCAGATAACAGGAAGCGGAAATTACGGATTGCAGGAAGCGGAAGTCGCAGATTGCTGGAAACAGGAAGGGGACAGTGGAACAGTTTGTTGGAAGAACAGAGCAGACGATCAACTAGGAACGACCTTAATTAAATCGGAAATCTCCGCTATGTATAAAATAATAACAGTCACAAAACCTCCAGACTGGAGAAGCAGAACATGAATAACTGATAATATAAACAGACAGAAGAGGAGAGGGGGGGGGGGGGGAACCGATGAGTAATGGGGGTATTTCTAGCACAGCCTTTCTGCAGTCCTTCTATTAATGTCAGTTTTCCAATGATCATTGCTTGCAGAGCCATCTAGGTGTGTTGGATTGTGGTCTCCCATTATCATAATGGAAGGTATGTGTAGGTAGAGAGAGAGGGAGGGGGGAGGATGAAGACAGACAGACAGGTAGGTATGCAGAATTAAAAGAACAGAAGGACAAGGGTTGTGTTGTTTTTTTTAAATGGAAAGGGGATGTGTTGTCTCGTGTTACAGTCTTCGCATTCCAGTGTGTTAATCCAGCCAATTGCCACTTTCTATCATTGATCAGAAAACCAAGCGCAGTGTTTGTATGTCCATTTTAACAATGATACAAAGAGTCACAACAAAAAACAATCATTGTATTGTGGACACCCCAAAGCGCAAGTTACAATTCAACAAGCTGTATGTAAAGCTTCTTGGTTTCCCCCCCCACACACACACACAAAAGAGACTTGTCACGGAATAAAAAAAATTGAAATAAAGAACCATACATAAACACAAACAATAGAAAATAGACTCACCAAAATTACTCGTTATGTTCACACATCACGGCACTAAGACATGGGCGTACCTACGCGCCAAAACAAGTACGTGCAGGTATGCAATGAGAAAAATAAAGGTCTACACCGATTTTGAAAATTCAGTACTGCATGACATTCAGATTCTCTTATAATGAATGCTTTGCAAACAAGTTAATGTATAGAGCGCTTTTTCCATGTGTTTATATCAAAGCTTTAAAAGCAATTTTGAAAGACACAATGTCTTAACCTGCCATAGACACGACTGAGTACCGAATCTCAAAAGGAGGGATAAAAGAGTGCTTGTCGAGTTTTAGTTCTACAAGCAAATTGAAAAACCATCAGAAGAACGAAGATTTGAAAAATGTTAACAAGCTGTCCAACAGAAGACTGTGGCCAAAAGCTGTAACTCTTAAGAATGGAAAAACAAAGGTTTTCTGTACAGGTTGGACATGCCTGGTTTACTTGTGCTGTTCAAAAGTGCTTGTCTGCAGATTTGTGGTTTCTCTCATCCTTATAGACATCAGTCTTTGAGAATGGAATGCTTTATTCTACTTCATGTTTAGAACAAATAATGCTAGGTTTAATGTTTTGAACAAACCAATTAGCGTTTAATGCACTCCTTTTTGCCCCCTGACCTACCATTGCTAACTTGTATAAATAAATATCTTCAAAACTCAATAAACACGACTTCCCAATCCCAAAAGAACACACGAGGAGATCCTATTCTTGGCCAACTGACAAAACAGACCAAAATGTTAATGAAGATATTACAAACAACAACAGGTCAACACCCTACCGTGCCTAGTCGACTTAACCAATCTCGCTACACAGTCTAAGCTTTATACTACACAATATGCGTTTGAATTCCCAAGTAAATGTCGGAAGTCCACCCAGAATAAGTATGCGCTCTGACTCAATCATCCTACTGGGAATTACTGTGAACTTGTTGAGTACACACAGTGGGTGAAAAAAAATTGTGCATGTATAATTCTTTTATTCTCTTTTTTAATTAAAGTACCTCGCAACACAGGGCATCCGTACTCCGATTTCAGGGGGATTGTCTTTGTTATTTCATTCTTGAAAGGAGAGTGCATGTTGTTTGTTATACCAAGAGCTTGTCATGGCTGAAGTAAGTACCGTAAGTAAGTAACTTCAGCGCACCATCTCAGCAGAACAAAGTTGTGATCTTTAAGAGATCTAGGCCTCAACCACTGATCTCACATCATTAACAATTGACAAACGCTTACAGCCTGCTCCAGATTCCTATAATTATACCTAACAAAACATCTTTTGTTGTTGCTTTCAAAATACTTAAAAAGATCATATTTATCAAGCACTAAATCTGCAACGTGAGTTTTCTTTCGTTTCACTTGTCGTTTTCTTCTTCTTCTTCTTCTTCTTCCGCTGTCTCCTGCGTTGAGGGTGCTCCCCCTTTGTTCTGCTGGCAGCTGCCGAAGAGAAGAGCTCGATAAAGGGAGAGCACTCTCCTGTTGCAGACAAAGGCCACGAAGACGTACAGCCCTTGCAATCCGCACAAGACGATGAAGATGTACCATACCGCCACAGAATCCACCACAGCCGTGAGCAGGCCTGCTATCCAGTTGATACCTACACGAAAAACATTCCAGTTGATACCTACACGAAAAACATTCCAGTTGATAGGTAAAGGTAAAGGAGTCCCATAACCTATAAGGTCGTAGGGGATACCTACACGAAAAACATTCCAGTTGATACCTACATGAAAAACATTCCAGTTGATACCTACACGAAAAACATTCCAGTTGATACCTAAACGAAAAACATTCCAGTTGATACCTACACGAAAAACATTCCAGTTGATGATACCTACACGAAAAACATTCCAGTTGATACCTACACGAAAAACATTCCAGTTGATACCTACACGAAAAACATTCCAATTGATACCTACATTCCAGATGATACCTACACAAAAAACATTCCAGTTGATACCTACACGAAAAACATTCCAGTTGATACCTTCACGAAAAGCATTCCAGTTGATACCTACACGAAAAACATTCCAGTTGATACCTACACGAAAAACATTCCAGTTGATACCTACACGAAAAACATTCCAGTTGATACCTACACGAAAAACATTCCAGTTGATACCTACACGAAAAACATTCCAGTTGATACCTACATTCCAGTTGATACCTACACGGAAAACATTCCAGTTGATACCTACATGAAAAACATTCCAGTTGATACCTACACGAAAAACATTTTATTTGAAAACCTACACGAAAAATATTCCAGTTGATACCTACACGAAAAACATTCCAGTTGATACCTACACGAAAAACATTCCAGTTGATACCTACACGAAAAACATTCCAGTTGATACCTACATTCCAGTTGATACCTACACGAAAAACATTCCAGTTGATACCTACATGAAAAACATTCCAGTTGATACCTACACGAAAAACATTCCATTTGAAAACCTACACGAAAAATATTCCAGTTGATACCTACACGAAAAACATTCCAGTTGATACTTACACCAAAAGCATTCCAGTTGATACCTACACGAAAAACATTTCAGTTGATACCTACACGAAAAACATTCCAATTGATACCTACATTCCAGATGATACCTACACAAAAAACATTCCAGTTGATACCTACATTCCAGTTGATACCTACACGAAAAAAATTCCAGTTGATACCTTCACGAAAAGCATTCCAGTTGATACCTACACGAAAAACATTCCAGTTGATACCTACACGAAAAACATTCCAGTTGATACCTACACGAAAAACATTCCAATTGATACCTACATTCCAGATGATACCTACACAAAAAACATTCCAGTTGATACCTACACGAAAAACATTCCAGTTGATACCTTCACGAAAAGCATTCCAGTTGATACCTACACGAAAAACATTCCAGTTGATACCTACACGAAAAACATTCCAGTTGATACCTACACGAAAAACATTCCAGTTGATACCTACACGAAAAACATTCCAGTTGATACCTACACGAAAAACATTCCAGTTGAAAACCTACACGAAAAATATTCCAGTTGATACCTACACGAAAAACATTCCAGTTGATACCTTCACGAAAAACATTCCAGTTGATACCTTCAGGAAAAACATTCCAGTTGATACCTACACGAAAAACATTCCAGTTTATACCTACACGAAAAATATTCCAGTTGATACCCACACGAAAAATATTCCAATTGATACCTACATTCCAGTTGATACCTACACAAAAAACATTCCAGTTGACACCTACATTCCAGTCGATACCTACACGAAAAACATTCCAGTTGATACATACACGAAAAACATTCCAGTTGATACCTACACGAAAAACATTCCAGTTGATACCTACACGAAAAACATTCCAGTTGATACCTTCACGAAAAACATTCAAGTTGATACCTACACGAAAAACAAACGATTAAACACGGTGGATCGGTGGTCTAGAGGTAACGCGCCTGTCTAGAAAGCGAAAAGTCCGGGTTCGTATCCCGTCTGGGCCCGAAACTTTGCCCCCATCCATTAGACCATGAGTGGTGGTCTGGGCGCTAGTCTTTCGGATGAGACGATAAACCGAGGTCCCGTGTGTTACAGAAAATTATGCAGCGCACGAAAAAGAACCCACGGCAACAAGAGAGTTGTCCCTGGCAAAATTCTTAGAAAAAAGCCACTCTGATAGGGAACGAAATACAGTTGCAGACCAAAAAAAAAAAAAAAAAGATGGGGTGGCGCTGCTCTTGTGGCGACGTGCTCTCCCCGGGGAGAGCAGCCCGAATTTCACGCAGAGAAATCTCGTGACTTAAAGTGGTATAAATAAATAAATAAAATAAATAAATAAACACGGGGCTATCAATTTCTCTTTCAAGTCGTCTGGGTCCATTTGTGTGTTTGTTTGTTGTTGTTGTTGTTGTTGATATCGTTGTTGCTGTCTGTTGTTGTTATTGCTGCTGTTACTGTCTGTTGTTTTGTTGTTGTTGCTGATGTTGTCTGTTGTTGTTTTGTTGTTGTTCTTGCTTCTGTTGTTGCTGCTGACTGTTTAGTTGCTGCTGTAATGTTGTTGCTTCTATTGTTGTTATTGTTGCTGCTGTCTGTTGTTGTTACTGCTGTCTGTTGTTGTTGTTGTTGTTGTTGTTGCTGTCTGTTGTTGTTGCTGTCTGTTGTTGTTAGTTGTTGTTGCTGCCTGTTGTTGTTAGTTGTTGTTGCTGCCTGTTGTTGTTAGTTGTTGTTGCTGTCTGTTGTTGCTACTTCTATCTGTTGTTGTTGCTGCTTCTGTCTGTTGTTGTTGTTGTTGTTCTGTCTGTTGTCGTTGCTGCTGTCTGTTGTTGCTGCTGTCTGTTGTTTCTGCTGTCTGTTGTTGTTTCTGCTTCTGTCTGTTGCTCTTGATTCTATCTGATTTGTAATTGCAAGATATAGCGCTCTATAAATTCCATATATTATTATTATTATTATTATCTGTTGTTGTCTGTTGTTTCTGTCTGCTGTTGTTGCAGTCTGGTGTTGCTGCTGTCTGTTGTTGTTTGTTACTGCTGTTGTTGTTGCTGCTGTCTGTTGTTTGTTGTTGCTGTCTGATGTTGTCTTGAGTTGTTGTCTTTTGTTGTTGCTGTTGTTTGTTGTTGCGACTGCTGCTGTTTGTCTGTTGCTGTTGTTGTTGCTGCTGTCTGTTTCTGTTGTTGCTGTTGCTGCTGTCTGTTTCTGTTGTTGTTGCTGCTGTTTGATGTTGTTGCGGCTGTCTGTTGCTGTTGTTGTTGCACATTCCCACGACTTAATACTCTTGGAGTCAATAAGAATGTGCACTCTGATTCCCTCAACTCTACTCCACCCCACTCTACTCTCCTCTATAACACAACACAACAGCAGACAATAACATACAGCACCCACTCACCCCCTACCCCCGACACCCGACCCTCACCCCCTAAATAAAATAACACCCCCTCCACCCCCCCCCCCCCCCCCCCCTCCGACCAACCTGTACTCACCACACGCCAACCACACACACACACACACACACACACACACACACACACACACACACACACACACACACACCACACACACACACACACACACACACACACACACACACACCTACACACTACACACACACACGTACACACACACACACACACACTACACACACACGTACACACACACACTACACACACACTACACACACCACGTAAACACACACACACACTACACACACACACACACGTACACACACACACACGTGCACCTTTCTTTGCAGCCCTATCAGCCCACTCATTAGAAAACAATCCTATATGTGAAGGAATCCAGCAAAAGGAAACATGAATTCCTCTTAAACGCATAAGATTTATGAAGTATTTGACGTCAAGTATAAGTTTAGCTGATTGCTTATAAGTTATAGACTTTAAGGCATATAATACTGATTTTGAATCCACACAAAGTAATATATGAAAGAAAGAGTATGGATGATCTAAAATGAAATTCAAAGCCATGAGAATAGCGATCAGTTCAGCTGTAAAAAACAGATCGATTTTTACCAACATGATATGACTTTTCTATTTTTAGTGCCGGTATGACGAATGCTGAACCTGCGTGATGGTTATCTAAAAGTGAGCCATCCGTATAAATTTTAAGACAATGACAGTAATTTTGTTGTAAATGTGCATGAACATTAACTGCCATTATATTTGGATTTTCATTCTTTTTCATGTTGATATAGTCAACATCAAAGTGAGCTTGCTTCATTTCCCAAACAGGACAAACTGGAATTGCCCTTTGTGGGTCCACATCATATTTTAAAATGTTAGAACGCTCATAGAGATCTGATGTGTAGGTACTTATAGTCATCAAAGAGCTTATGTTTCGGGCTCTTTTGGGAAAATCTGTTTCAGACCTCATTTTTATTTCTTCTGAAGCAAAGTTTTCAGATGTTGAACTTCTAAGAATATATTTGGCACATACAAGTTGTCGGTACTCATCAAGTGGTAACATTCCAATTTCTTTATATGTATCAAGTGCAGAGGCATGAAATGGTACACCTAGAGCGAGTCTATATGCCTTGCAATCTACACTTTGAAGCTTCTTTAGTAAGAATTTAGGTGCACTAAAATAAAAAAGAAAGGTGCACGTAATGAAAAGGGGTCTATAGTACTGCATGTCCCTCTATCCATTGCAGAAGGTTATCGGTTGTTAGAAGAAGCATCCTTTAAAAAAATTATAGAAAAGTATCAGCAAAACAATCGGCTTTCACATTCAACTCTGAGTGTGAATAGTGTAGTTGAATACATTGAAGACTTAGAGATTCATACAAATGCTGTAAAAGAAAGACAACTCAAGGCCTTATTTTTTAGGATAAGATTAAATGCATTTACAACAAAATTCAGCAAGGATGTTAAATGCTTATGTGGTGAATATATTTCAAATACTCATATCATACTTGAATGTGAGAAGCTAAAACCTCATCCCCCTGCATTTTCTGAGAATTCCATTGAAGAAATTTTGAACAATGTTAAGTTAACAATTGATATTGCTAAGGGTTTATTGTTAAGTCCTATAGGGCATTTATTGTAGTTATTGTAGTTATTTTTTAATTAATTTTTTTATTTATTTTATTATTATTATTTTTTTAAATTTCTGTTCTTGATTTGTTCATGTTAAGAATACTATTTCCTTTGTTATTACTATTTATTACACACACGAGCGCGCATGCATGTAGGGACGCCCACGCACACTCCCCCACAAGAGTAGATTCTCTCTCTCTCTCTCTCTCTCTCTCTCTCTCTCTCTCTCTCTCTCTCTCTCTCTCTCTCTCTCTTTCTCTATCTCACATATTCAGTCTCCTATTTAAGGATCGTCTGGTATCACTTTAAGTGGAAAGACGTTAAAATTGAAGACTTACTTACTTACTTACACACACACGTACACTACACACACACACGTACACCTACACACCCCTACACACACTAACACACACACACACGTACACTTACACACACACACACACACACACGTACAAACACACACGTACATACACACACACAAACACAACACACACACACACGTACACACATACACGTAACACACACACACACACACGTACACACACACTACACACACACACTACACACACACCCGTACACACACACACACGTGCACACACGTACACACACACATCTACACACTACACACACACGTACCACACACACACACCCACACACACACACACACACACACACACACACACAAAACACACACACACACTACACCCACACACACACGTACAAACACACACACACACTACACACCACACACACACACACACACACACTACACACACACCACACTACACACACCCCACTACACACACACTACATACTACACACACCTCCCTACACACCTACACACACCTACACACACACCCACACACACACACTACACACTACACACACACGTACACACACACACACCCCACACACACTACACACACACACACACAACTACACACACACAACACTACACACACACACTACACAAAAACCACAACCACACACACCCACACACACACACACACACACGTACACACACACCTACACACACACCTACACACACGTACAAACACACACACACACAACCCTACACACACACTACACACACACTACACACACACGTACACACACACACACACAACACCACACACACTACATACACACCTACACACACTACACACACACACACTACACACACACAAATACACACACACACGCACACACACACACACTACACACACACACACACACACACGTACACACACACACACTACACACCACCCCTACACACACCTACACACACACACGTACAAACACACACACAAAACACTACACAACACTACACACACACTAACACACACACCTACACACACACACACACGTACACACACACACACTACACACACACCTACACACACCTACACACACACACCTACAAACACACACACACACACTACACACACACTACACACACCCCTACACACACACTACACACACACACACACACACCACACTACACACACACACTACACACACACCTACACAACACCTACACACACAACACACACTACACACACTACACACACACACACTACACACACACACTACACACCCCTACACACCACAACACACAACACTACACACACCTACACCCACACACACACATACACACACCCCACACACACAAACCACACACGTACGCACACACTACACACACACACACACCATGTACACACACACAACACACACACACACACACACACGTACACACTACACACACACGTACACACACACACCTACACACACACACACCTACACACACTACACACACACTACACACACACACACACACACGCACACACACACACACACCTACACGACACACACTATACACACACACGTACACACACACACGTACACACACACACACTACACACACACACACACACACCACACACCACACCACACAACACACACACACACCACACACACTGCACACCACACGTACACACACATCACAACCCCTACACACACACACCTCACACCTACACACCACCTACACACACACTACACACACACACAACACACACACACACACGTACACACACACACTACACACACACACACTACACACACACACTACACACACACACTACACACACACACACACACGTGTACACACACACACACACACACACCTACACACCCCTACACACACCTACACACACACACACACACTACACACACGTACAAACACACACACACACACCTACACACACACTACACACACACCCTACACACACACCTACACACACGCACACACACCACACACCTACACACACACCTACACACTACATACTACACACACCTCTCCTACACACACACCCCTACACACACACACGTACTACA
>CM054138.1:19894516-19902016 GCA_028751875.1 Rapana venosa | reverse complement strand
CCAACAGGCGACAGGATGTGGACGTCTGGAACGTGTGTGTCCATGAGCTCTGTGTGTCCTGGGCAGGGGAAAAGAGCTCCTCTGCTTGAAATAACACCGACTCGTTTTCTACGCGCACGCTCCACACTCTGGTCTTCAGAGACTGGAGATAGCTTTCCATATCCTGTACGTCCGTTAAATATTTATTCACGATTCTCATCTTCACGTCAAACTTCCTCACGACTATTGGTAGACGACGCAAGTTGTTTCCGATGTCTTTGAGGTCGTCGGGACCGTGGACAGTGTGAGCAGTCACCCACTCATGATCATACTGAAACTGGCCTAAGATTGGGTCGCGCCGCGCAAAGCTTCGGTGAATGTTGACAGCGGTTTGGGAAAGCGTTTGGAGACTGGCCAGACGCAAAGAACGGACACCGTCCTGAGGGGATAGCCTGAAGCTGACTGGTAACCCTGCCCTGGGAAATGTCTGGCCACAAGCTGGCAGCGTCCGTTCTCCAGTCTCCGTGTCGACTGCATTCTAGCTCCTGCACTTTGACTGATCATCATCATCATCATCATCATCATCATCATCATCACCTCAATCATCACAATCATCACACATCCTGAAATCATCACATCAATCTGGCTACACCACCTGGAATCGCGTTTGTTTGCGTGAACATTATCAGAAATCATCATCATCATCATCCAATCATCATCACATCACTCAAATCATCACAAATCATCAATCGGCTACACCCACCTGAATCACGATTTTTGTCGTGAACATTATCATGAAATCATCATCATCACCCCAATCATCACCAACCATCATCACACCACCACCACACACCACCAACATCATCATATCACATGAAATCATCACCGAAATCATCATCCCCATCCTGAAATCATCACATCATCAATCTGGCTACACCCACCTGGAATCGCCGTTGATTGTCATGAACATTATCATGAAATCATCATCATCATCCTGAAATCATCATCACATCATCCTAAATCATCATCATCATCAATCTGGCTACACCCACCTGGAATCGCCGTTGATTGTCATGAACATTATCATGAAATCATCATCATCATCCTGAAATCATCATCATCATCATCCTGAAATCATCATCATCATCAATCTGGCTACACCCACCTTGAATCAGCGTTTTTTGTCGTGAACATTATCATGAAATCATCATCATCATATCCTTAAATCATCATCATCATCATCATCATCATCATCATCATCATCATCATCATCATCATCATCATCATCATCATCATCATCATCAATCTGGCTACACTCACTGAATCGGCGTTGTTTGCGATGAACATCATATCATCCGAAATCATCACCATCATCAATCTGCATACACATCAATCTCTCTTATGTCAACATTATCATGAAATCATCATCATCATCAATCCTACACCCACTCAATCACTATCTAACATATCATCAAATCATCATCATCATCAAAATCCTGAAATCATCACATCATCAATCTGGCTACACCCCCTGGAATGGGCGTTGTTTGTCGTGAACATTATCATGAAATCATCATCATCATCATCATCATCATCATCATCATCCTGAATCATCATCATCTACCCCTCTCTCACATCATCATCATCATCATCAATCTGGCTATACCACCTGAATATCAGACTCGTCGTATCATCATCACTTGTTCGTAAACATTCATCGAAATCATCATCCTGAAATCATCATCATAGCTACCCCCCCCCCTCCCACCTGAAATCATCATCATGAATCATGGCTATACCCACCTGAAATCATCACTATCGTCGTCGTCTCATCATCACATCGTGTCGTCATCATCATCATCATCATCCTAGCTATATCAACTACCAACCTCATCCTATCTGTCATCATCATGTCTCGTCGTTCTCATCAATCATCATCATCGTAACACCTGTCACTATCGTCGTCATCATCATCGTCGTCGTCGTCGTCGTCGCGTCTCATCATCATCATCATCATCATCCTAGCTATATCCACCTAAAATCATCACTATCGTCGTCATCATCATCGTCGTCGTCGTCGTCATCATCATCATCATCATCATCATCATCATCCTAGCTATATCCACCTGAAATCATCACTATCGTCGTCGTCATCATCATTGTCGTCATCATCATCATCGTCGTCCTCATCCTCCTCATCCTCCTCCTAGCTATATCCACCTGAAATCTTCGTCATGACCATCATCATCGTAACACTTACTTGTGCTTGTATCTCACAACTTGAAAGGATAAGTCGGCGAGTGCCGTGAGATCAGATAATTATTATAGTGGCTGTTTGCTTTCTTGCCTACAATGTCTCCGACTATAATAAATTATCTCAACTTTTGCTAATACACAACGGTGTCGCGTGTCTCTTAAAGACAGGCAAAAGGTGATTGCAAAACCCTTTATCAAAGACCTGTCACTTTTAGTAGTATACTTCTGACCAGTTGGACTTTTAACAACTAGGCTAACAACTTGGGGGGCGGGGCCGAAGGGGGGGGGGGGGGGGGGGGAGGGGGGGGGGGAGGGGAGGGGGTTGTTCCTCGGGTAGAACTCCCGAGGTTCACAACTGGAGAATCTTTTGCGTATGCGACCGGTTCCCCCTGCCCCCACCCAGTTAGGTAGTATTGCGACTTCGTGGATGGTGTGTAAGTACGACCCCTGGGGTGCGTGTGTTTTAAAAAAAAGAAAAGAAAAGAAAAAAAGAATGATCATCCGTTCCTACCGGCACGAAATGACCTACTCTTGCAAAGAGGCGGAACGGGTTTTCAAGGTGTGTGCAAGATGTTCTGCGTGTATCTGCATACGAGGAGGCCTCGGTTGATAGTCTCAGCCGAAGGTTTTGGGGCATGCAGTTCGATTTTTGTCGTTGAAGTGGGGATGAAAGGGCGAGTTTAGAACCCGAACCCAGAACCTCAGGGTTGACTTTTGTTTGGTTGGCTGCTGTCGTCTTCACCGTACTGCCACCTTCCTTCTTAATTAACGACTTGTTTAAAATAACGAAGCTTCCCTACTTTATATGCTTCTCATTGAGTTGCGATTTATTTGTTTGGGGCTGTTGTTACTGTTATTGTTGGGGGGGGAGGGGGGTGTTTATATTTTGTTTACATTAGAAATAGAGACAAGCTTTAAGACACAGACTACAGAGGAGAGGCAGACAGAGACAGACAGACAGACAGGAAGATAAAAAGGGGAAGGGGGGGGGGGGGGGGCGAGACAACGGACAAAGAGGAGATGCAACTGACCTCAAACAAAAGCATGGTCAGCAGGAGGGAGGCCACCAGCCCCATCGTGTTGAGTCCAGCCACAGTCCTCAGCTCGTCAAACAGGCAGTAGGTGAGGAGGACGAGGAACAAACAGACCACAGACAGCGACTGACAGGCCACAGACACGTAGACGATGGAAGGGGCGAACAGCTGCCCCAGCATCAGAAGAGGCTTTGCTGCATACAGCGGCTCCACGCAGACGAGAATGGCCTGGTCCTGAAGGAGCTCCACGTACTGATGGCTGATGGTTCGGCCTGAGGGATGGTGGTACACCGAGCCAGTCTCCGGGTTCCAACTCACGATGACTTCCCCTGTCTCTTCGTCCACGCTCTGCAGATGATGATGATGATGATGATGATGACGACGATGATGATGATGACGAGGACTTCTTCCAGAAGAACTCGCTTCTTTGGGCTTTTCTCTCTCATGACCGACACCTTGAAAACTTCGCCCTCGTTCATGTTCAGTCTTGTTCACATTCTTGGAGAAAGGAAACGCCGTCCTTGCGCAGGTGAGGCTATGCTTCACCTCTGCGTAGCTGTCCACGTTCAAGAGGTCTGCATTGTCCTCAGCTGAATCAAAGTGTCTTACGTGGATCCTGATTTTCAGAAACTGACCAACAGGCGACAGGATGTGGACGTCTGGAACGTGTGTGTCCATGAGCTCTGTGTTGTCCTGGGCAGGGGAAAAGAGCTCCTCTGCTTGAAATAACACCGACTCGTTTTCTACGCGCACGCTCCACACTCTGGTCTTCAGAGACTGGAGATAGCTTTCCATATCCTGTACGTCCGTTAAATATTTATTCACGATTCTCATCTTCACGTCAAACTTCCTCACGACTATTGGTAGACGACGCAAGTTGTTTCCGATGTCTTTGAGGTCGTCAGGACCGTGGACAGTGTGAGCAGTCACCCACGCATGATCATACTGAAACTGGCCTAAGATTGGGTCGCGCCGCGCAAAGCTTCGGTGAATGTTGACAGCGGTTTGGGAAAGCGTTTGGAGACTGGCCAGACGCAAAGAACGGACACCGTCCTGAGGGGATAGCCTGAAGCTGAGCTGGTATCCCTGCCCTTGGGAATGTCTGGCCACAAGCTGGCAGCGTCCGTTCTCCAGTCTCCTTGTCGGACTGCATTCTAGCTTCCTGCACTTTGACTGATGAAAAATCATGTTTTCTTGATGGCAGCAACAAACAACGCAGTAGCAGCAGCAGCAGCAGCAGCAACGAGAAGAACGAATACAACAACAACAAAAACCCAGCCGTAATCAACACAGTCAATACTAGGGGAGGGACGGGGGGATCTCTATGTTAGTAAAAAGAAATCAGTTCCCACCCAATAATTATTCCAAACTATAAAAAAAAAAGTCACCTGTCTGCAGCACTAAGTCAAATCTGCAACCAGATTCAAGGTAGAGAATTTTTGTTTTTTGCGTTTGAAGATTGGGATCTCTTAAAGACCCCCCCCCCTCCCTCCCCCCTCCTCATCCCTAATCCTCGGATAGAGCTCCAAGGTTCACCAATGGTGAGATTTTGCATAAGCAACTGTTTACCCACCATTGAAGTAGCTGCATTCTGACTTCGGGGTAGATGATATATATATATAATATATATATATATATATATATATATATATATATATAATAGATATCGAGAGAGAGAGAGAGAGATACAACACCAGCGTGCATGGGCCTTTTTAAAATGTTGTCATCCCTTTCTACTGGCACGCAATGGTCTGCTCTTCCAAATGTACAGCTTGTAACCCACATGAATCTTTGTTTTGAAGATGATAACGTTTTTGAAACGAATTCAAAAGGTGCAATGGGTTTTGAACGAGTGCACAAGATGCTTTACGTGCGTTCCAACACTGGACCTTGGTCTGTCTCACCTCACCTATCCCGTAGTCCCTTGGACTGTGGGGGCACTACTAAAGATTTTGCAACCAGCTTCCTCTACTTCCTGCTGTCCTCTGCTTTCTGTAGCAATTCGTTCCACTCAAGGCTACCAGTCCACTCTCTGATGTTGTCTTCCCATCGTTTCTCGTCTGCTTCTTCGTCTCCCTCCTTGTACTGTTTGTTCCCTGTAGGACAAGTCTTGGCCAGTCCAAATGTTCGTGTGACGCGCCCGTACCACTTTAGTTTGCGTCTTTTCACTGGTCAGGAGCTCTCTTCATATGGTCCGATGGCGTTTTTAATTCTGGCCTTCACTTCCTTGGTCTATAGACTCATCCAAAACATTTTCGGAGGGAGTGAAGTTGGCACTGATGTTAACTCAAGTGGGGGGGGTAAATAATTGCCTTGAAAGAGGGCCGCGGCAGTGGCTTGAACAGGGCCGTCACATCATGAGCTCAATGCTCTAACCACTAGAGTATCCCACCCCCTAGAGACTTCTTTTTTTTTTTAACCTGACTGGCTTTTCCCTGAAAAAGGGAGTAAATGCATCCTTAACAAGCAGCTTCACAGAAGCCAAAGTGGACATCAGAATCGTGTATAGAAAGGCAGTTTTGGGTTGTTACCTTTGACAAGATGTCAGAGTTTAAAACATTTGGAACTTTTCTCCCTCCTCGTTACCTACAACAAAACAATAATAACAATTATAAGCAGCAGCAGCAGCAGCAGCAGCAACAACAACAACAACAACGATGATGATAGCAATAAACTGAGACCTTAGGTGATGATGCATCCTTCCCTGTGAGGATGCCGGAGAGAGGGAGGGTGGGGACTGTCAGTATAAATAGCATTTCCACCTTCAGGAAATTCTGTGCTAGGACTTCCCTCTTTTCTATCCCTCTCTTTGCTTCTGCCTGGCTCCTTTTCTTCTTGTCACCTTCTTCTCGTCTATTTTCTGCCTTCTTGGGCATCCTCCTACCCTTTCTTTTCCCAGAAAGACTTTAAAGATAACAACTCTCTCCCATGCCAAAGTCGGATGTTCTGAGCCTGACTTGTCAGGGGCTTAACGGCAGCGTCAATGCATTTTCCTTATATGACAGTCAACAACTGTTGCTGTCTGAGTGTTCCACAAAGAAGATGCTTCTCTCTCTCTCTCTCTCTCTCTCTCTCTCTCTCACCCCCCCCTTCTCTATGTCCCTCTCCTCTATCTCTCTCTCTCCTCTCTCTCTCTCTCTCTCTCTCTCTCTCCCTCCTCCTCTCTCTCTCTCTCTCTCTCTCTCTCTCTCCTCTCCTCACCCCCCCTTCTCTATGTCCCTCTGTCTCTCTCTGTCTCTCTCTCTCTCTCTCTCTCTCTCTCTCTCCTCCCCCCCCCCCTCTCTGTCCCTCTGTCTCTCTCTCTCCTCTCCTCTCTCTCTCCTCAAAACCATTACCTGGTAACACATCATAAATTTTGTCACTGGAACAATGGCATCGCCCTTGCGCTTGCGCAGCGGCTGAGGAAGTGACGTTCTTCAATGCTTCAGGGCTGACCAGGAGGATGAAGGGAAATGTCATTTCAATCATGGGCGGCCTACACAGCTCCTTCCAAAGTTTAAAATCACAGACAGCACAGAAGAGATTCTTCACTGTAGCCCGGGTATTTGCAGGAGGCTTGATGACTGCAAAGAAAGCTGAGCAGATGCTGTCAAATACCGCCAAACTCTGCATGTGTTGAGAGGAAGCGTTGGCGGCGCATGCGCTGTTCTTTGGCAGTTCCGTCGGTGAACAGCTATTATAACTGGAAGCCAAAATGAAGTTTTGTTTCTATGATCAAGTTTATTTTCTAGTTTTATTTTTTATTTGTTTGTTAGGCTGGGTTAAGGGGTGTGTGTGTGTGGGTTTTTTTTTCTACTTATCTTTCTAAGATGGGCTACAGGGAATAGTACAAGGAGGGAGAGGAAGAGGCAGACAGAGAAAACTATGGGAAGACAAACATCAGAGAGTGGACTGGCCTTGCGGGGAACGAATTGCTACGGAAAGCAGAGAACTGTGGGGAGTGGAGGAAGCTGGTTGCATGCAAAATCTTCAGTAGTGCCCCACGGTCCAAAGGACTATGGGATAGATGAGGTGAGGTGAGGCATTTTCTAATTGCCTTTACCAGTGAATTTGTCCAGACAGTGATCAGTAATTTGCATGATATACCTTGTTGTTGATGTTCAGGGTATTTCAATGACTGCTGTTGACGGTCAAATTGGATGTAATCCGTCATCATATGAGTAATTAGAAAAATAGAAAAGAAATATTTGATCTTCCCGCTGTTTAAGACATTCTCTGTAATGATAGACTT
>CM054138.1:19839516-19889516 GCA_028751875.1 Rapana venosa | reverse complement strand
TGCTTTCGCACACGGGGACCCGTTTACAGTTTTCTAAAGGATTTTGGGGGAGAGGGGAGTCGGCATGATTTTAATCCGGGGGGGAAAAATTTCCCCCTTGAACGGGTTTCAACCTGGTGTCGATTGCCGCGCACTCTTTTAACTCTAGGCTATGGGGCGGGGTAGACAAACCAAAAAGAGTGACCAAACATCAGGGGTCTGTGCCCCCTGGGTACAGACAAGGGATGATAGGAAAGTGTACAGTTCAGCTCTTTTCTCAAAGTCTCAAAGTAAAGGGACACTTCCATGACGTGCATTTTTAAAAATTCATTTATTCTTTTATATCGAAGATAATGGAATAAGCACTTATGTGCTTTTTTTTTTACATCCAGTCCCCGTGTGTTTGCGGTTTTTGTAAATTCTGTCATATGTTCCCAGCAGCAGCATCATGACATCATTCTGCATTGTCAATGATCATCATCATCATGGATTAAAAGAAGAAATAATTAAAAAAAACACACCACCCTGCCTTTTGAGGCGATGAATGGCTCAGGCCGGTCGCTCTGGTGGTCCTCATGGTGACCTCAGTTTTTTCAGTTTCCCCATACCAACTTCTGGGCTCGTGTGATGAGCTTGTCTCAAAGCCTCCAGCGTGGGAAGTTCACAGGGGGCGAAGGGGGGGGGGGGGGAGTCGTGGGAGGGACGTGTGGTTGGTCATCATCCCCCAAGGTGGAGGTCTCACTCAGTCTGGCTTGAGTGCCTCAGCAGGAGGCTTAGCAGGCGGTGTCCTACCTATGTTAATTATTTTTATTTTATTTTATTTTATTCTTTTATATCGAGGATAATGGAATAAGCTCTTATGTGCTTTTTTACATCCAGTCCCCGTGTGTATGCGGTTTTGTCAATTCTGTCATCTGTTTCCACCGGCACACAATGGCCTACTCTTACGAAAAGCGGAACAGGATTTAACGTGTGCGCAAGATGTTCTGCGTGCGTTCGCACACGGGGCCTCAGTTTATAGTCTCATCCGAAGGACTTTGGGGAGAGTGGAGTCTGCACTGATGTTAACTCCAGGGGAAAATATCCCCTTGAACGGGAATCGAACCCGGGTTGTCAGATTGCGAGCGCGATGTTCTAACCACTAGGCTATCCTGTCCCCCAATTAACTCAAAACAGGCATGCACGGCCACTGAACACCAGCAAAGTGACCCACCCAGCCCCAGTGCAGGTGGCGGAGGGGCCCTACATGACATATAACCTGCATGAGAACCTGGTTCACCTTTGCGCCTTTGCGCCTGGCGGCAGCATGGCGAATATCTCTTGTGTTTGAGTGCGTAGTGTGTGTGTTTATACCTGGTCCTGTTGGGAAAGTTTTATATCTTCATGTTTGTATTTTCTCCCTGAATCCCACGGTCAGAATATTTTTGTTCCATATTATTGACTTTTCGAAATATTTCAATTTAAGTTCTTCATCTTCAAGTCGATTTTTCAACATTTAATTTGTCTTCATGAGTTGTATTTATCTTTATGTGCTGGTCTCTGTGACCCACTTAACTCTGACCCTGTCGCCCGCTGAAATTTTGCACGTGGTTCACGTTGCCCCACCATCAACCTCCAGTGTTTGTCAATTTGAAAAAAATGGCACACTGGCTCCTGAAATAATGCAGCATATTCGAAACTTAGGCATTCATCGCCGCAAAATCAGACGGGGAACACGGGCAGGTGTGCGTCATCGCCAGTGGCAGGCTTCCCTCTCTCGTGTCTCCCCCCTCACCTCTGACGTCACTTCTGTAACCGCTGTCAACGCTTCTTCCCCACGCCGTCCACCCGACTTTTCAGCTTTCGTTTCTTCTGTTGTTTGTGAATCTGACAATGTATTTTGTTCTGATGATGATGTGTATCATGATGTATGTCAAACACCGAATCCCCTGATCAATACAGTTCTTTTGCCATCTTCTACTCCCGATTCACCATCCAAACTCTTGTCTGTTCTTCCGCTAGCCACATCTCCACCATCGCCTTCATCCTCTTCCTCTGATTCTTGTCCAAACTCACCACTTTCATCTTCATCCTCTCCATCTCCTTCAGATCTCCTTCAAGTTTGTCTGTTCAATGTGCAGTCTGTCTGTCCAAATGGAAAAGCCGACTACATTTCCGATTTCATCTCTGAAAAAAGCATTGACCTAACCTTTCCCCTCACTGAAACTTGGCTTAAACCACATGGCCATGAGCCAAAATAAAACAGCTGACTCCTCCAGGATATAAAACTATTTCTTTTCCCAGACTCTCTCGAGGAGGTGGGATTGCCATAATTTTCAAAAACACATTGGAACCAGCTCTTTCTTTCAGCCACAACCTCCCATTCCCACACGACTCTTTTGAAGTTTGCGAAATCAACCTCAACTTACCTGGCCACTCTATTACGTTCTGTTGCCTTTACCGCCCACCTCCTAGCCGTAAGAACAACCTGACATCTTCTGTTTTTCATCAAGAATTCCAGTCACTCCTCGACCACTACAGCCTCTCTCCTACTAAACTTATAATTCTCGGTGACTTTAACTTCCATTTCGACAACCAGTCTTCTCCAGATGTCAAACGTCTTTCTCTTTCTCTGTCCAACCATTCTCTCTCCCAACAGGTAAACGAAGCAACGCACAGATCTGGCCATATTTTAGACTGGCTGATTACTAATGCTTCATTTAATCTTGTTACATCTGTTTCTGTCACTGACGAACTGCATTCTGATATTCCCATTCTTTTCCACCTCAACATCACAAAACTGTCAGAAAGAAGAAATATGTTACTCGTCGCAATCTTAAGGCCTTAGACATTCATACTTTCTCTTCACAAGCTTCCGAACGTTTTTCAAAAACCTCTGACCACACTGACCTCTCTGAATACTATAACACTGTTCTCCGCCAATTGCTTGATGAGCATGCACCTCCTACTGATCATCTCCTACCTGACAGACCCTGTGCGCCATGGTATACCCAAGACATCCTGATAGCGAAGCGCAAACGCCGGCAACTAGAACGGCAGTGGCGGAAATCAAAAACCGAAATCAACAAACAGCTTTTCCGAAAACAAATAAACAAAGTCAAACTCTTAATCCATTCAGCAAAGACAGAATACTACTCTTCCCAAATTCTCTGCGCTACATCCATAAAATCTCTTTTTTCCCTCACCTCAAATCTCCTTGGGTCTGCAAAAACAACTCCTCTGCCTACCACCCACAGCCTGTCTGAACTTCCATCTATCTTTTCTGCCTTCTTTTCAGACAAAGTCCACAACATACGCTCCAGACTGGATCAGACTCATTTCCAGCCTGCACCTCCTGATCCCCAGTTCACTGGCACTCCTCTCTTTTCCTTCTGTTCCACAAGTGAAAAAGAAATCATGACAATTCTGAAGGAAATGACTATAAAATCATGCGACCTCGATCCATACCTGCTCCTGTTTTCTCACAATGCCTTCCACAACTTGTACCTATTATCACTAAATAGTAAACTCATCTCTTCTGTCAGGACATTTTCCACAAGCTCTTAAAACCGCAATAGTCACACTCTACTGAAAAAGCACGACCTCGATCCCAACATTCTGAAGAATTATAGACCTGTCTCAAACTTACCCTTTGTCTCTAAAGTACTAGAAAAGTTGTTCTCAAACAGCTCAACAGTCACCTTCATTCCAATGATCTCCTTCCCCTTTTCAATCTGCCTAT
Organism: Rapana venosa; assembly: GCA_028751875.1. Taxonomy (NCBI): domain Eukaryota; kingdom Metazoa; phylum Mollusca; class Gastropoda; order Neogastropoda; family Muricidae; genus Rapana; species Rapana venosa. The sequence continues at coordinate 19,885,816 of CM054138.1, read as the reverse complement.
CGCCCCAACCACAGCACCGAAACCACCCTAGTCCATACTTTAGATACACTTCTACTTGCTTCTGATGCAGGAAAAATCTCCCTCCTCACTCTTCTTGATTTATCTGCAGCCTTCGACACTATAGATCACTCAATTCTTCTTTCTCGCCTCCAAAATACGTTTGGTATCAATGGCACTGCCCTCACCTGGTTACTTCATACCTCACAGACAGATTCCAGAAAGTTATTGTTAACAAAATTCAATCAAAATCTGTCAAAATGGAATGTGGAGTTCCACAGGGATCAGTCCTGGGCCCCGTTCTCTTTACTCTTACACTGCTCCACTCTCACATATAATAAACAACCACCATATTGATCATCATTTCTATGCCGATGACACTCAGCTTCAGTGCAGTGATACTGTTGAAAACTTGCCTTCCCTCCTGACAAATATGTCCTACTGCCTTCAAGACATTCAAAACTGGATGACTCAGACAAGTTACAACTTAATGCCGATAAAACCGAAGCCATGCTCATAGGGACCCAACATAAACTTTCCTCCATCACAACAACATCAATACAATTCGGCAGTGCGTCAGTTCCTTTGTCCAACTCTGTGAAGTATCTAGGTGTAGTTCTTGACAACACACTCAATATGAAAAAATTCATCACCCAGACCTGCCAGTCTTGCTACTATCAATTACGGCGCATAAGTGCGATTCGCAAGTATCTGTCCACTGATGCAACTTCCAAGCTCGTCACATCTCTCATTCTTTCACGTTTTAGACTACTGTAATTCTCTTCTGGCTGGCCTACCAGCATCATCCATCCACTCTCTTCAACGCATACAAAACTCTGCAGCTCCGACTGGTCCTAGAAAGAAAAGATCCGAACACATCACTCCTCTTCTGCGATCTCTTCACTGGCTGCCAGTCTCACAAAGACTGAAGTATAAGATCAATACCCTCTGTTTCAAATGTCTCCACAAATCTGCACCATCTTATCTTTGTAACTGTCTTCACCTGTACACTCCATCCCGTTTCCTTCGTTCAGCCGCAGATACTTTGTGCTTTCGAACACCCAGATTCAAACAAACCACTGTTGGCTGTCGATCTTTTTCTGTTTCTGGTCCGTCCACGTGGAATGACCTCCCTCTTTCACTTCGCCAAAAACCTTCACTTGATACCTTCAAATCCAGCCTCAAAACACACTTATTTCCTACCTGACACTTCCCCCCTCATATCCTTCTCTACTTTTCAACAGCATTCTTCATCTCCTAAGTGTGTTCGCGGTGTGTGTGTGTGTGTGTGTGTGTGTGTGTGTGTGTGTGTGTGTGTGTGTGTTGTGTGTGTGTGTGTGTGTACATACACGTGCATAAATTTGAAATATGTTCTTTATTATATTTGAGGAAAGTTGCATGTGCGTAAATGATTTGAGTGCAAGCGCTTCGATTTGTTTGTTTTACAAGATTTGGCGCTATATAAATTCCATATATTATTATTATTATTATTATTATTATTACAGCAACTTGGTTTTGATCATTTATTAGCACCCTGCGGACGCCTGACGCCTGAGTATGCCTGCGACATGACAAGCCTGGGTAGGACTTGGTCGGAAAGACTGAAATCAGCGCTGTGGGAGGACAGGAACCTCACAGCCAAGGAGGCAGCAAAACGAAACACAGAAACGAAAAGCAAGACAAAACCCGAATGAAAGAATGACCGCAGAGACTGCAAGAAAAGACCGAAATGGCGAAGGTCAACTCGGCGGCATACTAAAACAACAACAAAACAAAAAACGCTCACCTTTGATGAATCTCGGATCTCTAGCACAGGAATGGAGAAAAAGAAGTAAAAAATGCATGGTCGTTCATTGTAGATGATAAGCTATGCGCGCGCGCGCACGCACACACACACACACAACACACACACACACACACACACACACAACACTCACACACACACACACACACACACACACACACACAACGTGCGCGCGCACAAGAGAGAGAGAAGAGAGAGAGAGAGAGAGAGAGAGAAGAGAGAGAGAGAGAGAGAGAGAGAGAGAGAGAGAGAGCATTCCCATGAAATCAACATCTAAACATGTTTGGGTGGGGTTTTAAAAAAACAAAACTTTATTAAGCCTTCCTTAGAAATGGAGAAAGGCTCTCCTGATTTCTAGAACACACACCAAGACACAAACACTTTGAATCGAGTGTATATAATAATAATAATAATAATCAGAAGAAGAAGAAGAAGAAGAAGAATGTATGGAATTTTCTATAGCGCTGAATCTTGTAAAGCAACAAATCAAAGCGCTGACCTAGCAATAAGCTCCTTACAGAAAAGCTCTCCTCCATAAAACAAGACACACAAAGTTCAAAGCGAGTGTATCATCTTCCCCAGCAATAAGCTCCAGACAGAAAACCTCTACTGGTTTCCAGTCCATAAATTATCATTGCAAGGCACAAACATTTCCAAGGGAAGCATTTCTACCTAAACTAGCAATAAGCTCCCTATATAATACAAAAGCTCTCCCGGTTTCTTCTACAACAGGATGCACACAAAAAAAGCAAAAACAAAAACAAAAACAAACCAAAGAGAAAAACAGAAGAAAGAAAAAAAAGAAAAAGTGTGAAGCCAGTGTACTACTATTACCTACCCTAGCAATAAACTACCTACCTACATACAGGGGAGGAAAAAAAACCTCTCCTGGTGCCTGCAACTTTTAATTAAAACAAACTAATTTTCTCTAAATTCAGTATGGATAGCTTACCTCAGCATCAAAAAGCTCATGGAAAAGCTTCTCCTGAAAATGTAGGTCTCTTTGGGTAGGGTAATAATGGCTTCATGGAAGTTCTACCTAGGAAGAGAGTTGGTTCCAGGCAGAAAGTGACTTTTATAGTTGACTTAAGACCAAGATGGCCTTGGCTCCTCCTCCTGGGGGTGGGGAGGGGGGGGGGCACTCTTTTCCAGAGATATAGAATATGCAAGGATGGTTAGCTCACTGTTTTTCTGGGTTTAAAAAAAGAAGAAGTTTTTATAGTGTTTTCCTAGGTCGTAAAGTGCTGTCACCTAAAAAAAAAAAAAAAAAAGTATGTTCTTTCGAGCCAGAAGGCCCATAGAGCCAGAGCTTATCCCGGTTTCTGTAGCGTTAAGCGAACTGATGGTTTTTCACCACCCCTGTGACAGGACGCTAGTCTGTCGCCAGATACTTCCCCAGCAGAGCTGGTACCCACTTGTACACCTGGGTGGAGTGAGGAAAATAGGAGTAAAGTGTCTTTCCCAAGGACACAACACCGAGCCGAGCGGAGATCGAACCCGCGACCTCTGGATCACGAGTTGACCGCCTAAACCACTCGACCACGGTGCCTCCGCTGTCACCTAAAACAGTGAATAAATGTCTGTTTTGCCATGACTGCAGACGAAAATATAAATACTGCATGTCGAAGTATTTCTTTCTTTTTCTTTCCTTCCTTCCTTCCTTCCTTGCTTGCTTGCTTCCTTTCTTTCTTTGTTTCTTTCTTTCTTTCTTTGTTTTAGTTTCTACTACGCTCTCTCTCTCTCTCTCTCTCTCTCTCTCTCTCTCTCTCTCTCTCTCTCTCTCTCTCTCTCTCTCTCTCTCTAACTCCTCTCTCTCTCTCTCTCTCTCTCTCTCTCTCTCTCCCTCTCTCTCTCTCTCTCTCTTTTCTCTCTCTCTCTCTCTCTCTCTCTCTCTCTCTCTCTCTCCTTTGGATGAGACTATAAACCAAGGCCCCATGTTCAAACACACGCAGAACATCTTACGCACAGGTTAAATCCTGTTCCGTTTTTCGGAAGAGTAGGCCATTGTGTGCTGGTGGAAACAGATGAAAAAATTTACAAAACCGCATACACAGGGGAACTGGATGTAAAAAAGCACATAGATGCTTATTCCATTATCATCGATATAAAAGAATAAATAAATAAATAAAATTCTCTCTCTCTCTCTCTCTCTCTCTCTCTCTCTCTCTCTCTCTCTCTCTCTCTCTCTCTCTCTCTCTCTCTCTCTCTCTCTCTCTCTCTCTCTCTCTCAGCCTATACTTGTCTCCAAATTTTAATGGGGGGAAAAGAATACTTCTTTCTCTCTCCCCCCCTCCCCTTCGTTCTCTGTGTTTTAATAATAATAATAATAATAATAATAATGTATGGAATTTATATAGCCCTGAATCTTGTAAAGCAACAAATCAAAGCGCTCAGATTTTATTTCATACCACTTTAAGTCACGGCAGATTTCTCTCCGTGAAATTCGGGCTGCTCTCCCCGGGGAGAGCGGGAGAACGCGTCGCCACTTAGCGCTGCGCCACCCTTTCACCCTTTTTTTTTTTTTTCTGCAGCTGTATTTGTTTCCCTATCAGAGTGGCTTTTTTCTAAGAATTTTGCCAGGGACAACTCTCTTGTTGCCGTGGTTTTTTTTTACGTGCGCTAAATAATTACGTGTAACACACGGGACCTCGGTTCATCGTCTCATCCGAAAGACTAGCGCCCAGACCACCACTCATGGTCTAATGGATGGGGGAAAAATTTCCGGTCCAAACGGGGTACGAACCGCCGCACACTTCAGACCCGGACTTTTCGCTTTCTAGACAGGCGCGTTACCTCTAGACCACCGATCCACTTTTCTTTCTGTCTTTTATCCTCTCCATCTCCTTTAGTGTCTATTTTTCTTTCCTTTGAGTTGTTCTTTAATCTTTTCTCTCTTTTTTTCTTGTATCTCTTCCTTTATGTTCCGGCTACTTTGGATATATCATTTGTACTTTTATGATCATCTTAGCTGTATTTTCTGTCTTTTTTTCTGTATTTTTTTTTCTCTTTTTTCTTCTTTACTTCCTTTCCTCTTTTGGCTTCTTTTCTTCCCTTTCTGTTCTTTCTTTTCTTGCGTTTTATATCCTGGAAGTCACACTCACACACACACACACACACACACACACACACACACACACACACACACACACACACACACACACACACACACACACACACACACCGCACGCACGCACGCACGCGCGCACGCACGCACGCACGCACGCACACACACACACACACACACACACACACACACACACAAGGGCGTGTGTGAGTCATACCTGAAGCAGACCACACCAAAAAAAAGGTGAAGTTAAAGGTGTCCCATAACCTATGTGATGTAGGGGAGCGAGGCATCAGAGACCTCAACTTCTCTAGGGCCCAGCATATTGAGGACGGCGCCCATCTCCTCTCCCTCTTGCCTTACCTTCCCTGACCCTAAAGAGGGCAGTTACTCATTTACAACTGGGGGTGTGGAGGGGTGGGGGGGGGGGGGGGGGGTGTACTGAAGCCAATGCGCGCAAATGGTCACCCATCCAATTGGTAACCACGCTCTATGCAGCTTAAGATTGGCTGGGGGGAAAGCGAGTGATCTGACCACTGAGCTTTTCCCAGGAACTTGCCTGTATGCAGCAGAGAAGCAGGATGCTAATCCTTTTAGTCTACGTATCTTTGGTCCTCGTGAACATGACTTGTGTCCATAAAGCTGAAGAAAGAAAAGCAATCAACCAAACAACGACAAGGACAAAACAACAACAAAAACAACAAGCCCTGACTAGTGGTAGTGCCTACCCGACAAGTGGAGTTACCTAATGAATATGCAATGACCACACCCTACACACTCTCCATAGCTGAGACTTTATGTGAAGTTGTTGTTGGTTTGTTGTTGTTGGTGTTGTTTTTTTGAAATGATAAAATCATCTATCGTTGGTCCTATCTTAGAGGTATATATGTATGTATGTGTGTAACGGTGTGGGTGTGTGTGTGGAGGGGGAGGGGGGTTAAGTGGTTTGGGGGGGGGGGGGTGTAGGCATATTAATTTGCATTTAATATGTGCATGTACAATAACAATTTGAGCACACACACACACACACACACACACACACACACACACACACACACACACACACACACACACACGCAGGCACACACACGCACACACACACACACACACACACACACACACACACACACACACACACACACACACACACACACACACACACACACTGAATGAGGAACTTGCGCGTATTCATGACTCTATTCTTCAAATACCTCGCCAAACAGGCAGCCAAAATCCGACTTCAGATGATTTTTTTTCCCATTGTTTATCTCCTTTAAAGAAGAGTACAGGTCGTTATGTTAAGAGTTTATCATGGCTGAAGACAAATCTCCGCTTAACATTTTATTAACATAACAATATCTTCATGTACGTCTCGGCACTTACCTTCACATCAATAATAATAATAATAATAATAATAATAATAAACCAGCCGCCATGGCGCAGTGGTTAGCGCCTTGGGTTACGGACTGGAAGGTCGCGGGTTCGATTCCCATAAGAGTCATAGGGATTTTTCGGACTCGGGCCGGCTCCTACCCAGAGTGAGTGTGCTGTGGGCTCAGTGGGAAGACTGGGATCACACAGTCGAGCTTCATCCACTTAACGGATGCGAGTTTGAGAGTGTTGCTCAAATTACCTGACCAACACTGCAGGTGTCTGTATCTCTCGGCCCGGTTGACGCCGGGATATATTATGATAGTAAGCGTAGAGTACAACCCTGTCAAGTAGTCTCAAAGCATATGCACATGCACAGCAGCATAATTACGTCATCCTCATTGTCATTGATCATCATGCAATTAAAAAAATTGTCTCTGATTCGGTGGTCCCAGTTGCTCTGGTCTCATGGTGACCTCAGATTCGGTTTGCTCATACACTTCTGTGCCTGCGGTGAGTTTGTGTCAAAGCCTTTGGGGTTGGAGGTTCGCGGGGGACGATCGTTGGAGGGACGTTGTGGTAGTTGCCACCTCGGGTGGGCAACTTACTCAGTCTGGCTCCGCGACTGAGCTAATACTGTCGTTAGTAGGGGGCTTAGTAGGTGGTGTGCTGCGTATGTTAGCTCAGAACAGGCACCCCTGAACACCACCAAAGTGACCCAGCAGCAGTGCAGGGCCCCTCTGGCTGGTGGCCCCACGGCGGCCTGATAGTGATTGGCTCCCTGTGGACCTCCGACTCTGAGGATGAGACATAACAAATCTGGGTATGGTTGTGGCGGGGAGATTGGAATGAGCGGCGTGGGAACAGCAGGACGGGGGACGTCACAGAAGATGAGGCAGCAAAAAATAAAATTAAAATAAAATAATTTAATAATAATAATAATAATAATAATAATAATGGAAGAGAGAAGAAAAGCAAAAGCAGACGAACAGAAATACAGAGAACTAGACAAACAAGTGAAAAAGAGGTGCAATGAAGCAAAGGAACATTGGATTAACACACAGTGTGAGAAAATTGAAGCCAACACCGGAATAAATAGCAAAACTATACACCAAAAGATAAAAGAGGTCACAGGGAAAAAAGGGTCTGCAAAAACAGGGTGCCTACGATCAAGAGATGGAGACATTCTTATGGAAAAAGAGGACATCCTCAAAAGGTGGTCAGAATACATCACAGAGTTGTATCACGATGACAGAGGCCCACCACCTATCATCAGTAATGAAGATGAAGGCCCCCATATTCTGAGGAGGAAGTTCAAAAGGCCCTCAAAAAGATGAAAAAGGGCAAGGCCGCAGGACCCGATGACATTCCATCTGAAATGCTAACCGCTCTAGGCGAATTTGGAATCAAAGAAGTAACAAAACTTCTCAACACTATCCATGCTACAGGTGAAATTCCAACAGACCTCAAAAAGTCGGTGTACATTGCACTACCCAAAAAACCAGGCACAGTCGAATGCGATCAGCACCGCACAATAAGTCTTATGAGCCACCTCACAAAAGTCATGTTACGAGTGCTAATGAACAGAATGAGAAATAAAATCCTACCTGAGATATCTGAAACCCAATTTGGATTTATGGCAGATAAAGGTACCAGAAATGCCATCTTTGCCCTGAGGACCCTCATGGAAAGGGCGATTGAGGTACAAAAGGACTTGTACCTCTGCTTCATTGACTATTCTAAGGCATTTGACAAAGTAAGACATTCCGATCTGTTGGATTTTACTAAGACATAACTGTGATGGAAAAGATCTTAGAGTGATCAGAAACTTATACTGGGAACAAGAAGCTGCAATAAGAGTTGATAATGACTGCAGTGAGTACAGACCGATCTGTAGGGGAGTGAGACAGGGCTGCGTTTTTTCTCCAGACCTCTTCAATATCTACAGCGAAATGATTCTACGGAACATAGAGCAGCATGAAGGTGTCAAAGTAGGAGGTCACAACATAAACAATCTAAGACGGATGAACAGTGCTAATTGCTGACTCGAAGGAAAAACTACAAAATATCCTTACAACAGTCACAATCGAAAGTGAAAACAAAGGACTCCAACTGATTGCAAAGAAGACTGAGTGCATGGTAATCTCAAAACAGTCAGACATGCCTGTATGTAACATTTTATGCAAAGGGGAAAGAATAAAACAAGTTTGCACCTTTAAATACTTGGGCTTCACAATAACTCTAGACGCCAGATGCGACACAGAAATAAAGAAGAGAATCGCTTTTGTCTAAAGACACATTCACCAAGATGAAGCCCATCTTTACCAACAGAAATATAAGACTCAACACCAAAATCAACACTCTGAAAGCCTACATAATTATGGTCCATCCTTCTGTACGGATGTGAATGCTGGACGCTGACAAAAGACCTCGAAAGAAGACTTGAAGCAGCAGAAATGTGGTATATCAGAAGAATTATGAGAATATCATGGACTGAAAAGAAGTCAAACGAAGAAGTAATGGAAATGGCCGGGTACAAAAGATCCCTACTCAAAACCATCAGAAAAAGACAACTACAATTTTTGGGGCACATAAACAGAGCTGATGGAATAGAAAAGCAAATATTGTGTGGAAAGATTTGTGGTACCAAAGACAGAGGAAGACAACACACAAAATACACAGAGTCTGAACAGCTACGCAACGAGGAAAGAATCCCCCAACAATGAACTCATCAGGAGAACTGACAACAGAGAGGAATGGAAGGCCATGATCGCCGATGTCTGCAACAGACCTGGCACATGAATAATAATAATAAGAAGAAGAATAAGAATAATATCATGCAAGTCACGCCCAGCGCACCCGATGTCGGCATGGCATGGGAGAGAACTGCTATATTTTAATTTAAGATCGGAAATGACATAGGTGAACGTGTCTGTTGCTTCAAGTGGACAATCATCGAGCGGCTGGGGCCAGGGTCCGCTGTCCACTGTCCATTGTCTGACCGTCACGTCATCATTAGTTTTGTTACTTCTTGCCATGCCACGCCATGCCATGCCGCCGTTTGAATCGTGACAGTCAAAGAAAGGGTTGTTAATGTTGTGATTAAATTTACGTCCTAGGGGAGATCCGATTCTGGGACTGTAAAAGAAAGGTAGATGACCAGGTAATATTATATTATACACTCAGTACACACGCACACGAGCGCGAGCGCTAGGACACACACACACACACACACGCGCGCGCACCACCACACACACGCACGCACGCACACGTGCATGCATGCGCGCACGCGCACACACACACACGAGATAGATTTTTCCATAACTCTGCACACGCACGCACGCACGCAACCCCCCCCCCCCCCCCCTTCCCCCACACACACACACACACACACACACACACACGATAGATATTATTTCAAATTCTATTGGCTTTTTAAATTAAAAAAAAATTCACACACACTTCACAATTACAGACAAAAAGAAACAGGATTGGAGAGAAGTAGAGAGAGAGAGAGAGAGAGAGAGGAGAGAGAGAGAGAGAGAGAGGGAGAGTGGAGAGAAGAAATAGGGGGGACGAGGGGGGGGGGGAGGAGCTACAGAGAAGCGCACACGGATAGATACAGACAAACAGAGACACAAAATAAACACATACAGACAGACAATGAAAGAGTGAACGGTCCGGAAATAATTATGTATGGTCGATACACTGATCTTTGTTTGTTGGTTGGTTAGTTTTGAAAGGGGTTGGGGGGAGAGCGGGGGGGGGGGGGGGGGGGTGATGGTAAACGTGCAACAACCAAGAAAATGAAATTTCCGCCCAAGTGTTTTGTCAAAGCGATTGCCTAACAAAGTTTTTGCTGACAACCAGCAGAAACGAAACGTTCGTGGTCAAGAGGTCCAATTTCTCGTCAGAAAGTGAACGAATGAATGTGTGTGCCTTAGCTTTGTTTTGGTAACAATGGAACTCGTTAGTTTTGAACTCATGAATTTCCGGTTTAATAAACTGGCTCCCGGTATAACTTATGTACTGCGAACGCTGATGTCGGATATGTGTGTGCGTGCGTGCGTGCGTGGTGTGTGTGTGTGTGAGTGTGTGTGTGTATGTGTGTGTGTATGTGTGTGTATGTGTGTGTGTGCGTGTGTGTGTGTGTGTATGCGTGCGTGAGTGTGTGTGTGAGTGCGCGCGCGCGTGTGTGGATCTGGTTCTCTTCCTTCTCTCCCTTTCTTTTACTGTCACGATTTACAATGTGAGTTTTTGTTGGTGGTGTTGTTTTGGTTCGTTGGTTGGTTGTTTTGTGTGTTTTTTATTTTGCTTTTTTTTGGGGGGGGGGGGGGGGGGGGGGAGAGGGGAGAAAAAGATAATGTAAATATAATAATAATAATACAGAGAATCCTTTTCTTCTTCTTGGGGGGGGGGAGGGGGTGTTGTTCCTAGGCTAGAGCGGAGAGGTTCACCAATGGCGAAAATTTCGTGTGCAACCATTTTAGTCTACCATTAAAGATAGCCGCATTCGGACTTCGGGGATGGTGTCTAAACAGGACACCAGCGAATATGGGTTTTCTTCTTCTTCTTCTTCTTCATCATCATATCGTCGTCGTCGTTGTTGTTGTCGATAGTAGTAGTGGTAGTAGTAGTAGTAGAAGTAGCAGCAGCAGCAGCATTATCATTATCATGATCATCATCATCATTTGAAATGTCGATCATGCAATCAAAATTATAATTATCATAGACTTGAAATCAGGTGTCCGTAATCAGTACTCCGCCGCCCCCTGGCGACGCCAACCATTGGCAACACACACGTTACATAAGTGCACAGTCTGTCAGATAAACCTCCGTGCTTCTCCGTGAATTTTAGCACAGGCGCCTCTACTATTATTATTTTATTTTTTATTTTATTATTATCATCATCATCATCATCATCATCATCATCATCATCATCATCATCATTATTATTATTATTATTATTATTACTGTCGTCGTCGTCGTCGTCGTCGTAGTAGTAGTAGTAGTAGTAGTAGTAGTAGTAGCAGCACAGTGTTTTGTGATGATGACTATACTATACTATGATGATGATGATGATGATGATGATGATGATGATGATGATAAACAACGTATATTTCTTGCACTTAATCTGTTTAAAAACAAAGAAAAGCCCTAAGCATTCGAAATACATCATACATGGACAGGCATACATACACCGCCTAAAGACCAGCCACCCACTCACCCTTCACCTCCCCTCCTCCGCTTCACCATACAGACACACAGATGTGCAATCCACAACCACCACACACACACACACACACAACAACACACACACACACACACACACACACACACACACACACACACACACACACACAACAACACACACACACACACACACACACACACACACACACACACACACACACACACACACACACACACACACACACTGAAAGACAAGGCAACAGATACCCATTCAAAACTGAAAGGTGGAGTTGAAATTGAGCCTCAGAAAGGGGAGGCTTTTTATTTAACTATTTTTAAAATTTATTTCTTTTATATCGAAGATAATGGAATAAGCACTCATGTGTTGTTTTTTTTTACATCTAGTCCCCGTGTGCATGCTGTTTTGTAAATTTGTTATCTGTTCCCACCGGCACACGATGGCCTACTCTTACGAAAAGCGGAACAGGATTTAACGTGTGCGCAAGATGTTCTGCGTGGGTTGTGGGAGAGTGAAAAGGTCAGTCTTGTGTGTGTGTATTGTGTGTGTGTGTGTGTGTGTGTGTGTGTGTGTGTGTGTGTGTGTGTGCGTGCGTGCGTGCGTGCGTGCGTGCTGTGTGTGTGTGTGTGTGTGTGTGTGTGGTGTGTGTGTGTGTGTGTGTGTTGCGTGCGTGCGTGTGTGTGTGCGTGCGTTTGTTTGTGTGTGTGTTTTGAAAGAGGATAATTATTCATCCAGAGTGCCAAATGTTCAAGCGAAGCTGGTTCCAGGTAACAAGGGCCTATGATTTTGAAAAAAAGGAGCAGTGGCCAACTGCTTTGGGATACTTGTACGTTTGAAATCGTTACAATCTGCAAGTCATGGGTAGAACGAGGGTCACAAGATGCTGTATACATAATTATGAAGAAGAGTAACGCGGTAAGATGGAGCAAAATCATTGAAAATCTTGAACCAAACGCAGGAACAGTTTATAACTTCATCTCTTGTTAATGGAGAGCCAGCGAAAACAGTTTCAGAAAGGAATAATGATATTATGAAAGAGGCAAGAGGATACAAAGATTCTTCGTCTTCATCCAACAATAATTAGACAGCATATGAGAGAAAACGCTGTTGAGCACCTGACAAGTCAGGCCCAGTGGATATAGCCTGCGACTTGAGCGTGGGAGAGAATTGTTATCTTTAAAGTCTTTCTGGAAAATAAGGGCAGGAGAATTAGACCAAAAAGGCACAACATAGACAAGAGGGAGGTGACAGGAAGGAAAGGAAAAAAAAGGCAGAACCAAAGAGAGGGATAGAAAAGAGGGAATTCCAAGCACAAAATTTCCACGGGGGAGACCATGTTAAGATCAATCTCTCTGCATTGTATTGATCTTTCTGAAGTCTTTTAAGCAGGTGTTATGAACAAGCTTGCAATGAGGGAATGAGCAGACACCTGTCAACATATGGCAAAGCTGGCCTGCATGGGGTGTTTCTGAAATAGCTGTTATGTTTTTCTTTGTTTTCTTGTTTGTTTGAATTTTTTTAATCATTGTACTTTGTTTGTAACAAGTAAACTGATAAACTCTGATTTTGTAAAAAAAAAATCCTTTGGCAACAGCTCAGAGGTTCATCAATGGTAAGGTGTTATGCGTGGAACTGTTTGCTCATCATTGACGTAGCCGCATTCTGACTTCCTGGAATTCTGAACTAAAAATTGAATAAGCTTGGTCACGAGTGGCAGAAGACAATTTTAAACTAAATATAAGCCTGTAAGCATTGGTTACACTGAAAACAAGTATAATCATTGATTGTTTAAGATAATGTCCATTTCCAAGAGGTTCAACAAAGCACCAAAGAAAAACCCAAACCAAACACAACAACAAAAAACCACCCCAACATACACAAAGAAAGAAACAAACAAAACCAGAAACAGTGGTTGTCACTTTTAGCCTCAATTATCCTTTTTTGTGCAGGACCCCATTAAAAAGAAGCAACACGATCTGTTGATTTTGTTTGTTTGTTTGTTTGAATCATCAGAAATAAAAGATTAATATTCATTTATTCCACGCATTCGAACTGGTCGAAACGCATCCAAGACAGAATTACAGCTGGTGAGAGGGAGCGTTGGACCGGTCGTGGACATCAAGTTCTTATCTGACTGAATTGAAAGAAAACAAATCAAACTATCGAAATAAAGAAAACAAAAAACACATTTTCTTGATTAAAAAGGAAAAAAAATTGCCGTTCCTCCTCAAGAGTTCCAATGTTCAACAGGGCTGAGATTTGTGCGTGTGTGATCGTTTTGACCCAACACAACATCAAGGTGGCTGCATTCTGACTCCCAGAGAAACTCGATTATCATTTTTATGGAAATGCAACACATGTCATACGCCTATGTCTGCTGCAGAACAAGTAGGGCATTGAACCACGGGCTCCGAGAGCGAGACGAGATAGGCGGACAGAAGCCAGGGAGGTTACTCAGTTTGCGACGACATCAGACGACAGTTTTCAGGGCTTACAATATTCGGTAAGTTGCGTAAATTTATGGAGAAACCTGTAAGAGTGGAAAAAAGTTGGACGATCAGTGTTGGAGTCGATTTTACTTTGAGACGATGAGTTTACACTGTTTCCGTGAGATCGTGTTGCGGTTAGGATGCGTTTGACTCATGTTGGCAGTGATGTTCCTGATGTGTAAACATCTTTCATTACTTTTCACCATTTGTTAGTCGGGAGGGGCGATTCACAGCTAGATCAGGTTGGGATCGTTTTTGTTTTTACGTTAGTTTTGCAGCTATTCTCAAGTTGTTTTGTGGTCGTGCATGTTGGATTCATTGCGATAGTTGATCCGCCAACTGCCCATCTCTGGCTTTATTTTAAATACCTTGATGGGGCCTCCACACACACACACACACACACACTCACACACACAGTCCACACACACACACAGTGACACACACACACACTCACACACACACACACACAAGTCACACACACACACACAGCACACACACACACACACACACACACACACACACACACACACACACACACACACTCACACACACACACACACACACACACACACACACACACACACACACACACACCTCTCTCTCACACTGGCTCACTCACTCAATCACTCACAAACCAGAAGTACTTTTTTTTCCACATTGTTTTATCCCACAAAAATGATTATGATATTTGGGGGTGGGTTTTTAACTTTTTGTTACAGTAGTAATGTAGTAATATTATATTATTACTCAACTCTTTAACAGAACAGTTGAATCTACTTTTTAACTTTTCCATATGAAACAACTTTGTATTTCAATTTTCATAAAATATGTGTTTACTATACCTAGTTTAGAAGTTGAAGTTACTGTGAGCACATGTTTCTGCCACATTCAGTTTCTCAGGACCAGAACAATGTGACAGAATTAGAGACTTTAAAATACTACATGATGTTGACCTGGCTTGCTTTTCTTTCTTTTTTTATTTATTTATTTATTCATGTGATAACAAATTATATACATATAATGATTGATCTCACAGGAGTGGGGGAGGGAGGGGGTGGGGCTTTGTTTGAAATTGAATTTTCGTCAGACTAGCCTAGCCCATGTTTTATAAGGGAAGAAAGGGCTGTGGTTTGGAAATGAGCTTTTTAAGAGTAACCAGGCAATTGATCGAAGCTGTGTAAGAGCTGAATTTGTAACAACAACAACGACAACAACAATATAAAAGCTGGTTGATGCCCCACTTTGTCTCCAAGTAACCAGTCATAACTTTACCATCAATTAGGTTTCAGGTGAATGAAAAGCTTAACTGTCTGTATCTGAACATTCCCAAATTACAGAACTGTTTTCTACATTACATTTTTGTAAATATCTGGATCTTTGGATTTTAGATTTTTTTTCCCATATCTGCGCATGATGCGTTACTGATGAAAATTATAATTTGTAAACCTGTGATAACACTGTTGACCTATTTTTCTTGCAAGAGCAACCAGTTCGAACAGATGATTTCTTTGGTCTTTATGTGTTTGTGAGGTCTGTTCTGACCTGAATCTTCTTATGGAATCTCATGACCACAGAGGAAAGTATCAAGAGCTACAAGCTAAAAACACTGTGACTAAGGGAATGATGTATAGTTTGATAGTTATTATTAAGTTAACTAACTTAAAATGTGTAAAATTCTGAACTCTTTAAGAATTTCATTAACTTGCTGTAATTTTTTTGCTGATTTTTTGGGGGATAACCTTAAAAAATGGGCAGACTGTTTAAAAACAAACAAACAACGTAGCAGAGACAAGTCATGGGACCATGTGAGTTAATTAAGAGCAAGTTTTTTTTTAAAACTTTCTCCTCAGTATTTTATGATCCAGATCTTCAAATTCAGCTCTCATGTAAATTATAACATGCCAAGAATTCAGCAACAGCACACATCAAGCAACGACAACAATCAAATGATTGTCTGTTTATAGTGCTGCTGACTGAGGGGAAGAAGTTTCATTAACTAAGGGTCCAAAACATCCTCATCCTCCTCACCGTCACTATGATTCCCGGCTTTGGACTGATGAAGCGTGCCTGGCTGTTTGTGCGCTGGTGCTACTTTCAGTTTGCCATCCACACCTGTGTCTCCATGCTGGAACCTGTGGAGGAGAGGGTCCTCAGTATCCTTTGGTGAATTGGGGGTGTTGTTGTGGTTATCATTTATTGTCGTTATCATCCTCCTCCTCCTCCTCATCATCATCATCAATTTTTGTTGTTATCCTCTATTGTTGTTGTTGCTGCTTCTCTTTAATCATATTTTTGTTATTAGTGTTGTTTATTTTATGTAGTTTGTATTAATTAATTAATGAGTATTTTCTGCTTTGAAGAGGTATTAGTACAAATAATGGGACCCACAACAGGTATTGAACTACATCGTTATCATTGATTATTGTTGGCTTGCTTTTCCCATTGTGTGTTTAATATGACATTGTATGAAATATCTTTGCAAGATCCGTAGTTTTCATTTGTTATTAAGTCGACTTTTTGGGGTGGTTTTTTTCACGAAAAAGATAATCAACAGGATTGTGTATGTTCTGGCTAAAAACTGACTTGAGGCATTTTGAATATGGTTTACACAAAAGATATAGTAGATTGAAAAGCTGCCCTGTGAGGATTCCAGGGCTCTGTCAGTATGAATAATATCCCCACCTTCTGGAAATTCTGTGCCAGAAATTTCCTCTTTTCTACCACTTCTTTGTTTCTGCCTTGTTCCTTTTGTTCCTGTCACCTCCTTCTTATATCTATTTTCTGCCTTCTCGGTCCATTTTCCTGCCTTTATTTCCAGAAAGACTTCAACGATAACAATTCTCTCTTATAATTACATGCCAAAGTCGGATGAGCTGGGCCTGACTGTTCAGGCGCATTAATGGCGTGTACGCAATTTTTGTCATAACAGCAACAAGTGTGCTGTCTGGCATTCAAAGGGGAGAGAGGAGAAAGATTGATAAGGCAATCTTTAAACTGCATCTCGTTTGGTGCTTTGACATTTGATTAGTGATCATGGTTTTATTCAAGGCAGTGACAACGTTTGTGCCCGTCAGAGGTTTTTGGTCTCTTTATTGCTTGTTTGTCATGTCATAGCAGTCAAGCTCTGAATCAATCATTCAATGATGAAACCTGTAGGATCGGCAATTCACTCTCCTTGCTCATGTGATTGCGATTGATATTAAAAAAATAGAATGAAGAAGAATTCAAGAGAAGAATTAAGAAAAAGCAAACATGAGTGAGCTGAACTGGGGCGCATAATACATTTTTTAAACTGCAATTTTTGTCATATTAATCAACACAGAGCTTCTGATGATTCATGAGAAAAAAAAAGAAGCAACTAAACGCACTCCCATGTTTGGGTTTAGCAATTAAAGCTATCTGATTATCAAATAAGATTTTTTGTGACGAGGTGGGGGGCTGTTTTGGGCGTGCAGTCAGCACAGCAAGCTTGAATATCAATACATGTATGACCCGTAGGATTGGCATTCTTCTTTTGCTCATGTGATTGGATTGATATTAAAAGAATGAAGAAGAAGAATTAAGAAGAAGAAGGAAAAGAAAAAGAAACACAGAAGTGTCAGAACTGGGAGTCGATAATACATTTTTTAAAAACTTTGCAATTGCTATCTCACTCATTAATAACATCAGCTCTGATGTATTCTGTAGAAAAAGCAACAAAAACCCCCCCATTGTGTATGGAGGTTTAGCAAAACAGCCAGCTGATTAAAAAAATTTTTTTTGGGGGGGGGGGGGGGGGGGGGGGGGGGGGGGGAGATCTTTTATTTTTTAACCGCCAGGCACTGACGTTAAATGTTCAAGTTTTTGCTTGCTTGACTTGTTGCTTGCTTAACTTGTTGCTTGCTTGACTTGTTGCTTGGTTGACTTGTTGCTTGCTTGACTTATAATAATAATAAGAAGAGTGTGTGGAATTTACATAGTGCTGAATCTTGCAAAGGAGCAAATCAAAGCGCTTACATTCAAATCATTTACACATATGCAATCATTCATGAAAAAAATAAAAAGATATCGACAATGTCACCACACACACACACACATACATACATGCATGCACGCACAGCATGCCTATGCATGGTGATGGAGATGGGGGTGGCCGCTGAAGTGTATGGATAGATAATGAGAGGGAAGATGTTAGGAAGGAAATAAATGTGTTTTGAGGTTGGATTTGAAAGTAACTTGACATTTGTCTTGTTGCTTGCTTGAATTGAATTGTTGACTAGTTCCTTGCTTGACTTGTTGCTTGCTTGACTTGTTGTCTTGTTGCTTGCTTGACTTGTTGCTTGCTTGTGTTGTTGACTTGTTGCTTGCTTGAATTGTTGACTGGTAGCTTGAATTGTTGACTGGTTGCTTGAGTTGTTGACTGGGTGCTTGAATTGTTGACTAGTTTCTTGAATGGTTGACTAGTTGCTTGAATGGTTGACTAGCTGCTTGAATGGTTGACTAGTTGCTTGAATTGTTGACTGGTTGCTTGCTTGAGTTGTTAACTTGTTGCTTGCTTGCGTTGGTGACTAGTTGTTTGAAGTGTTGACTGGTTGCTTGAATTCTTGACTAGTTGCTTGAATTCTTGACTTGTTGCTTGAATTGTTGACTAGTTGCTTGCATTGTTAACTTGTTGCTTGCTTTACTTGTTAAACTACAGTTCTAAACCAATTGTGATCAAACTGTGACTGTGTGTGTGTGTGACTGTGTGAGAGAGAGAGACTCTGTGTGTGTGTGACTATGTGTGTGAGTGTGTGACTCTTGTGTATGTGTGTGTATGAGTGTGTGACTCTGTGTGTGTGTGTGTGTGTGCGCGCGCATGTGTGACTTTGTGTGTGCAGGTGTGGGACTGTGTGTGTGCATGTGTGAGACTGTGTGTGTGTGTGTGCGTGTGTGTGTGTGCGCGTGTGTGTGTGTGTGTGTGTGTACTGTGGAGCATAGTTCCCCTAAGTGGTCTGAAAGGGTTAGCCATTCATTATCAAGAATTTGATCTTCTTTACGAGGGTTTTTTTTTGGTTGTTATTTGTTTGCTTGGTTGTTTTTTTGTTGTTTTTTAAAAAAAATCTATGCTGTCTCTGATTTTTCTCCTTTTTAAATTTCTTCCTTTTTGTTTGTTTTAATGCTCCCTATGTGTCTTTCTGTGTTCCTCTTTAGGGTTATCTGCGTATGTGTGTCAGCATATATATGTGCTTTTCAATTGTCTTTACCATACATTTTCCTTATTAGGCAGTTGTGTAGTATTTTTCAAGCTGTAGTATATTACGCATAATAAAGTCGTACACTATGTTACTGTAAAAAGCTTGCCTGTGTGCGATCATATCATTTCCTTAACCCCGTGCTCAGTCTCGCTGTTGGTGGCGATCGTGTTGATGGTGAGCTACGTGACCATCACCTACCTGCCTGGTCACCTCATCATGCTCTTCTCCTTCACACGTCACATCTTGGGTGTATGACCTCCGGGGCCTTCCCCAGGGCTTGCTTCTGTCAGGAGATTATTTTTGCAAAGTTGGGTCTGTCGGGTCAAGTGCTAAGTTGTCAGCCAAGCTTTCCTGCAAGAGGATAAAAAGGGAAAAAAAAGCCTGTCATGAAATGATATTCAAGATTTGTTAAAACAAGTTTTGTTGTTGTTTGTTTGTTGTTGTTGTTGTCTTTCGGTTTTGTTTTTTTATAAATTGATGTTTTTTTTAATGATATATACTTTTTCATATTTATTCTAAATATGAAAAATTTATGTCTTGCCGTTGTGTCTGGCCATAATATGTATGTAAGAGGGGTTTCCTCCTTGGTTCAAGGATAGATATGGAATCTTGTCATCCCTATCCCCTCCCCCCCCCCCCCCCCCCAAAAAAAAAAAAAAAAAAAAAAATCAAAATCACTGCTTTTTTTTACCAGTACAGTGTTGTTTTAGAATTCTGCTGAACTACTGGTGTTAGCTAAGAAGATCATTACTTGTGGTTTTGAATCACAAAAGCAAAGAGACGACTCCTGTGGTGTTTTTTTTGCCAGTGTTGTTTATTGCTATGAGGATCCTCCTACCTCTTTGGTCCTTTTCCATCTACCATGAAATGCTGACGTTTTGCCATATTTTATGTCTGGTCATGTGTTCCTTCCTCTTTCCCCCCCCCCCCTCCCCCCCCATCTTCTCCATGTTTGTGGATACTGTTTTGTCTTGTCTTTCTCAGTGCTGTGATGAAACCACTGATGACATTGGTTATAATTTTGATTTTGATTTTAAGGTCGCAGGTCATCAGTATCTCTTCTCACTTATTCAGATTTGATTGCTTTCGAAAATGGAAGTGATAGGTCAACTGATCAATTTTGGTTTGAGGCGAAGGCTTGAGTCTGTGTCTGTGTAGTGTTTAAAAGACTTGCCAGGGAATTTTGTTGTTGTTTGGTTGGTTGGTTTGTTGTTTTTGTTTTGTTTTGGTGTTTTGTGTGTGTGTGTGTGTTTGTTTTCTTTTTGTTCATTTGTTTTGGTATTGTTTTGTGTGTGTGTTTGGTTGGGAGGTTATTTTTGTGCAAGGGGGGGGGGGGGGGGGGGGGGGGGCGGTCTTAAGGATTTTAAGCAGAAGATAACCTGATGGATTATTTTTTTAGTGTTTTGGTCAAGTTTTTTGTTTTGTTTTATTTTTGGTTGCGTTCACGATTTAAAACAACAACAACAAAAAACATCAAATTAAGGGGTTCGCTGATTTTCTTTACTGGTTGTGCTTTTGTTCCTGGTTGAATGTATGGAGCTCTGCAAGGTTTCTGCATTTGTATTGATCACTGTTGTGAACTTAGTTCATTGTTGATAGGTAATTATCCAGTCGTGTTTTTTTTTTTTTAATGACAGTCTAGCAGTCTGAAATTATGCCAGTTGAAAATAGAAAAAGAGTGATTTAGAGAAAACGACCCAAGAAAATTTGGATGTCCGTCTCGTCTCCCAGTGACCAGTCAATGAAATGAGGAACTGTAGGAATGTTCTTTAGGTTTGTAAACGTCTTTTAAAGAAAGTGAACAGCCAATGATTTTTGTCCATTTGTTTTCAAAGTTTATTAGTTTTATAAAGTTTTTCTTAGTATAAAAACGTTTAGCTCTTAGAATGTGCAGGTAGGCTTAAAATGTTAAGATGGTTGGGCTTGGTTTTTGTGTGTGTGTGTGTAAGTGTATGTGGGTGTTGTTTTTTAAAAAATCCGAAACAATGCATTTTATATAATGACGCACTGATGCATTTCTCTTGACAAAATCTGAGATGCCTTTGAGAAAAACAAAAGCAAAATGCCCATTACTGCTAGAATTGAGTAAGAAGTGTATCAGCACAATCGTACCTACCAGAATGATTCTTTCGGACTAGAAGAAGACCTGTAGGTTCTCTTCTGTCCACACTACCATGCTATTGTACTAACAAGTCCTAGGATGTAAAACCAGACTTGCCCAAGACTTCGGGAAAGGGCCTAGATGTACGACAGTCAGTCTCTCACCAGGTTGAGTTTAGTGACATTAGCCATCCACTTAGTTTGACACATATTGTGTGAGTCACCTCTGTGCTGCTGTTCTATTTGTTACATACAGTACATGAAAAGGCCAGTAGGCTGGGTGTGTGAATGCAGCTAGTTATCCGTGTAGTTCGACTCTATAATCCCTTGGTGCTGTTCCGAGGTGTTTTATCAGTTTACTGCTCTCCTGAAGAAATGTAATTCTGCCTGCCAACATGTCTTGTCTACTTTTTTGGTACTTGACATACCAGTGCAAAATCTTACCACCGTTAGTAACAAATGGTGTGAAAATGAGGAACAAACTGAGGACGAGAAGAATTCAATTCAAGACCGAAATGCTGTTTTGAGCTATCCTTTTACTTGACTGCACAAATTGTTTGGTCTCATCGGTTGCTTGTTGAACATGTGTTACTGATCGTTTGGATTGCAGCTAAACTTTTCCATCCGCTGTTAAACTTTTCCATTGGTGAGAAAAAGTATATGTATTAGGGTGCTTTATTTTTTGTTTTGTTTTGATTTTTTTAGGGAGGGTTCGTTTGCTCGTCGTGCCCTTTCTGTGTGGGTTGGGTTTCATAGCATTCATGGCTTTAAGATCTGGAAATCATTTTGAAAACAACAATTTCAACAAAAGAATACAGCTTTTTTTTCTTCTGTTTAAATGATGGGAATCATTAGGGTGGTTTTTTTTTCACCTGAAGCTTTATTTATTTATTTTTTTTAAAAAGCTTTTTTCATCACTCATGCATGTGTTGAGGACAATGATTTTGTTTTCTCTTATCTACCACAGAGAATTTCAGAGCAGCTTTACTTTTTTTCTTTTTATATTTAATGATGCCACCGATAGTAAGTCGACTTGCTTCAATTATAAAGACAAAAATGTTTATCACATGTACTTATCTCGCTGGTCATTAGAGGGGCATTTGAGGTATGGCAAGTTTCAGTTGTATTCGGTTTGGAACCACTTCTTTAGGCTTAGAAGGTGGATAAGGGCAGAGAAATAAAAGGCCTTGTTTTTCTTTCTCTCAGGTATTCCTATCTCTAGTGTCACCTACACTTGTTCAGCTTGGAATTTTTCTTTCTTAGTGGGGACTTATATTGTCTCTCTCTTTTTATATATATATTTTTTTTACTTTACTGGTGTATGTATTCATAATTATCATTTTGCTTAGCTTGCTTATGTTGTGTTATGAATGTTAACCGCAAGCCAACTGCTAACAAGATATCCCCCCCCCCCCTCCACAGAAAAAAAAGCTGAAATATGTAAGCCATGTGATAAGAAACAAACTAAACAGATTTGATGTCAGTAGACATAGTCCTGCAGAGGAAAGTTGAGGCAAGGAGAGGATCTAGCTAAAGGGATGACCGCACACTCCTTCTGCCAACAGTATTGCTGTCTGGGTCTGGTAAAAAATCAGAATCGTGGGCGATTGTTGTTGCTTGTTTTTTTTGTTTGTTGTTGTTGTTTGGGGTTTTTTTAGGGGGGGGGTCTGCCACATTTTTTCTTTACCTGCATTTTATTCTTCTGTTGTCATTAATGGCATATTCCAAAGAAAAATTTAAATGGGTAGGTCTTTGTGTGTATGTGTACTTTAAGGGGGGGGGGGGGGGGGGGGGGGGGGGGTGAGGTGTTATGCAGGTTTAAAAAAAAACACCTATTTCTTGTTAACAACTATTTCATACCATAATGAGGATTTTTTTCTTTCTCTCCAACATTGGTTTATTCAATTCTGCTTGACTGAAAGTAATGATCCTTTTGTGATGGCTGTTCAGAAATGTGTCATATCAGGAGCATATGTACACTCATCGTGATTATGTAGGCTACCTTAACGTTCATAACTGGAGAAGATGGGTGATATATATATATATATATATATATATATATATATACTAAGCCAAAAATCAAATTCTATGAGTCACTGGGTTCAGCTGGGCTGTGTATGTCACCCATCTTCTCCAGTTATATGTGTATGTATATTATTTATATATCTATGTATATCCTGGAGAGGGATACCTAGGGGTCTGCCAGGTTCAACTTGCCCACAACACACTGCCTGAAAAATGCAGTGCAGTACCCCCACAATTTCTACAGGAATCAAGGAATAAGTTATAAATATATTTTTTTACATGAAGTTATATGAATCCGTTGTTAATGGCTCAATTCTGAACATTGGTCCGTCTTATCTGCAGACTTTGGCTTTTTTTTTAAGTCAACAAAATCAGTTTTGGTAGTTGGTTGTATAGATGGCTCCTAGTGTACCTATTTTGCTTAATTTCATGACTTTTAGTGTAATATTGATCATGTCATTCAGTCAATGCCATTGTTTGCTACATATTTTTTTCTTTATTGGAAGGAAGTAGTGTGGGTTTTTATTTTATTTTTAAAAAACAGTGGTTGTTCATTTGTCAACATTCAAGGCAATTACAACTTTGGACAACGTTCATAAACCGAGTATCTGTTGATTGTTCTGCTCAGCTAAAACCCTTGCAAAGTTTACCTTGTGCTTTACAGAGACTGCTCACAGCGTTATTTCTTGAATTTAAAGAGCTTGTAATGCATCACACACTATCCCACCTCCTTGATAGGAAAATGCTTTAATTGCGCAGTTATGATTTAATCAAGTGTATGTTGAGGCTTTAATCTTTATGCCAAATGAGAGGAAACTACATAGTTTAATTCCTGCAGTGAACACACATGTATTGGTTAGGCTAAACAAAATTTGACTATAGTATAACAGCAGCACATGATTTGATGAGATCAAGCTCCCATAAAGTAGTATCAACAGACAGACATTCCCTGATGCTTACAAAGTTTATGTTAGCTTTAATTGATGATAGGAAACTGCGGAAGCAAATTTCATGTCAGGGTTTTTTTCTTTGTTTTTGCTTCATTTTTTAAAATCAAACCTGCTTTTTGTCTGCTGAAGAATAAGTGCAATATCTGACTATGGCATTTCGTAAATGAAGTGACTGTTTTTGAATCAGATAATGGCCACTGTCTATGCATTTATTCATACTTAGCAATGTTTTCAAGACTGCTTGTGCCCTATTTATTTCATGTAATCCTTTTCTATTTGCTTTCTTTTTTTTAAGTAGAAGTTAACTCATTTTACAGACTTCCTTTTTAGGGTTCATATCTATTCAAAGAATGCAACCTGGTGTCCAGAATTCAACATACAAAGATTTGTATGATTGACTTTTGTTCCCCGTTTTCTGTGGGATGGGATAGCTCAGTGGTCAGAGCACTCGCTTTCCCCAGCTAAACTAAAGCAGCATCAAGCATGGTCACCACTTGGATGGGGGACCGTTTGCACACCTTGGCTTCAGTAGTCCCCCAGTTCACCTAGCAGTAAATGGGTACCTGGCTCTTTAGGGTCAGGGAAGGTAAAGCAGCGAGGGAGAGGAGATGGGCACCGCCAATATGCTGGCCCCTTGAGGTCTCTGATGCCTCACTCCCTTATGACCACATAGGTTATGGGACACCTTCACCTTTTCTGCTCAATGTTTTATACAACTTTTATAGGGGTTGTGTGTGTGTGTGGGGGGGGGGGGGTAGATTTCTTTGTTTTGGTTGGTTGGGATTTTTTTGTTGCTTTGTTTTGTCAGTGGGTTGGGGTTTTGTGTTTTTCTTTGTTTTGTGTGTGTTTTGTTTTGTGAGAGTGGTTTTAGTTTTTGCTTTGTTTTGTGCCAGTGGCTTTTAGTTTTTGTGCGAGTGGTTTTTAGTTTTTGTGCGAGTGGTTAAAAGTTTATGCTTTGTTTTGTGTGAGTGCGTTTTTTATTCCATTTTTGTTTTATTTCTCGCTGGAGGGGGAGGCAGCAAGTAGCAATGTGTTCACAAATAAATGTGTTCACTATTTTGTTTTCTAATATACTTTTTTTGAAAATTAATTTACTAATGAAATGCTGGTTATTCTCATGTTTATATGCTATGAAGTTATCTTTGTTTTGCGATACTTTTTTTGGATGTGGGGATTTTTGGTTTTGTTTTGGGGTTAGGGTTTTTTTATGCTGTTTCAGAAGTTTTCATTTAGTCCTTTTTTCCCCAAGAAGATTGGAACATTTGGTGCATTGATTGAGAAATGAATATATTCATTAAATATACCATGTGTGTGCGTGTGTGTGAGAGAGAGAGAGAGAGGGAGGGAGGGAGGGAGTGTGTGTGTGTTGCGCGCATGCAGTAACTCTGTGTGTAAATCCAAGGACATAACAAGGCTTTATGCTCTTCTACCTCAAAACCTAAAACCTGTGGTGACCTACAAGGCTTGTCACTTGTGTACTAAACCCCAGAAGATTAAAAAAATTTTTTTACTAGACAAAGCATAGCAATAGCACAATTTTTCACAGATCTTTTCAGATAAAAACTGAAAGGAAAATAAAATCTAGAAAATTCATAGCCCAAAACAAACCCACCAAAAAAAAGCCTCAAAATTTTAAACGGGGGTAACGAGAGAATATGACAAGCTTGTCTGATTCATAGTATCACTAAAACCAACACAAAAGGCAGAAGTGTCATCATTCACAACAGTCTGTTTCCATCCCCTATTATTCACTGTTCTGTAGATTTCTCAAGTTTCTGCCCTTCATCATAATTCCTATTTACACCAAAACCTCTGAAGATTTTTAAAATGGCTGCCTAAATGGAGAGGTATTCTGAAAATAGTCAAACATGTAAACTTGTCTCATGTGTATGTATGCGGTCTTGCAGTGATTCTCAGGTAGGGTGAGAGACAGAAGGCATATTGTGGATAACCCCAAAGGGTGTTCAGCTGGGGAAACAAATAACAACACCACACTTGCATCAAGAACGATGAAAGTCAGGCAGAGACTTGGAATGCATTGAAAAAAAAAAGCGCTCACATGTGAAATGAATGAAAAAATGAGAAGACATGGCATACAATGAAACCAAAACGTAAACGTATCATTTATTTCGATAAAACAACAACATTCAAACCAACAGAAATAATCCTGCCAACAGCTTAGAAAGGAACAATGTTCTAAATAAAAACAACTTCATGTTATATGTTAACTATTTCAGCAATCAAACCCCCCCCCCCCTCCCCAAAACCCCAGCAATGGTAACCTGTGACCTACCCCCCCCAAATTTCTCTAAGAGATTATTCCACAAATGTACTTTAAAAAAGACCTAATACAGAGTCACATAAAAAAATTCATGCATCTCCTTTATTTATACTTAGCAGTTCTTTTCAAACGGGAGTGACGGTGGTGTAAAACTATCATTCCATAATGAAATGCTCACCAAATGTAAAGGAGTATAGAATGGACTCGTGAAGAAACACACAGATAAACCACTACGCAGACAAACTGCCAAACATACCAGAACTGCCACTCTCTCAGGACTGATGAGCTCTCACAACTTTTATAGTCCACATTTTCATTTCTTCACCTCAGCAAATTGCTAGGAATAATAGCATCACAGGTCCATCTGTCGGTGATGGAAAGAAGATAGAGAAAAGCGATGACATGATGGTAGGACTGGTGATGAACTATAGATCTTCTTCATCCGAATCATCTGATTCCTCAAGGGCTTCCTGTAGAGACAAGAGAAACAGGTTATTCAATAAGACTCATGTCATTCAATGATTGTGTTATTCAATAAATTCTATCTTAAAAAAAACAAAAAAACCCATTCCCTGATCATATTCTATCGCTCTCTCTTTGCTCTGCTCACTTTTCAAGTTACCATCTTATATTAAATGAAAAGGTACAGCTTAAGAAATCTTCAAAGGGGAAAAAATCCACAAATCTAAAACCAAGCAGCAAAACAAAATTATGCATAAAAGTTGTAATCCAATTCAGTTTATACTTGCATCTAAACTAACACGATTTCTGCTTCCCTCAAAGTCCCCCACAACCACCAGACAGCCAAACTTGAATGAGGCAGGGGTAGATTACAAAATGAACTTGTAAATCAATGCATTCACCATTGGAGAGCCAACTTCTAAGACACTTCATTTACAAACTGAACCGATCGAATACATTCAGTGACATGCTATATACAGCAAATTGACAAGTAACAAACTACAGGCACCACAGACCTATCTTTAAACTGCACATGGACATCTTTGCAACCGATCGATGCTGTCCAGGCTGCATATAAACAACAACAAAAACACTTCCTGAATTCAGTAAAGAAGGGGGTGGGTGTGTCACTTGTATAAAAATTGAGTTAGTTAGTTGTCAGAGCACTGAACCTGTGATCTGATGGTAAGTGAGGCTGAGGGTTCATTCTCCAGTGAGGTGCCTTGTTAGTTCTCCTGTTGCTCTCAAAATTTTAAAGATTTGCAGGTAACCTTGAAATTTCACTTGTCTTTCACAAGCGTAGATTGTGTCTTTTAAAGAAATGTGTATACTTTAAAAATAGTCTTGAGTCTTTACATACTGTTTGCTTATCATTTTGCAATGAACTATTGCTTTTCAGTTCCTGTTAGTATTGATATTATTTTTGGGTGTATTGCTGTTAGGTTTATTCTCCTGTTGAATTTGTTAATAATCTGCCGTACCCCAAAAGGGGTGAGAGGAATTAAATCTTGAATCATGACTGTGTCCATACAGATAAAGTTCACTTGTTATACAAATGATGATTCGCGAGGTAACGCAGAGAAGGGAAGTAATCAGTGTAATGCAGGGAAGGGAAGTAATCAGCATGGAAGAGTTATATCCCTTACACCCTTTGCAGTTTCATTTTTTTCTCACCCTTTCTTCTTTTTTATGGTTGTCAAAATCATACTTTTATCGGTAAATTCGTATTTGGGGTCAACTATTGCAAAAATATTTTTTTAAATCGTACAGGTAGGCAGGTCTGTTAACCACATATTTGTTTGAAGATAGTTTTCAAATTTCTGCACACAGTCCATTCAGTTATGGCAACAGCTACCCAAGATTCTACAAAAATCGAGACAAAACTCTGAATAAAAAAACCTCTCGTTCTCTAACTTGCGTGATCAATTATAGGCTTGTGATATAACAATCAAGTTTATAACTAAAAATACGCATGATTTTTAGAAGAAAAAAAAAAGGTTTATGAATACACTCTATGTAAATATTCACGTGTATATCTCACTCCAATAATTACATCTCCTTTATGCCTGTAAAAAAAGGTAAAGGTAAAGGAGTCCCATAACCTATAAGGTCGTAGGGGAGCGAGGCGTCAGAGACCTCACTTCTCTAGGGCCAGCATATTGAGGGCGGCGCCCATCTCCTCTCCCTCGCTGCTTTACCTTCCCTGACACTAAAGAGGGCAGGTACCCATTTACAGCTGGGTGAACTGGGGGAACTGTACTGAAGCCAAGGCACGCAAACGGTCACCCATCCAAGTGGTAACCACGCTCGATGCTGCTTAACTTGGCTGGGGGAAAGCGAGTGCTCCGACCACTGAGCTATGCCTGTATACAGGCATAGCTCAGTGGTCGGAGCACTCGCTTTCCCCCTGTATACAGTCACAAACAATTTGTACACCACTTTAAGTTATGGCAGATTTCTCTGCATGAAATTCAGGCTGCTCTCTCTCTCCGGGGAGAGCACATTGCCACAAGAGCAGCGCCACCCATTATTTTTGTTCTTTTCCTGTCTGTAAGTGTATTCGTTTCCCTATCCATATCATATCATATCATAGTCACAACCATGCCATAAACCCACAATGTCAGTCGTGATAAGGAAGACTTACCTTCTCCCACCCAGCTCAGCTCCAACTCAAAGGATTTGTCCTTCACTTCATCGTGCACGACATAGATGCTGCACAAAGCACACAAGATTTGGTTTCAACATTATCAGTAAGTTCGACCTTCCACAGAAAAACAGCAGTTGACAAAAATGAATAGAAATAAAGAAAAATGTGAAAATCGGAGAGAGACAGAGAGGGAGAGAGAGAGAAGGGGGTGGGAGGGGGGGGGGGGGGGGGGGGGAGGTTCTCATGCAAACCAATAAAAAAAAGACGACAGGAAATGGAGATGCTATAAATGAACACTGGAGGTGGGAAGTCACACATACATATTAACACACACACACACACAAACACACATACCCACAAAACATTTTTTTTTTTTTTAATATATATATATATATATATCTATATGCCTGAGACTTGTGTCATCATTCCCAAATGAAATAACTTAACACAATTATTGAGTTTATTTACTGGTTATTCCACTTTTCTTGGCACCATTTCAGCCATACGCCAGCTTGGTCAGATAAGATTAACACTGGCTGAAAAAGACAACGCAAATGACAACTAACCCAACATGACAATAAAGCACTCGCATATATAGCACTCCGACGAATAACTTGCATCTTCACACTCTTAAACGTGTTCAAACATGACACAAACGGGGCTAATCATGGCCATGTAAACCCCCCCCCCAAACGACCCTTCATTTCATACCTAGAACTGTACTACCTATACACACTGAAAATGTCTGGTCTTTAGACAGATTTTGTATTCCCCCCCCCCCCCAAAAAAAAAACAACAACCCAACAACAACAAAACCAACTAAAAGCAAGCTTTAGCTCCCATTTCTGAAATGCACATGCCATGCATGCTACCAACCCCCCCCCCCCCCCCCCCCCACACTTCTATCAATTTGTTTCAGAAGCAACATAACTGATAAATGTACTTCACTTATGGGCTTAATAAAAAAAACAACCCTATAAAAACATCAACTTGGGATTCGTTCATTCTTTCTTTCTTGTATTTCAAGGATAATGGAATAAGCACTCAAGTACTTTTTTTTTAACCTACAATCCCTGTGTGTGTGCATTTTTGTAAATGTTGCCATCCGTTCCCACTGGCACACAATGACCTACTCTTCCGAAAAGCAGAGCAGATTTTTAATGTGCGTGCAAAATGTTCTGCGTGTGTTCGCACACGGGACCTTGGTTTACAGACTCATCCGAAGGACTTTTGGGAGAAGTAGAGTCGGCACTGACGTTAACCCCAGGGTAAAAGATCCCCTCGAACAAGATTTAACTCTTCTACTACCGCGTTCCGTTTCTCTTACTTACCACTGTATACCAAGTATTTTCTGCAGTGTCTTTCAGTTTCACACCTACTGACTTTAAAAAATAACAAAAAATCGAAATAAAGACAGATCTACATGAAACTTTCTGTACTTGTTAAGTTGTGAATAAAAATTCAATATTTCTTCGTTTGACTCGTGTGACTTGTTTGTTGTGGAATGCTGATGGCAATGATGTTGCGGTTGTTGTTGGCTACGGTGGTTATGCAATAATTTTTAAAATATGACTATTTCAAGAGGTAAAGAATTGTAAAGATGAAGTGAAATAAAATCAAACATGCAAAATAAGTAATAATGTTCAGATAATATTAGAATAACATGCAATCACACTCACAAACAAGCATACAGGCTGACGAACAGACAGCCATTGAAATCAGGTCATGGGTTTGTTCCAATTTTATTTTGCACTTCGTCAGTGAAAAACAGAAGAAAAAAACCCATCATACTACCCACGAGTCACTAGCATCGTTTTGCAAGTTTCTGGAGCCACAATTTTCACGAAATTTTTTCATTTTAAGCCAGTCACAGTCATATGCCCCCCTCGGCAGGATCGTTGTTTACACCACTGTCATAGTCATCTTCATCACTCAAATCACCAATAAACACAGCACATCCATTCCACTCTGCAACTCTTGAATCCTCTGTTCAGCTTCTAAGTCCATTTCAGTCCACATAAGTTCAGATTCTGCCATTATTTTCACAGAAAATCCTCCAAAAAGTTTGTTGAAGCAGTCGCCATATTGATGCAGCTCCCTCCAAAAATTGTTACTCGATGACATCGCTGTAAAATCGAAAAAATCGGCACCAAAATCAATCAACTGAAGCGAAAATTGCAAATGGCGGCAGCTACACTATCTGGGAGCTCACTGCGCATGTCTAAAGCGATAAGGGGTGTGAGACCATGGTATATAAATAGCGCAAAGGGAGACACTGGGTGTCCCCAGGTATTCGGTGGGCACACCCGCCCGCGGCTTCGCGGACCAAGTAGTAAGAGGGCGGGTCAACCCGCCGACGGTAGTAGGAGAGTTAAACCCGAGTGAGCAGATCACGAGCGCAACGTGCAACGCTCTAACCAACACTAGGCTATCCCGTCCCCCCAAGAGAAATAGTTCCGCTGCACTCACATTCTGGCCACCTCCTTCACCAGGTCCTGCATAGTCATGTCCTTCATCTTCAGCTTCTCGATCTCCGTCTTGGCCGTCTGCTTGGCTTTGCCGATGGCACACCCGTGGTAGCCCTGTCAGACACAGCACAGACCACTGTCCAAACCGGATGGCAGAGTTGAAGGTAAGAAATAAGATTGATTACAAAGCAAGTTCAAGCATGTGTAGTGTGTGTGTGTGTGTGTGTGTTGTGTGTGTGTGTTGTGTGTTGTGTGTGTGTGTTGTGTGTATGTGAGTGTGTGTGTGTAGTGTGTGTGTTTTGTGTGTGTGTGAGTGTGTGTGTGTAACTGTAAGAAAATGCACAAAACTAAGCAATAAAGTGTTCTTCAAATTGATTCAGAGACAGGACTACCAACATGTGCTGCCCATATAGGCCAGAATCATGCAACATCAACCTAGCACCCTCTATAAACAAAAAAAAAGAAACAAACAAAAAATTATTTAAATAAATGAGCATCTGTACATACAATCAAGCGTTTTTAACCTCTTAACTGCCCAGTATAAGTGCACCCTATATGCCGGGAATAAAATTCTTATGTACCACTTGCTATGTTCATATCCCTCTTACTCAGAAATTACTACATGAATAATTCCGATAGTCTACCCAAAGACAGTATGTATATCGTAGATTGCTTCGAAGCAAGCTCAAATTGATATTTCAGTCATTTCACTGCGAAAATATATTTCAAAATATAAAAAATCGACAAAAAATACAATTTCTTCTTCACCACTGTCATTCTGAGTACCCCCCATCTCAGTAACGTCAAACATAAGTCCAGGCTAAAGCTCATTCATTTTTTTTAAATGCACGATCTCCTAAATCATACACGATCGTTTTTCATCACTGTCAGGTAAATGTAAAGTTTTATTTGCCCCTTTTTCAGCTGTGTATAGTTATTGATGCCTTCAACAAGAAGTGTCAGCCATTTGGAACAAGAACTTCCCAAGCAGTCATGCATAATAACACAAAATATGAGCTAAAAAACAATCGTTTTCCCCATGGCTTTTGCAGCTGGATGTTGCCAAGCAACAGGAGAGTGATCTCCACTAATTTTGGAGTTCTTTCCCTTTAACTGTAGTCAAGGAAGTTAGCTTGTTTACTTTGGTTCAACACCCCAGAAATTTTCGGGGTTGTAGGCGTTTAGGGTGCACATTTAGCCCCGGAAAATTTCCGGGGTGGGGCAGTCTAGTGGTTAAGAATAAATATACACCTTATTTTTTCACAGTTCATAACGTTTACAGCAAGCGCGTTTGAAGTAAGTAATCATAACTTTATAAAAATGAAACATCCTGAAACAGCCAATTGAGACACAAAAACAGCATACGTAGACAGTGTGACAGCCCTCACCAGTCAGGTTCTATCAACACTTTCCACACTGAACAGTACACTGACCCAGGACACTCCAGAGGGCTCAATGAGAAACATCTCAGGACCATCAACGTCGTAGGAAGCCACAATCATACTGGTACCAAACGGCCTGACCGCGCTGTGCAAGGTGTATGCATGGACGTAGCCGGATACTCTGTCGGTCAGGTGCTGCAGACCACAGAAAGAAGAAAGAAGACAAAAAATTAAAGCTATATTGTATACTGTCTTGTAATCGTATATCACTTTCAGTAACAGAAGATATTTTCTCTGCATGAAATTTGGGTTGCTCTCCCTAGGGAGACAGAGCATCGCCTACGTGAGCAGTGTCACCCATTACTTTCTTTTTCTAAGTGTGTCAATGTTTGCCTGTACTATTATTTTTTTTCTACAGATTAATGCCAGAGATGACTTTACATGCGCTGATTGCATGTTGCACATGGAACATTCTTTCTTGGTTTCATCTAAAAGACTGTTACCCAGATTATCACTCGAGGTTTCAGTGGATGGGAGAAAAAGCTTAGGTTCAAACAGGGAGATTGTACCTGCACTTTCTTGTTTTCTAGGCAGGTGTGTTACTTCTAAACCACCAATCCACCTGTCAATAGATTTTAACAAGTACAGAAAGAAAAATGTAAAAAAAACAATATACAGAGATCTGACTAAAATAAAAAACCCAAAGCATTTCAGAACAACAAAACATACCCAAACAGTGAATTATAGGTATAATGCCACAATAAGCTTAACGATAAACACAGGTAAAATTACATACGCATATATCAAAATATTCCCAATTCAAGCCCAGTCAGTTCAAGGGCAACTCATTAAAGCTGATTGCTAAAAAAAGAAAACAGTAAGATGTGGGGGAAAAAAGTTGAATATTCAGAGTCAAGCTGGTTGAGTGGGTGCAGAGTTGGTGTGTGTGTGCGTTTGCTTCTTCCTTTTTTTGTTTTTTGAGGGAAAGAGGGAGGGAGGGATAAAGTTCTGCTTGAATGACAACACTTTGGGGCAGTAGAATCTGCTAAATTGGTAGATCTGTATCAGCCCCTATGTTTCATGTCACAAAGAATGAGGCAAAATGCTTCCCTTTTTCTTCTTCTTCCTTTTTTGTCATGTTTCTTCCAGGGAAGGTTTGACATTGATGAGCCTTCTCCATCTCTCTCTGTTTTGAGCTTCCTCCTTATTTATGCCCTTTTCTCTAAGATCATCTGCAATACAGATAGCCCAGGTTTTGCTAGGTCTTCCCTTTGGTCTCTTTCCATCCACTACGAAGTTCATTGCTCTTTTTATGATGTGGTGGTCTGCTTTCCGTTGAACGTGCCCAAACCAGCGCAGTCTATTGCAACTAGCTACAGACTTCAGATCATCAACTTAGCACATTCTCCATAGTTCTGTATTCGTGATCTTGTCTTCCCATTTGATCTTTGTCACGTAGCGGAGCATTCGGTTTTCACAGCTCTTCAACAAACGTTCGACGGTTTTATGCTTCCCTGTATAATATAAACCTAAACGCCAACAGCTTATGTGCACATTGCTTTCGTTTGTGTTTTGTTTGTTTAGGTGGTTGGTTAGGTGGGTTTTGTTGTTGCTGTTTTGGCAGGGTGCTGCCACATCGTCTATGTGTACCAGTCCTGCTATCCTTATACATGTTGTTTATTCCGATCTCAATGCCACAGCCATACCCAGCAGGCGTGTCATGTTGTATCTTCAGACCCAGAGGTTCACTCACATTAAATCAACTAAAGTATTAACATGAGATCATATGCCTCCTCACAGGCAGATCAATTCCGCTGGTTACCTCTACTCCAACTGCCGAATCATTATACACACAATAAAATGGAATAAAGTACAGGGCAAAGAAGTCAACTGTATCAAGAAACTGACCTTGAGAGGAATCGAGTTGCCATAGTTGTATCTGTAGTTAGCCGATTCTTCTTTCGCTCGCTCCACAAGCTGACGGGCATCAGCAAGCAAACCTGCCACA
This sequence comes from Rapana venosa, assembly GCA_028751875.1. NCBI lineage: Eukaryota > Metazoa > Mollusca > Gastropoda > Neogastropoda > Muricidae > Rapana > Rapana venosa. The sequence goes on along the minus strand of CM054138.1, from coordinate 19,850,841 downwards.
GCCTGTGTCACAACAGTTAAAAAACCAACTATATCAACAGTAATGTTACAAGTAACAATTTAAAATTCTTAAGGTAACAATGGTGATATAACAAGTAAATATCTAATATATTCATCTACTCAAAAGTAAAATAAAAAATTATAACTCTTGTGTGGAACACCATCAAAAACTAAAAGAAATAGATCTATACGTATAACTTTACATCGATCAAAAGCCCATAAAAAGCACAATCCAAATAAACAACATAATCCAAATAAACAATACTGACAACATTTTCAGTACTTACTCATTTCAAGAGCAGTGCACATTATGATTTGCCTCTTAACTCATGAAGTCTTTTCTTGTTGCCCTTAACTCAATGGAGTCGCAGTGAAATGGATCCCGCCATTTTATGGTGGCGCGTGATTTTAGCTATATTTGAAAAATTCAGCAGATTTTCCCAACATAATAAAGACATACAAATTATACTATTAGAGCTCCAAGGTTCATCAATGATGAGATTTTGTGTAGGCAACCGTTTTTGCCTACCATTAAGTTGGCTGCATTTTAATTTTGGGAATGACGTCTAAACAGGACATTGATGTGCTTGCATTTTTTAAGGAAGGTGGCAGGATGGTTAAGACGTTCGCCCGCCAACAAGTAAACCGTGAGGTTGTGGGTTCGATTCCCAGCCTCGCCCTTTCTTCCAAGTTTGACAAAAAAAATCGAACTGAATGTCAAAGTCCTTCGGAGGAGACTATAAACCGAGGCTCCGTGTTCGAACGCATGCAGAACATCTTGCGCACACGTTAAATCCGGTTCCGCTTTTCGGAAGAGTAGGCCATTGTGTGCCGGTGGAAACAGATGACAGAATTTACAAAACCGCATACACATGGGGACTGGATGTAAAAAAGCACATGAGTGCTTATTCCATTATCCTCGATATAAAAGAATAAATAATAAAAATATACTTCATTGAAAAGTTTATTGTCTACTTTTGACATTATTACACAGTTTTTCAATAGATGACTGTAATTATTTTTTTTTTAATTTTCAAAATATGTCGCTGAATGCTGAAAAATAAAAAGGTTTGAAAATTAGGGCTGCTTATCTTACATGACTTGAACTGTTCATCAACTAGTCCCCTTGAAATAATGTGATGATTTTTCACCAAAGTAAAGTTCCCTGAAGTTGGCTGAATCCATCTGATGTCACTGTTTGCACTAAACAACTTTTGTTTTTTAAATCATAACACTGGAGAGCCCGAAATCCCAAACAAAAGGCTTGTCAACATGTCAAAGAAAAGTAGCCAACACATGTAAACTAGGCAAGCTTTTGGTCAAGGAAAGCAACTGTGTTGAGAAAATGATTGCTCTACAGGCCAGAGTACTTTCCCTTCATTTAAACATCACTTATTGAATTTTTTTTAAAATCGTAATTCTGCCGAATCTTAAGCTTCAGCACGTCACAGTGAAGGAGAGGAGTTTCGGCACAACCTCAATGAGTTAATGTGATCACTATCCAATATTCTGAGAGAAGTTTATCAGACCACTTGGTTACTAAAAGTTTAAAACAAACTCATGTGCATGTATCCTAACAGGCTTATTCTGAGAGAAGTTTATCAGACCACTTGGTTACTAAAAGTTTAAAACAAACTCATGTGCATGTATCCTAACAGGCTTATAAACACTGCATTTAAACCTTTTTTAACAGAAAAAAAAATGCACGCACAATACGACCTCCATCCATTTATCACCGCCACTCCAACAACAACACCACAAACACACACACTTCACAAAACACATGTGTACACACCACACACACACACATACTACACACACACACACACACTACGCACACAGAGAGCATACCGCGCCAATGTGTCTATCGATGTTGAACAGACGTTTGTTGGCTCCGTGCTCATACAGCTTGGACGTCACAAGCTTCTCCACTCCTAACACAACCCCATCTTTTCCTCTGATACCTATTGCAGTCCTGTCCAGACACAGCATGTATTCCATTGTATTTTAAAAAATTATTATTATACTTCATTACATGTATAAATTGTAGTGTACTCTTTTGTACTGTACATCACTTTCAGCCATGTATAAGATTTCTCCAAAGGAAATTCGGGGTGCTCTCTCTGAGGAGAACACATTGCCACTAGTACAATGCCAACCACTTAAAAACAAAATCAACAAAAAAACATTAATGTCAACAATTTTTTTAAAAATCTGTGTGCAGGTGCATTTGTTTCCCTCTTAGTTAAAGTAAAAAATACCTCTTTTTACATAATTTTTGCCAGAGACTATCTAGATTCTTTGTTAAGAGTTTACATGCATGAAAAACACCAGAAAAACTTTCACATGAAATAATCAGAAACTTCCTTCGTGTGACATCATAAGATTAAGTTTTAACACACACATATTTTTTCCATGTTTTTTTTTTTTAAATCATCAAGTATATCCTGCCAAAATGTATTCTTTCTCTAGAATTACATTTCAATTCTTCATACAAAGTTTTAAGTCTACTTACCCACTGTTTTCCACAGCTTTCTGGGCATATTCCACTTGGAACACTCTGCCATCAGGTGAAAAATGTGAAGCAGACAGATCATACTGCAATGGTAAAAACAAGATTTCAGGACTGTGAACAGAGTCAAGTACTTTATAGTCGATTGAGTATGATCAGTACGAACTGTTTTTTCTTTTCAATTTTCAATAATTTCAGGCACAAAGGGGGTTACCAATGCCACACAACAAAAGCTTTGAGTAACATGATACAGCCAAGCCATGTATAACCTACTTTCTAACTTCCATTTAAGCATGAAAAAGGTTCAAAACTGTTTTCAGATATCAGTTTGCAGACCTGCAGAGACCAAGACTTCTTACTCACTAAAGTTACTGCCACAATTTGTAGCCACTGGCTGCAAACTAGTCTATTGCCAAAATATCAGCTGACACGATGATTTGAATTGATATAATTTGTTCACTTACTGCGTTATTCACAAGCACATGTGTGTACACACAGACACACATACGCACGCACGCACACATTTTAGATTTGTGCCTCTGTGGCCAAACAAGGTCCCCCCCCCCCCCCCCCCCCCTTTAAAAATAACAATATCATTTTTATATTATAATGCATTAATAAAATTTAATTTCACCCCCTAAAATATACTGGATGGCGATGAATTTTTTCCAATTTTAGTGCATAATTCACACTATACCCATTTGTGTACATGATTTTAGATACCACTTAAACAAGAAGGAAACTTTACCAGTTTTAAGTTTATGAATTTGTGCAGCCACAAATTTTCTTCAAACATGTCAAAAATAACTTTGAAATGAGTGAAATACTCAGAAAAATGAGAAAAGTGATATTTCACAGCTGTCAGATTGTAGCTCTCCTCTCAGCTGCTATCCATCCCATCCTGGCTGGCGTTAATTATACTATAGCAGGAACTGACTGCACTTGGACTTGGTACTAAAAAGAAGGGGCTAATTTTAGCACTGGGCCCTGGACACTTGACTGAGTTATGCTGGATTCATGTGCTGTGATTTATCTCAGTTAGGTTTCCATAACAATTAACATTAAGTATCCTCTTTTTGCAGAGCTTTCCAAATCACAGATGCACAGTGGAAAATGTCATAGAAAAATGAAAATGGGTAGCAAAAAAAGACATCTACTGATCTAGTTTAAAAAAAAAAAAAAAGATAGCAGGTTATCATGGATAATGGCAATGGATATGGACAGAATTCTCTCAACTAATCAAGAAATGAAAATGAAGACTATAAAGAGTATAATAAACTTTCAATAAAGCCATTGCACATGTCACATGTATCGATGTATGTCATCAATGTGCTTTGAAATTCATTCACGTTTAATTCATTATCATTTTATATGATGTATGGACCGAAGTAAATTTGCAGGACCCTGAAAAAGAAAAAAACACTCTTGCTTGCCTTTGCCTTACCCCCTCCCCCCAAATAACATGACAAAAATTTATATTAAAAAAAAGGGGGGGGGTGTCTATTAAATTAAAATTTTCCATATGTTTGTTTTTATCAAAGACTGAAACTAGTTAAAGGCAATGGCACCATAAATTATACTAATAAAATTGGAATAGACATCAAATGACATGCATCGATACATGTGCAATGGCTTTATTGAAAGTTTATTATAGTCTTCATTTTCATTTCTTGATTAGTTGAGAGAATTCTGTCCATATCCATTGCCATTATCCATGATAACCTGCTATCTTTTTAAAATAAAAACTAGATGTCTTTTTTTGCTACCCATTTTCATTTTTCTGTGACATTTTCCACTGTGCCACGGAGAATAAACTATAAGATCAGTACCCTCTGTTATTAATGTCTCCACAACACAGCACCCTCCTACCTCTGTGAATCACTGAATGTCTTCACCTGTACACTCCTTCTCGTTCACTCTGCTCTGCTGAACATACCCTGTTCCTACGAATACATACATTTAACCAATCCACCATTGGCCGTCGCTCTTTCTCTGTTTCCGGTCCATCAATCTGGAATGACCTCCCTCTCTCCCTTCGCGAAAAGCCTACTTAGTACTTATGACACTGTTTAATCTAGCCTCAAGACATACCTATTTCAAACCTAAGACTTTCCCTTATTGTTTCATCTCATAATTATCCCTGCCTTCAAGTTCAATGACTAAAATTCCCATCATCCTGCTGAAGTGTATAACATGTGTGTGTGTGTCACTGTGTGTGTGTCACTGTGTGTGTGTGTGTGTGTGTGTGTGAAAACTGTTAGTTATTGTTGGTTGCATGTGTGGGAGTAGATCGAATGCAAGCACTTTGATTTGTTTTTGCAAGATATAGCGCTATATAAACTCCATTTATTATTATTAATACTAACAATACTACTACTATTTACTAGATCCATATAAAAAAAATGACAGAAGAAATCTACTGTAATCTAGTTCACTAGTTGTAATGTATTATGTAGTGTAGAAGCTTTCTTTTCCACAGGTCCATACTTCTAAAGAAGAAAGACGTTGTACCACTACTTTCCTGGCATTCATAAAGTGCAACTTGATGCAAATTGATGATGATGAGTAGGAGTAGTACTTCTATGTTTTGGATAAGTACTACCCACTGCTTGAAGCATAAAACTTGATCACAGATATTGAGATAATGCATGGTCCCAGAGTGATTGCCACCATGGTCCCAGAGTGATTGCCACACAGTGACACACACAAATGCACAGTGACACACACACACACACACACACACACTCACAAGACACACTGACAGTGACATGAAGTCACACACAGTGACACACACAGTAACACACACACACAATCATTCACCTACTCATATCAATTATAATCTTCTCACAAACGGAATAATTTCTATTAGTATTAGGCTATTCACTGGTGTCAGTGTCACTCACAAACACAATTTTACACAAACACACACACACACAGTACACATGGTTTCAAAACAAATGATAGAATCACATTTTGATATCAAATATTACCCTTAAATACCAGAACCGTCATTACACCAAGGTTGGAGTTATGAAAGTAAATGTTCAGAAGAAGAAGCCGACACAGTTTTGTTGCTTATAATAATTTAACTTAGTAACTAACCCTAACTCAACTGAAATCAGTGCAATTCTGCATTGTAACGTGAGCCTCAAAGCTTTGAACTCCTGTCACCGATAAGCGGAGGATGTGCAACCAATTGTTAAAATGCTAAAAGCACATAATGTAGAAGAATCTGATACATACCCCTGTACCAATAGAACTCATATTTGTCGGTCTCGTTGATCAGAAAATGCAGAGTTTTGCGTCGACTCAGTTTCAAAACTGCTTTGTGTGCATGGAGAAGAAAACTACTTCCGACTGACATCTGAGCATGCGTGTTCAGACTTTTTGTTGAAGGGAAAGAACTCGCTTCCTTCTAATTCACGCCTCACGTCTCAATCGCTTCATGGTTTACGGTTCACGCGTGAGGGGAGAGGTGGAAAGTTCTGTCCACACATTTTTCGATATGTGAAGAAAACTTTCGTGGCGACCATTGGCCTTTTCATCTTTCAGAATGGATGACTACAAAGAAAAATTAATCACGTTAGTCCACGCAAGGCCCCTCCTCTGGAATCCGCGTGTGCCTGACTACAAAGACAAAGAGCAGAAAGCACAAGTGTGGGGAGAGTTAGCAAAGATTCTGCCTGAACCCAAAGGTGACTTTTGGTGTGTGTGTGTGTGTGTGTTGTGTATGTTTCCATGCTCACAATATATATATATATATAATATATATATATATATAATATATATATATATATATATATATATAATATATATATATACCACACAGAGTGTATATATATAATATATATATATATATATATTATATATATATATATATATATATATATATATATATATATATATATAAATAATATTATAATAGGTGTGTGTTGTGTGTAAGAGAGAGAGGGAGAGAGAGAGAGAGAGAGAGAGAGGAGAGAGAGAGAAGAGAGAGAGAAGCAATAGGATACCAATAATTATAGTAGTTTGATACTAAAAGTAATAGTTAATTAAGTTTTTGCAGGGCATATGAACAGGAGTTGTGGGCCCATGGCCTATGTGGTGGGCAATTACAGAAGTTTACATGACAACAGGCTTTTTAGTGCAATATTTAAGTATTCTAACATGAAACATCAGTATCACTTCAGAGAATGGAAACTTAACACAATAACAGTTCTTAACTATTGACTAGGCAAGAATGCTTTGGTTCCTAAGATGCATTGATTAGACTACTAATGTACACAGCAACTTTGAATTGAAACTGATTTCTCTCTCATACATAGTTCTGTTAACTTAAATTCTGATGGGAAGCAGTAGTAATATTATATACTATGATGGTAGAATCTGTTTATGAAGAGTAACATATTTGGTACAGACCAACCGGATAGCTCAGTGGTCAGAGCACTCACTTTCCCCTAGCCAATCTTAAGCAGCATGGAGTGTGGTTACCACTTGGATGGGTGACCGTTTGCACGCCTTGGCTTCAGTGCAGTCCCCCAGTTCACCCAGCTCTTTAGGGTCCGGGAAGTTAAAGCAGCGAGGGGAGAGGAGATGGACGCCGCCCTCAATATGCTGGTCCCTGGAGAAGCTGAGGTCTCTGATGCCTCACTTCCCTACGACCACATAGGTTATGGGACACCTTTACCTAAAAGTTACCTTTTTACATGCAGTAAACTGAATGTGATAGCAGGGGATCATGCCATTCTTGAAAAAATGTGTACAGTAGTCCGTTCTTGTGTTGGTTTTTGTTTTTTGTTGTTTTTTGTTTTAGATTCAGACAAGAAGCAAAGTAATTAGGTAGGTATGTTTCCAGCATCTTGTGTAAAAGCTACCATGCATAACCAAAGCCACGTGTACAACCCGAGTATCCCAATTACATAGATACTACCAGGATTGACCATGCTTTTGCATCAGTGTATTGTATATATTTAAAGGGTATAGATCTACTATCAGATACGGACAAAAGTCTACACCAGTATTTTACAACATGAATTGAAGTATCACATGCTAGTAATAAGACAGGGAATCAGCCGCTTCGTCCAAGATCAATGTTACTGGGTCTTTTCATCATTATAATTTTTAAACATCTATTCATACTCCTAATATCATTTTGATGTGCACACCTTCAATAATATCATACCTCTGAATTCCCAGATTTCTGATCCATATTACAGAACTTTTTTTTTAGGGGGGGAGGTAGGGGTAAGGTAAACTTAGTAGTGGCTGGATTTTTTTTTCAGCCTTTGCTTCCAACTAGTGATGCAAGCTTTCCCTGCCTGAGAGGTTGTCTGTCTTATCCATCTAGACCAGTTTAGTGTAGTTTGAAAAAATAAACGGAAGGTAAACTGGGTTCAGCCTGTTTGCCAGCAGAAGACCTCCTTTCACTAAATTTGTGTTCCTTTTTTTTTTCTTCTTCGTTCCTCGGCTAGAGTTCCGAGATTTACCAATGGTAAGATTTTTGCCTATGCGACCGTTTTTTACCCACCATTAAGGTAGCTGCATTCTGACTTCGAAGATGGTGTGTAAATCTGATAGTGATACCTGTGTGCTTGCGGATTTTGGTTTGTTTTGTTTGTTTGTTTTTTGTTTGGTGGTTTTTTGTTGTTGTTTGGTTGGGGTTTCTGTTGTTATTTTTCTTTCTTTTTTTATATTTTTATTTTTAACTTTGGCAATCGTTCCTACTGGCACGAAATGGTCTATTCTTCCAAAATAGGCATGGACGTTTTCCTGGGGGGGGGGGGGGGGGGGGGGGGGGGGGGGGGGGGGGGGGGGGGGGGGGAGGGGTGAGTTGTGTAGCAAAGGATTTTTCCAGCATTTTCTAATTAAAAAAACCAAACAACCAAAAAACCTCTTTACACGAGTCTTCACAATTCGTCATGGAGGTTCTTCAATCTTTTCTTTTTTGTCTTCGTCGTCTCTCTCGCTCGGATACTCCCCAGGATCCGTGGGATCGCTCTTCGCTGCCCCTGGCACGCCCTGGCGAGAAAGGGACGTGAAGAGCGCCAGAACGCCGCCCGGAGAAAACCCCGGGAGAAGCGGCTACAGACCCTGGAAGTTCCTGAAGCACATGGAATTCCTCATTCCATCAAGGACATCAGATATTACGCCAAAGGATTCCTGCCCGTGGCGAGTGTGGAAGACTCTGAAACGGACGCCGACAGTTTACCAGCCGCTGAGCAGAGGCGGGTGTTGCGAGGGTGGGCGAGGGAGTAGAGGAGGACGTTCCAACGGAGCTAGGGGTTCTGGCTGGGGTGGGCCAAGTCCGAGGAAGTGAGCACGGAGGAGGAACGCACAACAAGAAGAAGAAGAAGAGGAAAGTTGAAGGCAGCGCGAACGATCTCGTTCCGTCCTTGCTGGGGGGAAAAGAGGAGAGGACAGCGGAATCTCCGCGGATGGGGTTTTTCCACTCCATCATGCCGCGGGTGGACAGTCTCCAGGAGGAGGTGTTTCCAGGAGTTCCAGCTGCAGACGCTATCTGCTTTTGAAAAACCTTCACGCTCAACAAACGCAACAGCCACATTAGGCCGAGTTTTTGTGTGTGTGTGTTGTTTTTTTTCTCTTCCTCCTCTGCGCAGTCAGGACAGACCAGTCTTCTCTTGTCTGTGTCATTGCGATAACAAAGTACCTGGAGAAGTAGTTTTTGGGGAAGCGTAGGCTGAGTTCATTTTTCAGGTAGTGAGTGTGGCACAGGTAATTTTGAATCTAGTGGACCCCAGCTGTCTTGAGCGACATAGGGGTTCAAAGGTGAACTGGGGTTTTGTGGGTTTTTTCTCTCCATTTTTTCATTTCATTTTCATACCACTTTAAGTCACGGCAGATGTCTCTGCGTGAAATTCGGGCTGCCCTCCCCGGGGAGAACGCGTCGCCACAAGAGCAGCACTACCTATTTTTCTTTTTTTCTGTCTTCAGATGTATTTGTTTCACTATCAGAGTGACTTTTTTTCCCACATAATTTTGCCAGGGACAACTCTCTTGTTGCCGTGGGGTCTTTTACGTGTGCGAAATAATTTTGTGTAACACACGGGACCTCGGTTTATCGTCTCATCCGAAAGACTAGCACCCAGACCACCACTCATGGTCTAATGGATGGGGGAAAAGTTTATGGCCCAAACGGGGATTGAACCACTGCACACTTCTGACCCGAACTTTTTGCTTTCTAGGCAGGCGCGTTAGCCTACCTCTAGACCACCGATCCACAGCTCTAGGGAGCAACAACAACAACAACAACAACAACAACAACAACAACAACAACAACAGAAAAGAAGAGAAAAAGACCTCCGCTACCTAATGCACTAGACTTTTGCATATGGAGACATGCAAACAGAAAATGATATTAAACATAAAAAGATAATATAAAATAGTGAATAATATCTTGTTCTTCACAATCCTACTAAGCCTTGTGTTCTGTAAAGGATATGCTTTGTTCATTATAGACTAGTTAAAGTGACTGCTAATGCCAGTTTTGATAGTGAAAGTGATGACATCCCTAGTAATAGATTTTTTTGTTATTGTCTTCGTGGGTAACAACTTTAAACAATATCTATCTCTGTGTGTGTGTGTGTGTGTGTGTGTGTGTGTGTGTGTGTGTGTGTTATGTGTGTGTGTTGTCTGTCTGTGTGTGTGTCTGTCTGTGTGTCTGACTATCTGTCTGTCTGTCTGTCTGTCCATGTATGTATGTCTGTCTGTCTGTCTTTCTATATCTAAGTGAGTGAATGAATCAAGTCAAGTCAAATTTTTATTTCCAGATGGTACATTGAATAAGCAGTGAGTGAGTGAGTGAGTGAGTGTGTGTGTGTGTGTGTTTATTTTATTTATTTATTTATTTATTCTTTTATATCGAGGATAATGGAATAAGCACTTATGTGCTTTTTTACATCCAGTCCCCGTGTGTATGCGGTTGTGTAAATTTTGTCATCTGTTTCCACCGGCACACAATGGCCTACTCTTCCGAAAAGCGGAACAGGATTTAACGTGTGCGCAAGATGTTCTGCATGCGTTCGCACACGGGGCCTCGGTTTATAGTCTCATCCGAAGGACTTTGACATTCAGTTCGAATTTTTGTCAAACTGGGAAGAAAGGGCCAGCCTGGAAATAGAACCCAGAACCTCACGGTTTACTTGTTGGCAGGCGAACGTCTTAACCATCCTGCCACCTTCCTTCCTCTGTGTGTGTGTGTGTGTGTGTGTGTGTGTGTGTGTGTGTGTGTGTGTGTGTGTGTGTGTGTGTGTGTGTGTGTGTGTGTGTAATTATGCGTATCATATTTTTTCTCTCATTCCTCGGCTAGAGGTCGGAGGTTCGCCAAATAGTTAGTAACATTCCATTCCATTTAATCGTTTTTGCCCACCATCAAGATAGCCACTTTCTGACGGACGGGATAGCTCAGTGGTCGGAGCACTCACTTTTCCCCCCAGTCAAAGTTAAGCAGCATTGACGTGGCTACCACTTGGATGGGTGACCGTTTGCGCGCCTTGGCTTCAGTACTGTTCCCCCAGCTGTAAATGGGTACCTGCCCTCTTTAGGGTCAGGGAAGGTAAAGCAGCGAGGGAGAGGAGATGGGCACCGCCCTCAATATGCTGGCCCCCTAGAGAAATGAGGTCTCTGACGCCTCGCTCCCCTACGACCTTATTATAGGTTATGGCACACCTTTACCTTTTATTCTGACTTCGCGGAGGATGTCTAAACACGACACCAGTGTGCATAGGGTTTTTGTCAATTTTGTCATCCGTTCCCAACGGCACACACTGTCTTTCCATTTTAAAAAGCAGAACAGGT
>CM054138.1:19819516-19822016 GCA_028751875.1 Rapana venosa | reverse complement strand
CCAGTTCGCGCAGAATGATGAAGGCCTTAATCCAGTAAAAAAAAAAAAATGGTAAAGGTGTCCCAAAACCTAAGTGGTTGTAGGGGAACGAGGCATCAGAGACCTCAGCTTCTCCAGGGGCCAGTATATTGAGGACGGCGCCCATCTCCTCTCCCTCGCTGCTTTACCTTCCCTGACCCAAAAGAGGACAGGAACCCATTTACAGCTGGGTGAACTGGGGGACTGTACTGAAGCCAAGGCGCGCAAACGGTCAGCCATCCAAGTGGTAACCACGCTCGATGCTGCTTAAAACCTTGGCTGGGGGGAAAAGCGAGTGCTCTGACTACTGAGCCATCCCGTCCCCTTAATCCAGTTAGCGACGAGAGAGCCATTTAACGACACCGCAAACACAGGTATGGATGGGTGACCCGAACACAGCGGGCATTACAAACTTACTTTTTTCTCCCCATTCCTCGGCTAGGGCTCCGAAGTTCCCCAACGGTAAAATATTTTGCGTCTGTGACTGTCTTTATCCACCATTAATAGTATAATTATCCTTGCTGAAGACATCCTTACGAACGGCAAACGGATGACTTGGTGTTATGTTTATGTTGTCCAAGTGAAACCATTGTTCTCATTATATATTTTGCCCAATCACTCAAGTATTTATACAATGGGTAATGAAGGGATAATTATTAGGAATCAAGTCATCGGTTGCAATGCGAAGTCATCCGTCACAATGTGTGTGTGTGTGTGTGTGTGTGTGTGTGTGTGTGTGTGTGTGTGTGTGTGTGTGTGTGTGTTGTTTATTCTAATACTTCGAGGATAATGGAATAAGCACATATGTGCTTTTTTTTTAAACATCCAGTCCCCGTGTGTATGCATTTTTGTAAATTTTGTCATCCGTTCCCACCGGCACATAATAGCCTTCTCTTCCGAAAAGTGGAACGGGTTTTAAACGTGTGTGCGAGATATTCTGTGTGTGTGTGTGTGTGTGTGTGTGTGTGTGTGTGTGTGTGTGTGTGTGTGTTGAATGAATCGTAATAGTATTATCATAAGTTTACTCGTTGTCCTGCCAAGTCATGTCAGTATTTTTGTGACACTTTTCTGGAATAAACTTTGTTTAAACCATTGATAAGATATTGGCCGATTTTGTCTTCGGGGATAATGTCTAAACCCAATACCAGTGTGCCAGCATTTTGTTGTTGTTGTTGTTGTTGTTGTTGTTTTTAAAGGCCATTTGTAACCTACCAGCACGCAATGGCCTACTCTTCCGAAAAGTGGAACGGGTTTTAACATGATGTTCGCGTTTGTTGTTGTTGTTTGTTTGATGGTGGTTTTGTTTAGAAGGCCATTTGTAACCTACCGGCACGCAATAGCCTACTCTTCCGAAAAGTGGAACGGGTTTTAACATATGCGCAAGATGTTCTGGGTGCGTTTGCACACGTGTGACCTTGGTGTATAGTCTCATCCGAAGGATTTTCGAGGGAGTGAAGTAGGTCTCACACCTCACTGATATGATGTTAAAACCAGAGAGAGAGAGAGAGGAGAGAGAGAGAGAGAGAGGAGAGATGAGAGAGAGAGAGAGAGAGACAGACAGACAGACAGACAGACAGACAGACAGACATTCAGACAGACAGACAGACAGACAGATAGACAGACAGACAGATAGACAGACAGACAGAGAATTAAAAACAATTATTCTTTTATTTCGAGGATAATGGAAGAATAAGCACTTATGTGCTTTTTAAAAAAAATCCTGTCCCTGTGTGTATGCATCTTTTGTAAATTTTGTCATCCGTTCCTACCTGCACACAATGGTCCACTCTTCCGAAAAGCGGAACGTGTTTTAACGTGTGCGCAAGATGTTCTGCCTGCGTTCGCACACGGGACCTCGGTTTATAGTCTCATCCGAAGAACTTTTGAGGGAAGTGGAGTCGGCACTGATGTTAATTCCAGAGATAGATAGATTAGATAAATAGAGAGCAAGAGAGAGAAAAGAGGAGAGAGGAGAGAGAGAGAGAGAGAGAGAGAGAGAGAGAGAGAGAGAGAGGGAGGGAGGGGGAGAGACAGACAGACACAGAGAGAGAAAGAACCAGTCAGCCAGGCAGTCAATCGGAGAAAAATAACCTTATAAAAGGAAAAAAAAGAAGAGAAAAAAAAAGAGGGAAAACGCCTTTCATCCACTGTAGCAAACACACACCACACACATACACACACACACACACACACCCCACAACACACACACACACACACACACACGCGCACGCACGCACGCACACGCACACACACACACGCACACACGCACACACGCATACACGCACGCACAACACACACACACTCACTCACGCAGCTTCCCCCCACCCCCTTTTCCCCGCTCCCCCTCCCCCTTTTTTCCCCCCTCCCCCTACACACACATACACACATCAACACCACCAACAAAAGAAACTCTGTTTGCTGACAATCAATTTCATTTTATTTTTGAAAAAAAATGGACTCTCATCTTGTTCATGATGATGTA
>CM054138.1:19802016-19812016 GCA_028751875.1 Rapana venosa | reverse complement strand
CGCAAGAAAATTGGGTTTTTTTAATCGACATTGAAAATATAATATTAACTTTTCTCGAATTTGGAAACAATCTTAGCTTTTCTCAAAAAAACAACAACAACAAACAAATCCCAAAACAAACCCAACAAAAACCCGTCATTGAAAAGTCTAAATTTTAATAATCAGACTCAAAAAGACGAATAATGATACTACTGATACTAATGATAACAATAACCAGCAAAACCCAGCAGCTGCTGAGTCACAACACTGCCAGCCAGGTCTACATAGTGTCAACAATAGTATTATCATCATCATGATGTCACAACAAAGTGTCAGGTCACAACGTGTCACAACCTTTCAGTATTATATAGACTATAATAATGTCCATTGAGTGATGGACATCAGGAGGTCGTTATCCAGGACAAAATGAGGTCACACACACATACAGACACACAGACACACACACACACACACATACCACCACACATACAGACACACACACAGACACACACAGAGACAATACACAGACATAACAGAACATACACAGAGTCACACACACAGACACATACACAGACACAACACAGACACATACACAGACACATACACATACACAGACATATACACAGACACACACAGACACATACACACACAGAGTTACACACACAGAGTCACACACACAGACACATACACAGACACACACACACAGACACATACACACACAGAGTTACACACACAGAGACACACACAGACACGCATACAACACACACACACACACACACAACACACACACACACACACACACACACGGTCACACACACACACAGTACTGGTCAGTTACTGATCAGTACACAAACCATTTTTTTTGTTTTGTTTTAGCGACGACCAGTGAGTACTGAGGAACATGAATATGAAAATAAGAGTCAGCTGTTTGGTTCTTTTACCTTCCACAATAGATAAGGATCATAATAATGATGATAGCAATAATAATTTTAATAATAATAGCAATAATAATAACAACAACAATAATGATAATAAGAATGATGATGATGATGATTAATGTTAATGATAACGATGAGGAGGATGACGACGATGATGATGAAGACCTTGATGACAACAACCACAGCAACAGCAACAAAAATAACAAGTGGCGATGACGATAATGATGATGACGTTGATGATAGCAACAAGACGAAGAAGACGAAAAATAGAACAAAATCAAGAATGACACTTCTGCTAAGAAGGGAGAACAAGAAGAAGAAGAAGAAGAAGAAGAAGAAGAAGAACAAGAAGAAGAAGAACAGAAGAAGAAGAAGAAGAAGAAGAGAGGAGGAGCAGGAGGAGGAGGAGAAGAAGAAGAGCGGCAACAACAACAATGATGATGAGGAAGAAACAATGATAACAATGACGATGATGATAATAGCAATGATAACAATGACGATGATGATAATAGCAGTGATGATAATGATGATAATAATAATGATAATAAGGATTGCGATGATGATAATAATAGCAGTAATACTAATAATGATGAATAGACAAAAGTAAATAATACTCATAATGACATTAAGAAGAAGAATATGACAACAACAACAAAAAAGACACGACCAAAAAAACCCCAAACACTATATAAAAAAAACAATTATATCATATCATAATGGGTAAGGGTAACATATATGCTGGTGATCACTCCCCCAAAACAGTTTTTAAAAAAAAGGAATGAAAAGTCACGAATATGAAAACACCACCACAAAAAAAAGAAAGAAAGAAAAAAAAAAAAAAACAGGAAAAGAGTATAATTATGACTGGCCGGGCACTCACGAGCACAACCATCGTTGTATATAATTCATTATAATGATGATGCCAACATTGAGTATTTCTGACACTGTCATATCGACTTCTCGGCACAGAACAATTTCCCCCCCCCCTCCCTCTCTCTCTCTCTCTCTCTCTCTCTCTCTCTCTCTGTCTCTGTCTCTGTCTCTCTCTCTCCTTCTCTTAGACAAAGGACACCATGATATGATATGGCGAGCAGCAGCCAAGAGAGAGAGATTTTCAATTTTTATTTTATTTTATTCTTTTATATCGAGGATAATGGAATAAGCACTTATGTGCTTTTATTTACATCCAGTCCTCGAGAGAGAGAGAGAGACAAAGAGAATGACGAACCCACGACAGTCAAGAAATATAGATAGGCACACACCATTCAGGTCCAAATGTCAAAGGCAAGGGATGAATAATCTTTTTAAAAATTATTTTTTTGTTAAACAGTTTAGGATACACACAACCCTTGAGAAAACTGTGATTTTATGAGCTATGCAAAAGACCCGATAAACAAAATCCTTGGGAGAGAAAGAAAACCCCAACCCAAACTATTGAGCCATTCTTCCTCGAGAGAATTTTTGTTCACAACCCACACAAAGAATCCGTACACATTAAATCCTTCATGAAAAAAACCAAACCAACCCGGCTACTATGTCTAGTATAAAGAGCATCCCCACCTCCTGGAAATTCTGTGCCCGGAATTCCCTCTTTTCTATCCCTCTCTTTGTTTCGGCCTTGTTCCTTTTCTTCTTGTCACCCCCTTCTCGTTTTTTTTCTGCCCTCTTGGTCCATTCTCCTGCCTTTTTTTCAGAAAGGATTTATAAAACTTTCTCTCCCATGCCGAAGTCGAATGTGCTGGGCCTGACTTGTCAGGCGCTTAACGGCAGCGCAACGCGTTTTCGCTTATATGACAGATAACGAATAGTTGCTGTCCGAGCGTTTGACGAAGAAGATAAAGAAGACATCAAGAGAATTCCTTTTTCACACCTTACATAAAGAACTCATACATACACACATACATCCTTCAGGGGGAAAAAAACCCACACAAACAACTACTGAGACATTTTCTTGAGAGAATTTCTGTTCAAACATCATACGAAGAACCCATACATGAATATACCAAGGCGGGGGGGGGGACTACTGAGACGTCTTTCTTGAAAGACTTTCTGTTCACATCCTACATAAGGAACCGTTGCACAAAATCCCTCATGAGAATAAAAAAAGCCCAAAAGCCAAACCAAAACAACTCAAACCTACAGAGACACTCTTTCTCAAGAGAATTCCTTGGCATGAGTTTCAAACCAAAGAGCTTATAACACGTACATTCTTGAAGGACATTCTCTTTCTCGTCCTACGCGAAGAAGACAAGAGGTGAACACGGTTTTTTGCAGTACAAAAATCCAAGGATATGACTCACTCACCATAATTATTGTTCGCTTTACGCTTTCAAGCCTCATATAATAATTATGTAACGGTAATTAGTCGTGTTGTATGTCAGGGAGGGTTGTTTTTCACAGCCAGCGTCTGTTTTCATCAGAGAGGCGAATCATCATGTTTGTAGCACCAAGTTGAGTATTGTCAACAAGACATGACACCATGTTCGTATTTCTGCTGTTTACAGTAATTAAAAAAAAAAAAAGAGTTTATGGAAACTACATGAAGACCGCACCACTGTTATGTCTTCTTTGTTAGGTCTGTGTCCAATGACTATGAACATTAAGATATGCTCGAAGTCGGGGCAGTTGTTCACAGAAGGGTTGGGTTAACAATCCTGGGAAGTTGTTATTATCTTATATCATTTTGTCTTTTTATATCTCCATTTCTCTTGCGAGAAGGTGTATATATATATATATCAGAGCCGATAATCCTTTGAGTTCTATAACCCAAGAATGTTTCGTACAGACCAATCCTTCAACATCTGTTAACGAAGACTTCTTCAGCACATTCCGCGGACCAGATACATGCAGTGCATCACTGTTTTGCAGGGCACCAACACCATGGTCAGACACACCACCAGTCACTAGTTAGTTAGCTAGTTAGTAGTCACAGACTTCTCTCTAATGATCCAGGCAGCAGACTTGAGAACACATCCTGAGCAAGACAGCAAGCAGACAGACCCTCCAAAAAGAACATCATTCTGTCCCTAGTGGGACGTCTCTGTGTCCGAAATACCAGCTAAACTTCAGTGGCAGTGATGCTTTGAAGGTTATGACAATACAGAACAGGTCTCAAACAACCCGCTTCGAGTTCACTGGCAGAAAACAAACCCAACACGTTTTACCCCCGCGAACAACAACAACAAAGGCCACTATGACAAGGGAAAAAAACAAACCAACCACACCCACACCCAACCTTTCCCTACAGTCTAACCCACGATGATAAACTGACACTAACCCCCATCCCCTCTCCAAAAAATAAACCTCCACAGCGCGAAACTACAGACGTGGTACCCGAATTCTTCCACTTGTCCTGCAAAAAAAAAACCCCGGAGAGAAGCGAGGGCAGACCCTAAACCAGCTAAACCCCACCACACACTCACACACACCCTTTTAGGGACTGGAGTCGCTCTCACTGGGGCGCATCAAGTGTTCCGTGGACTTCTGGTGAATGCACACATCGATGGTCATGGGAGGTCGCCTCATGGACGGAGGAGGAGGAGGAGGCATGGGCCTGAGCAAGGACGAGGAGGCACAGGCAGAGGCAGAGGCAGAGGCAGCACAGGACGCGGAGGCAGAAGCAGAAGCGGAGGACCCCGATTCCGAGGAGGCAGCGGAGATGGCCTGGCGAGCGGACTGGGACACCATCTTCTCGTCGCAGAAGAGCTCCGGGACGGCGGGGTTGGAGGAGGAGTCCGAGGCGGAGAGGGGCACGTCGATGTCCTCCAGCACCAGGTAGTCCCGGTCCTCGGCCATCAGGGTCTCCAGCTGCTCCCGCAGCTCCGTGAAGCTGGGCCGGTCTGCCGGGGTCTCCTCCCAGCACGCCCGCATCAGGGCGTACCTGCCCACCACGACAGCCACCACCACGATCACCACCATCATCATCATCGTCGTCATCGTCGTCGTCGTCGTCATCGTCGTCGTCATCGTCGTCGTCGTCGTCGTCGTCGTCGTCATCGTCGTCGTCGTCATCATCATCGTCGTCATCGTCGTCGTCGTCGTCGTCATCATCATCATCGCCATCATCATCACCACCACCACCACCACCACCACCACCACCACCACCACCACCACCACCACCACCACCACCACCACCACCACCACCACCTATCACCATCATCATCACCACCCACCTTCATCATCACCACCATCTTCATCATCATCATCACCACCACACCACCACCACCACCACCACCACCACCACCACCACCACCACCACCACCACCACCACCATCATCATCACCACCACCACCATCATCATCTGCACCACCACCACCACCACCACCACCACCACCACCACCACCACCACCACCACCACCACCACCACCACCACCACGTGCACAGGTTGTCCCAGTGAGAAGAGAGAGAAGGTAGAGAGCTGTAGTGTGGTGTAGTGTAGTGTAGTAGGGTGTGGTTTTTATTTTATTTTTTATTTATATCACTTTAAGTCACGTCAGATTTCTCTGCGTGAAATTCGGGCTGCTCTCTCCGGGGAGAGCGCGTCGCCACAGAGCAGCGCCACCCACTTTTTTTTCTTATTTTTTTCTGTCTACAACTGCATTTGTTTCCCTTATCAGAGTGGCTTTTTTCTACAGAATTTTGCCAGGGACAACTCTCTTGGTGCCGTGGGTTCTTTTACGTGCGCTAAATAATTTTTGTGTAACGCACGGAACCTCGGTTTATCGTCTCATCCGAAAGACTAGCGCCCAGACCACCACTCAAGGTCTAGTGGATGGGGAAACATTTTCGGGTCCAAACGGGATTTGAACCACCGCCCACTTCCGACCCGGACTTTTCGCTTTCTAGACAGGCGCGATACCTCTAAACCACTGATCCACCAGTGTAGTGTGGTGTGGTGTGGTGTTGTGTGGTGTGGTGTGGTGTTGTGTGGTGTGGTGTGGTGTGGTGTGGTGTGGTGTTGTGTGGTGTGGTGTGGTGTGGTGTGGTGTTGTGTTGTGTGGTGTGGTGTGGTGTAGTGTTGTGTTGTGTGGTGTGGTGTAGTGTAGTGTAGTGTGGTGAGGTGTAGTGTTGTGTAGTGTGGTGTAGTGTGGTGTAGTGTAGAGTGGTGTGGTGTGGTGTAGTGTGGTGTGGTGTGGTGTGGTGTAGTGTGGTTTGGTGTAGTGTTGTGAGGTGTAGTGTTGTGTAGTGTGGTGTAGTGTGGTGTAGTGTAGAGTGGTGTGGTGTGGTGTAGTGTTGTGAGGTGTAGTGTTGTGTAGTGTGGTGTAGTGTGGTGTAGTGTAGAGTGGTGTGGTGTGGTGTAGTGTGGTGTGGTGTGATGTAGTGTGGTGGGTGTAGTGTGGTGTAGTGTTGTGTGGTGTAGTGTGGTGTGGTGTGGTGTAGTGTGGTGTGTAGTGTTGTGTGGTGTGGTGTGTAGTGTTGTGTGGTGTAGTGTGGTGTAGTGTAGGGGTGGTGTAGTGTAGTGTTGTGTGGTGTGGTGAGGTGTGGTGTAGTGTAGTGTGGTGAGGTGTGGTGTAGTGTATGTGGTGTAGTGTGGTGTAGTGTGGTGTGGTGTGGTATGGTGTAGTGTAGTGTGGTGTAGTGTATGTGGTGTGGCGTGGTGTGGTAGTGTGATGTGGTGTGGTGTAGTGTTTTTGTAGTGTGGTGTGGTGTAGTGTGGTATGGTGTGGTGTAGTGTGGTATGGTGGGGTGTAGTGTTGGTGGTGTGGTGTGGTGTAGTGGGGTGTGGGTAGTGTTGTAGTGTGGTGTGGTGTGGTGTAGTGTAGTGTGGAGTGGTGTGGTGTAGTGTGGTGTTGTGTGGTGTAGTGTGGTGTAGTGTGGTGTTGTGTAGTGTGGTGTGATGTGGTGTATGTGGTGTAGGTGGTGTTGTGTAGTGTAGTGTATTGTGGTGTAGTGTGGTGTAGTGTCGGGTATGTAGTGTAGTGTGGTGTGGTGTAGTGTTGTGTAGTGTGGAGTAGTGTAGTGTAGTGTAGTTTGGTGTAGTGCCGTGTATGTAGTGTAGTGTGGTGTAGTGTGTTGTTGTGTAGTGTAGTGTATTGTGATGTAGTGTGGTGTAGTGTCGGTAGTGTAGTATGGTGTGTGTGGTGTAGTGTTGTGTAGTGTGGAGTAGTGTAGTGTAGTGTAGTTTGGTGTATTGCCGTGTAGTGTTGTGTAGTGTGGTGTAGTGTGGTGTGGTGTAGTGTAGTGTGGTGTAGTGTGGTGTGGTGTAGTGTGGTGTAGTGTAGTGTTGTGTAGTGTGGTGTTGGTGTAGTGTAGTGGTGTAGTGTAGTGGTGTGTAGTGTAGTGTGATGTAGTGTAGTGTGGGTGTGTAGTGTAGTGTGGTGTAGTGTAGTGTGGTGTGGTGTGGTGTAGTGTCAGTGTGGTTTGGTGTAGTGTGGTGTAGTGTGGGTAGTGTGGTGGGGTGTAGTGATGTGGTGTAGTGTGGTGTAGTGTAGTGTAATGTGGTGTGGTGTAGTGTAGTGTAGTGTAGTGTGGTGTAGTGTAGTGTAATGTGGTGTAGTGTAGTGTAGTGTGGTGTGGTGTGGTGTGGTGTGGTGTAGTGGTGTGTGGTGTGGTGTGGTGTAGTGTAGTGTGTGTAGTGTGGTGTGTGTAGTGGTGTGTAGTGTGGTGTGGTGAGTGTGTGTAGTGTAGTGTAGTGTGGTGTAGTGTGGTGTATGTAGTGTGGTGAGTAGTTTAGTGTTGTGTAGTGTGGTGTGTGTATTGAGTGTTGTGTTGTGTAGTGTGGTGTGGTGTAGTGTAGTGGTGTGTAGTGGGTGTGGTGTAGTGGTGGGGTTAGTTGTGGTGTGGTGTAGTGTGGTGTAGTGTGTGTAGTGTGGTGTAGTGTGGTGTAGTGTAGTGTGGTGTAGTGTAGTGTAGTGTTGTGTTGTGTAGTGTAGTGTAGTGTAGTGCAGCGTAATGTAATGTAGTGCAGTGTAGAGTAGATGGAGTGGAGTGTAGAGTAGAGAAGTAGTGTAGAGTAGAGCAGAGTAGTGTAGTGTAGTGCAGCACAGTGTAGTGTAGTGTAGTGTAGTGTAGCACAGTGTAGCACAGTGTAGTGTAGTGTAGCACAGTGTAGTGTAGCACAGTGTAGTGTAGTGTAGTGCAGTGTAGTGTAGTGCAGTGTAGTGTAGCACAGTGTAGTGTAGTGTAGCACAGTGTATTGTAGTGTAGTGTAGTGTAGCGTAGTGTAGTGTAGTGTAGTGCAGTGCAGTGTAGTGTAGTGCAGTGTAGTGCAGCACAGTGTAGTGTAGTGTATGTAGTGTAGTGTAGTGCAGTGTAGTGCAGTGTAGTGCAGTGTAGTGTAGTGCAGTGTAGTGCAGTGTAGTGTAGTGTAGTGTAGCACAGTGTAGTGGAGTGTAGTGCAGCACAGTGTAGTGCAGTGTAGTGTAGTGCAGTGTAGTGTAGTGTAGTGCAGCACAGTGTAGTGTAGTGTAGTGTAGCACAGTGTAGTGTAGTGCAGTGCAGTGTAGTGTAGCACAGTGTAGTGTAGTGCAGTGCAGTGTAGTGTAGCACAGTGTAGTGTAGTGCAGCACAGTGTAGTGTAGTGTAGTGTAGTGTAGTGCAGCACAGTGTAGTGTAGTGTAGTGTAGCACAGTGTAGTGTAGTGCAGTGCAGTGTAGTGTAGCACAGTGTAGTGTAGTGCAGCACAGTGTAGTGTAGTGTAGTGTAGTGCAGCACAGTGTAGTGTAGTGTAGTGTAGTGTAGTGTAGTGTAGTGTAGCACAGTGTAGTGTAGTGCAGTGCAGTGTAGTGTAGTGTAGTATAGTGTAAACCACTGTAAGTCACAGCACATTTCTCTGCGTGAAATTCGGGCTGTGTCCCCGGGGAGAGAGCGCGTCGCGCGCCACAAGAACAGCGCCACCCATTATTTTTTTAAATTTTCATGTCTGCATAATTATGTATTTGATTTCCCATCAGAGTGGCTTTTTTTTTCAGCTTTTACCAAATTTTGCCAGGGACAACTCTTGTTGCCGTGAGGTTCTTTTATGTGCATTAATTAAATGAGTATTCCACGCTCATTGATGTGTTTTCGTTCCTAGACTACACCATCTCTATGATCATCACCAAATGGTGACATTTCTGCATACGTATGCGATCGGTTTTTTTCCCTCCCACCATGAAGGTAGCCGCATTCCGACTTCGGGGATCAGCTCATACTACGACTACTATAGTATAGAACAGATTATCTCACCTCTGGCGCCTGGGCTTTATCACAGTTCTTGATTAAACCATTGACGCTGGGGGCAACAGCAAAGTGAGAGGCTGTATGACCAGTGGCTTTCTTTCCCAGTCATGGAATTCCACTTTACAGCTTAGTCTTTAGTGATCGACTATGACTCTCTTGACTAGGAGGCTTGACTCGCACAGTTCTTAATATGTGCTGCAGCCCTGGGGGCTGGTTGGCCTTTGGAGAACATCTCCAACGCTGACTTTCCTTATGCCCCACTTGTCCGAGAGAGTGGGGATGTGCTGTGGGCAAGGCATCTCCTCCACTATAATCAAATTTCTGCCCAATTTCCGAAACAGCAGCTGCCTCCTCTGCTGTTTTGGAGGTCATCGTCGAACACGACGGACACACATACATACATAAGAAAGAAAGACGAAAGGCTGCACTCACAGTTCATCAGAGCAGTTGCTGGTCTTGTCCATGCGGTAGTTGTTGGATAACACGTAGTACAGGTCGGCCAGAGCAATGTTAGGGTAGGGCGAGGCTCCTGGTCGACAAAAGCAACAACACACGTACACAACAACTGTGGCGTTGGACAGCAGACTGTAGAGTATACATTTTCAAAATCATACGCGCACACGCACACACACACACACACACACACACACACACACACACACACACACACACACACACACACACACACTTACTCACACACACACACACACACACACACACACACACACACACACACACACACCACACACCACACGCACAAACGCACACACACACACACACACACACACACACACATACACACACGGACTCACGCACTCACTCACACACACACAACTTACTCACACACACACACAACACACGCACAAACTCACAAACTCACAAACTCACACACGCACACACGCACACGCACACACACACACACA
>CM054138.1:19794516-19799516 GCA_028751875.1 Rapana venosa | reverse complement strand
ACCCCCCCCTCCCCCCACCTCACTCCCCCACCCTGCACTCCTCTACCCTCACCCCACCCTCCTCACCCCCCCCCCCTTACCCAAACCCCCCCCCTCCCCCCCCCTTTCCCCCCCCACCCCCCCCCATTTCCCCCCCCCCACCTCCCCTCCCCCCCCCCCTCCTCAACCCCCTCCCCCAAACCCCCCCCCCCCCCCCTGCACCCCCCCCTCCTCCCCCCCCCCCCCCACCTCACTCCCCCACCCTGCCTCCTCTAACCACCCCCCCCCTCCTCACCCCTCACCCCACGTTCCCCCCCCCTCCTCCCCCACCTCACTCCCCCCCCCCCCCGTCCTCCCCCCACCTCCCCCCCAAACCCCCCCCCCCCCCCCCCGACACACCTCCCCACCCCCCATCCATCTTCCCTTTTCCGCCCCTGAGCTGACCCGACCATAGATAGATCGAAAACATTCTATTTTCGTCTCGCCCCTTTTTTTTGGGGCTCTAATTGACAACCCCCTCGATTTCCCCCCCCCCCCCCCCCCCCCCCCTTCCCAAATTTTCCCCTTTTCTCTCTTCTCTCCTCCTTCCCCTCTCTCTCCTCACCCCTCTTCCCTCCCCCCCTCTTCTCTCTCTTCTCTCTCCTCTCTCTCCCCTCTCTCTCTCCTTTTCCTCTCCTCTCTTTCTCTTCCTCTGGTATAATGGGGACAAAAAACTCGACAGTCTTAGGTTAAATTTCCACCCCAACACCTCCCCCACCCTCTCCTCTCCTCTAAATCTCTCCTTCCCCCTCTCTCCTCTCTCTCTCTATCTCTTTTCCCCCTTCGATATATGCTTTCAGTGTCTGTAACTTTTATGTACCCATGAAAATGGCAAGGCCTAAATTCATTAAACATTGTCATTGTCATTGTCTCTTATATATCCCAAAAGGGGGGGGGATGGATGTAAAAAAGCACATGGTGCTTATTCATTTTCTTTTCATTGTCCCTTCCTCTCCTCTCTTCTCTCTCTCTCTTTCCCCTCTTTCATCTTCTCTCCTCTTTCTCTCTCTCTCTTTTCTCTCTCTCCCCCCTTCCCCCCCACACTCCTTTTCTCCTCTCCCCTCTCCTCTCCCTCCTCTCTCTCTCTTTCTCTCTTCCCCTCCTCTCTCTCTCTCTCTCCTTGCCTTACTGTAGAAGGGAATTTTTTCAGGGCCTTTCCGAGTGCAGGACGTCGTTTTTTTTTATAAAATTCCGCCCATTTTTTCCCCTCCTCCACCTAGCTCCCCTAGCTTTCTGTTATATTACAATAACATTTTACCATGTTTTTTCCTGTACGGGGGGGGGGGGGGGGGGCGGGATGCTCAGTGGTTCGGAGCACTCGTTTTCCCCCAGCCAAGTTAAGCAGCGCCCGAGCGTGGTTACCAGTTGATGGGTGACCGTTTGCGTGCCTTGGCTTCAGAAACAGTTCCCCCAGTTCACCCAGCTGTAAATGGGTACCTGCCCCTTTAGGGTCAGGAAGGTAAAGCAGCGGGGGAGAGGAATGGGCGCCGCCCTCAATATCTGGCCCTAGAGAAGTGAGGTCTCTGACGCCTCGCTCCCCTACGACCTTATGGGTTATGGGACTCCTTTACCTTTTTACCCTTTATTCCTGTACAGGTGAGTTCGTGAGTGGGTGGGTAGGGGGTGGGGGGTGGGGGGGGGGGGGGTAGCATGGTGGTTAGAGGGTTGCGGTTGGGTTTTGATACCCCGGGATCGAGTCCTCGGTTTCTAGCCAGTACTGAAACGGTCTGTTCGAAGGGATTTCCCCCCCCCCCCCCCCCCCCCCCCCCTTTGGAGTTCATATCAGCGCCTGACTCCATTTCCCCTTCGGATGAGACATAAGTCTCAATTTTAACGTGGATTTTGTATTTTTGTTTTTTCTTTTTCTTTTGCTTTCTTTCTGTATGAACATGGTTGCAGCTTTGGGGAGAGCTTGTTCTCAAATGTCTGATCTAAAATGGTGTTCGGGAAAACACTACCTTCATGCTACGTTGATTTATATAACTAATGTTCATTAGCTGCCGAATCAAATGAGTCAAATAGTAATGTTTCCGAGCAGGCCATAAGCTATTTGCTTGTTATTGCTCTCAGTTTAGGTATGTATGATATTCACGTTTTCTGAACAAAAATCTATTAAAACCAATTTTAACGTCTCCCCACTTTAAGTGATGCCAGATGATAACCAGATAAACCGAGACCCCCAACTTCCCCCCCCCCCCCCCCTCCGTGTGCATGGAACACACAGAGAACATCTTGTGCACACACGTTAAAACCCTGTTCTGTCTTTTACAAGAGTTAGAGGCTATTCGTGCCGGTAAAAACGAATGTAACCCCCCAAAAAAAAAATTATATAGTTTAAAAAGTCTCCACCACATGGACACTGGTGTTCGTGTCTGAACATTAGTCCTGAAGTCAGATTGCGGATAATAATAATAATAATAATAATAATAATGTATGGAATTTATATAGCGCTGAATCTTGTAAAGCAACAAATCAAAGCGCTCAGATTTCATTTCATACCACTTTAAGTCACGGCAGATTTCTCCGTGAAATTCGGGCTGCTCTCCCTGGGGAGAGCGGGAGAGCGCGTCGCCACAAGCGCTGCGCCACCCATTTTTTTTTTTTTTTTTCATGTCTGCAACTGTATTTGATTCCCTATCAGAGTGGCTTTTTTCTAAGAATTTTGCCAGGGACAACTCTCTTGTTGCCGTGGGTTTTTTTTGGGGGGATACTTGTAATGGTGGACAACAACACACAAAAAACCAACAAACGAAAAACCAACCCGGACAGTCGCATTTGCAAAATCTCACCATTGGTGAACCTCGGAGCTCTAGCCGAGGTTAGAGAAAAATAAAATCATATACGAGCCCCTGCTCTGACTCTTTTGTTGTTTGTTTCTTTGCCTAATCCTCTCTCTCTTTTCTTTCTTTTTTTATTTTATTTTTTTATTTCGAAGATAATGGAATAAACACTCGTGTGCTTTTTTAAAAATTATTTTTAAAAACATCCAATTCCCCAGTGTATGCACATTTGTCAATTTTGTCATCCGTTCCCACCGGCACACAATGGCCTACTCTTCCGAAAAGCGGAACGGGTTTTAACGTGTGCGCCAAGATGTTCTGCGAGCGTTCGCACACGGGACCTCGGTTTATAGTCTCATCCGAGGGACTTTTTGGGGGGAGAAAGGAGGCGGCACTAATGTTAACTTCAGAGGAAAAAAATCCTCTTGAACGAGATTTGAACCCGGGTCAGCAGGTCACGGGCCCAATGCGCATCACTCTAACCACCAGGCTATCCCGTCCTCCCGCTTCCGAGCAACATTCTGTACAAAACAAAGACAACAAAGGCAAACAAAGACAACAAAGGCAAACAAAGACAACAAAGGCAAACAAACAAGAGGCACAGAAACCAGCAAACCAAAGGGGAGAAGAGGCCAAGAATCTTCCGTAAGACGAATAACCCATACTTTAAAACAAACAAACAAACAAACACCAAAAAAAAGCTAAAAACAACGCGCCAAAAAAACCACAAAACCCCCAAAACCAAAAACAAAAAACCCTAACACACAAAACCCATACAAACAACACACAAACAACAACACACCACACACAACCCACAACAACAACCCCACACAAACCCCACAAAACCCACCAACACACACAAACAAACCCAACACACCCTCAACAAAAACACATAAAAAACAAACCCAAACAAACCAATAAAACACATCGAAACAAAATTAAACAAAAAACATCCCCACACCCCCCAAAACCCCCCCCCCCAAAAACACCGCCCCCCCAAAAAAACAAAACCCAAAAAAAACCCAACCACCCCCCCCCCCTCCCCCAATCCCAAAAAACCACCCACCCCCCAAACACCCCCCCCCCAACCCCCAAAAAACCAAAAAACAAAGAATAACACCCCCCCCCCCCCCCAACAAACCCCCCCCCCACCCCCCACCCACCCAAAGAAACACCCCAAAAAAACAAAACAAAACAAACAACAAAACACACCGCCTCAACAAAACCAAAAACAAAAATTGCCCAAAAGACAAAACGAACTATAAAAAAAAAAACAAACCCCAACGTAAAAAAAACCAAATTGATTTCTTTTCTCTTCTTTCCTTTCCTTTGTTTCTTCTTCTGTCTTTCTGTTATCCTCCTTTAAACACAATAACACATTCCCCTAAAGATAACAAACAAATTCTGCAAACCTCAAGGGAAATTTCCACAAGATTTCCCCCCCCCCACCCCCCCCCCCCCCCCCCCATCCACTCGAACCTTTTCTTCTTTCATGACACACCACCACAACGTATACCCCCAATGCCATCATTCCAACACCCAACCACACCCATCCTATCTCCTCCCACTCTCTCTCCCCCCCCCCCTCTCCCCCTTCCAAACCCCCCTCTCTCTCTTTTCTCCCCCTCTCTCCCCCCGCTCTCTCTCCCTCTCCCCTCCCCCTCTTTTTTCCCCCCTCTCCTTTTCTCTCTCTCTCTCTCCCTCTCTCCCCCTTCTCTTTCTCTTTTTTCTCTCTATCCCCCCCTCTCCCTCCCTCTCTCTCTTCTCTCTTTCACACCTCCTCCTCTCTCTCTCTACCCCTTTCTTCTCTCTAACCCCCCTCTCTCCCTCCCCTTCCCCCCTCTCTCTCTCTCCCTCCTCTTCCCTCCCTCCCCCCCTCTCTCTCCTCCCCCATCTCCCTCCCCCTCTCTCCAACTCCCACCTCCCTCTCCCCATCCCCCCTCTCTCTCCCCCTCTCTCCTCCCTCTCCCTCCCCCTTCTTTCTCTCCCTCCCTCCATCTCTCTCCCTCTCTCCCTCCTGTCAAAAGTCTAGCCAGCCAACCAGCCAACCAGCCAACCAGCCAGCCAGCCCTCTGTGTGCCCTTCACTGGCTAACAATGTGAGCGCACTCCGGGCAACAAGGTCCCGCGAGGAGAAGAAGACCTACCGCTACCGCTACAGTTACAGTTCCTTCCCCGCTAATGATGATCTTCTGCCGCTTGT
>CM054138.1:19762016-19789516 GCA_028751875.1 Rapana venosa | reverse complement strand
AGTGAGGATGAGAGAGAGAGTGTGTGAGAGAGAGAGGTGAGGGATGAGAGAGAGAGAGAGAGTGAGAGAGAGAGAGAGGAGGGTGAGAGAGAGAGAGGGTGAGAGAGAGAGAGAGAGGAGAGAGAGAGAGTGAGGGTGAGAGAGAGAGAGAGAGAGAGAGAGAGAGAGAGAGGGGGTGTGAGAGTGAGAGAGAGAGAGGGTGAGGGTGAGAGAGAGAGACGCTTTGACGCTTTGACCAATTTATTGTCATTGCCCAATGTGGCCTTATTGACAAGGGGCGTTATACACGACTTTCTTTTGTAAATACAAATAAATACAAGAAAAATCACATGATGCATTTAACGTAATGAAAACCAAAAAAAAACAAACAAACCCAAAAGAGCTCTCTATAAACGGATACGACTTTAAGCTCTGACATGAACTCAGTTTCAAACTGAACACAAAGTAATAGCAAGGATGAACAACAGGAACCAATAAGCAATAACTAAAATAATAAAAAGAACATGAGAGAGAGAGAGTGAGAGAGCGAGTGAGTGAGAGAGAGGGTGGATGGATCGTTATCGTTGTCGTCGTCGTCGGCGTCGTCGTCATCATTATCGTCGTCGTCAACATCATCACCACCACCACCACCACCACCACACCACCACCACCACCACCCACGCCCGTCATCCATCATCATCATCATCATCCATCATCGTCGTCATCATTCATCACCATACCATCACATCCATCACATCATCATCATCATCGTCCCGTCGTCGTCATCATCATCGTCGTCGTCGTCACCACCATCCACCATCATTATCGCGCTGCAGCAACGTGCGTCATCACCTGTTCGTCATCGTGCATCGCTTCATCAAATACATCATATCAACCACCAACCACCACCAACCACTCACACACCACCACCACCACCACCATCAAACATCAAATCAACAAACATCATAACATCATCATCATCATACATGCATGTATGGTATTTGAAATAGCGCTGAATTTTGTAAAAAGCAAACAATAAAGCGCTTGCGTAAACCATTTACACAACGCAACCTTCCACAAAATAAATTATTAGAATTAAAAATAACAAATGTATGCTCAGAGCACGCCGCATGATACCGCACAAAAAAAACAAAGAAAGTGACCAGAAACAAGAATCAGCAGGACCAGAAGTCAGATAGGAAATAAGGTTGTCTTGGGGGCTGATTTAAAAGTGTGTACTGGCATTGTTATAGAGGTATGTATGTATGTTTGTCCGTCGTGTCCGACGATGACCTCCAAAACAGCTGAGAGGCAGCTTCTTTTGGAAACTGGGCAGAAATTTGATTATAGTGGAGATGCCTTGCCCACAGACATCCCACTCTCTCGGCCAAGTGGGCATAAGGACAGTCAGCGTTGGAGATGCTCTCCAAAGGCCAACCAGCCCCCAGGCTGCAGCACATAAGGACTGTGCGAATTAAGCCTCCTAGTCAGAGAGTCAAGTCGATCATAAGCTAGTGTAAAAGGAAACCATGAGGGAAAGCACTTGGTAAATACAGCCTCACTTGCTGTTGCCCCCACGTCAATGGTTAATCAAGAACTGTGATGAAGCCGGGCGTTCAACGACGCTGTTACCAAGCAATATTTAAGGGCCAACAGCAAGCAAGGCGTAGCAAGGACGGCGGCCGCCACACCGCCAGGCCATGTAAGGCAACGGACAGTGCCTAGAAACAGGTTAAGCTAGGGACCGGTAAGACTGAACAAGCCAGGCCCAGGCCAGCCAAGTTAAGGCAAAAGCCAGACCAGGCCAGACCAGGCCAGTCGAGGCAAGTCGAGGATGCGGTTTTAAACAGGAAAAGCCAGGGAGACGTTTGAAGTGTAGAAAATGCAACGTTAAAGTTTTACGCAACGATAGAAACACATTGTGCCGTTACAATGAATTCTGAATGACTTTCAAGACAGAATAAGTATATCAAAGTCCTGTTAGTTTTGTAGAAACAACAACTACCACCCCCAAAAACAAACAAACCAGCGACAACCCACAAAACCCCACAACAAAACAACAACAACAAAAAAACAACCAAAAAAACAACCAGACAACTTCGTGACAGTTATTTTCGAAGAACCAACAAAGGAGAGAAGAAACAGGAAAAAATAAAGGAGATGAGGAAGATGAATCGAAGAATATATAAGACGACGAACAACCAAAAAAGAAAATAATTATGAAGAAGACAACAAACGGAAAACAAGGGATATAAAAAGACACAGAACCAGGAGAAGCGAACGAGAGAAAGAGAAGAAGGGCGCTTTAAAAATAAGATTATATCCTAAAGCAGCAGCAACAACAAGGGAAACTGCAACAGCAGCAGCAGCAGCTGCAGCAGCAGCAATAGCAGCAGAAGCAGCAGCAATATCAGCTATGTTGTTGTTGCTGCTTGCAGGTATGTTAAGTGGCCCCCAACAAGTCAAGCCATGTTATCATTAGGAAGGAATCTTCGAACAACAAGAGCTGCGCGGTCGCTGTGAATATAGCCTTGTCTTGGCTAAAGTAGTACCACAGCCACAACACAGGGAAGAAGACAGGAGAGAGACACACAGCTCGAGAATTCACAGCAGCCGCGACAAGAAAATGCAAACATTTCCGTTCGCCTAATAATATCAGAATAGAGACGAAAGCTACATCCATCCGCTGAATAATAGAATGGAACCTAAAAACGTATAATTATACAGCTCTGTTTGTGTGTTGGTGTCACATCTCGTTGGGCTTCTCAAGCATCTTTTGTTGTTTGGAGTTTGTTTTTTTGATGGTGATAATGATGGTGATGATGATGATGGTGATGGTGATGATGATGATTGTGATGATGATGATGATGATGATGATGATGATGATGATGATGATACTCATTCATAATGAAACAGGAAATGGAAATGGTTTTCCGGATTTCAGCAGTTTCTGTTGCTCTGGTCTCAACAGTGCATGTCATTTCCGTTTCCGGTCTGGGCGCTTCTGTGCATTGTATTGTGTTGTGTGTTGTTTTGTATTGTATTGATTTGTATTGATTTATATTATTTTGTTGTATTGTATTGTATTGATTTGTATTGTAGTGTATTATATTTCATTGTATTGTATTGCATTCCACTGCATTGTATTGCATTTTGTATTGTACAGCATTGCGTTGTATTGTATAGCATTGCACTGCGTTGTATTGCATTGTATTCTATTCTATTGTATTGCATTGGAGTGTATTGTGTTATCTTGTTTTGTAGTGTATACCACTTTCAATCACAAAAGGTTTCTCTGTGTGAAATTCGGGCTACTCTTCTAGAGGAGAGAGCATAACCACAAGAGCAGCGCTACCGTTTTTCTTTTCTTACTATCCCCGTCCGCATAATTATAATTATGTATATCTACTTGTTGCACGCGCGCGCGCCTGCGTGTGCGTGTGCATGCGTGTGTGCGCGCGCGTGTGTGTGTGCGTGTGCGTATGTTTGTGTGTGTTTACTACGTGCAGTGTCGTACATGGGCGTGCTGTGTGTGCGTGCTGTGTGCGTGCATTGTTGGTTGTCGCTGCGCTGTGAGTTGATTGTATCGTCATTTGTATCGTTCGTAGCTCACTGATATCTATACTATCTATCTATCTATCTATCTATCTAGATATTATATCTATCTATCTATCTATCTATCTATCTATCTATCTATCTATCTATCTATCTATCTATCTATCTATCTATCTATCTATCTATCTATCTATCTCCATTGTCTGTCTGTCTATCTCTGTTCTTCTGATCTCTCTATCCTCCATCTATCTTTTCCTATCTATCTATCTATTATGTATATCTTCTATCTATCCTATCTACATATCTCTCTATCTTTTATCTATTCTATACGATAGATCTGTGCGCACATACGTGCGAGAGCGTGTATGTCCGTGCGCTTGCGTGTGTGTATGTGCAAGTATGCATGTCTATGATAACACAAGAAGCATACACAGAAGACTGGTTTTATCCTACACGTGAACCTTACTGCATATTGTTTGTCAGAAATTTAGGTTTTCTTTCTTTCTTTCTTTAACATTTTTTTTTCATTTAGCTCTTTACGTTTTGCTTGGCTCTCACTTTCCTGCTTGCACTTGAACAGTTATGCACACGTGCAACATACTGGTTGATAGTGATACATGGTGTGGTGTCCTTAAGTGGTGTTCTTGTCCTTATCTGGATCACGACGTTTAACAAGACTCTTCCACTCCTGCTTAGTTGCATCGCTAGGTATCAAATGAAATGAAACCACGACCCCCACCCCACCCCCAAAGAAAAGCAAGCAAAAAAACCCCAAACAACCCTTCCCCCCCAAAAAAAAAAAAAACCCACAAGAAAACAAAACAAAAAATAATCACCCCCCCAAAAAACAACAACACACCAAACCCAAGCCAAAAAAAGCAAGCAAAAACCTCAACCCCCAAAAACCAGCAATAAAAAAGATATCAATCAAATCAACTTATGTCTTAATCTGATTATCCACTTATTATTGCCTTTGTTGTCAGTATTTTTGTTGAGGTGGGGAGTGGAGGAGTGGGTGGGTCCTCTGCGTTGATTGAAAAAAAACACAACAACAACAACAACAAGAACAACAACAAGAACAACAACAGCAAAAACAACAAAAGCGATATACTAAGCTGTTAACACATTTTTTCCCGATGACTTTTTAACCGCGTTCGCGCAAGTGAATCGCGCAATCCACTTAGCGACAAGAACACCACTTAACGACACCAGTACATAGGCGTGGAAAGTATGTGATTTCTACATGCCTTTGCAGAGAGAGATGCTACCTACGCCGACAAGACAAGACAAGACAAGACAAGACAAGAGTTTCAAAGTTCAGTTTGGTCTTGCTTCGGCAAGTCAGGTTGGCAAACATTTCGTAGAACGGATGATAGGGGGAAAAACCCCAACAACAACAAAACCCCAAACTGTCTATCTGTCTGTTCATCTGTGTGGCTGTCTCTCTGTGCCTTCTCTGCCTCTTTGTTTTAGTCTCTATCTATGTGTTACACAGACACACAGACACAGATAAACACACACACACGCGCGCGCGCACGCACACGCACAAACACATTCACGCACGCACGCACGCACGCACCACACACATCACAACTATCTCCATCCACACACAACACACAAAAGAAGAAGAAGAAGAAGAAGAATGCAAAGAAGAAGAAGAAGAAGAAGAAGTAGTAGTAGTAAAAGAAGAAGAATGCAAAGAAGAAGAAGTAGAAGTAGAAGTAGAAGAAGAAGAAGAAGAAGAATGCAAAGAAGAATGCAAAGAAGAATGCAAAAATGCAAAGAAAGAAGAAGAAGAAGAAGAAGAAGAAGAAGAAGAAGAAGAAGAAGAAGAAGAAGAAGAAGAAAAGAAGAAGAAGAAGAAGAAGAAGAAGAAAGAAGAATTGCGAAGAAGAAGAAGAAGAAGAAGGAGAGGAGGAGGAGAAGGAGAGGAGGAGGAGGAGGAGGAAGAAGAGGAGGAAGAGGAGGAGGAGGAAGAGGAGGAGGAGAAGGGGAGAGGAGGAAGAGGAGGAGGAAGAGGAGGAGGGGGAGGAGGAGAGAGAGTATCGTCAGTGAATTAAGGAAAGAATTCTATGATAATTCAATAAATGCAATGATAAACAACGACAAAACCCCCATGGCACTAACCAAGCAATATTAGGCATTTACTGAGACCAGCACAACCTATCCACATAATCCTTACAGATCATATCCACACAATCCTTACGGATCGTATCCACACAATCCTTACAGATCGTATCCACACAATCCTTACAGATCGTATCTACACAATCCTTACAGATCCTATCCACACAATCCTTACAGATCGTATCCACACAATCCTTACAGATCGTATTCACATCATCCTTACAGATCGTATTCACACAATCCTTACAGATCGTATTCACACAATCCTTACGGATCGTATCCACACAATCCTTACATATCGTATCCACACAATCCTTACGGATCGTATCCACACAATCCTTACAGATCCTATCCACACAATCCTTACAGATCGTATCCACACAATCCTTACAGATCCTATTCACACAATCCTTACAGATCGTATTCACATAATCCTTACAGATCCTATTCACATAATCCTTACAGATCCTATTCACACAATCCTTACAGATCCTATCCACACAATCCTTACAGATCGTATCCACACAATCCTTACAGATCCTATCCACACAATCCTTACAGATCGTATCCACACAATCCTTACAGATCCTATCCACACAATCCTTACAGATCCTATCCACACAATCCTTACAGATCGTATCCACACAATCCTTACAGATCCTATCCACATAATCCTTACAGGTTCTATTCACATAATCCTTACAGATTCTATTCACATAATCCTTACAGATTCTATCCACATAATCCTTACAGATCCTATCCACATAACCTAACAAAGTATCCATGTTCTCCGAACAGGTATTCCCGTGGGGAGGCCAGGGACCTATGAGCATGAATATTTTCTTTCTGTCTGTGTCTCTCTCTTTTCTCTTCTCCTTTTCTGTTCCATTCATTCATCATTCATTCATTCATTCATTCATTTGTTCATTCGTTTATTCATTCGTTCATTCATTTGTTCATTCGTTCGTTTTTCGTTCGTTCATTCATTCGCTCGTTCTCTATCAAGTTGTTTTTTTTCTTGCAAACATTCATTTCTTTTCTTCCTTTCTCTCTGTTCTTCTCTCTTTCAATATTATTTTATTTCTCTGTCGCGGTTTTCCATCCATCCATCCATCCATCATCCATCCTCATCCATCCATCCATCCATCCATCCTTCCTTCCTTCCTTCCTTCCTTTCTTCCTTCCTACCTGCTTCCTTTATTTATTTCTTCCTTCTTTCACTTCTTTCTTTCTTTCTTCTTCCATTTTGTGCGTCTGTCTTTCTTGTTTCTTTCTCGCTTTTTTTCCATTTGTCATAATTTCTGTCTCTTTTTCTTTCTTTTTTCTCTTTCTCTCCCCCTCCCCTTTCCGTCTTTCTCTCTTCCCTCTCTCTTCCCTCTCTTCTCGTCTCTCTCACTCAGTCCCCTCCCCCTCTCTTTCTTCACTCAGTCCCACCTCTCTCTCTCTCTCTTCTCCCTCCCTCCCTCTCAGTCTATCTCACTCAGTGTCTCTCCCCCCCTTCCCCCTTCCTCCATCTCTCTCTCTCCCATCTCTCTCTCTCTCCCTCTCTCTCCTACTCCCCCCCCCCCTATCCCCTCTCTCCCCCCCACCCCCACCCCCATCCCTATCTGGACTTTGCATCAAAATACCTGACAGGTGAGTGTAGGGAGAGGTGGTGGTACAAAGTGGCAAGAACCCCATGGAAAAAAACAACAAACCCACAACATAACAACCAAACCCTAACATCACCCCCCCCCCCCCCCCCGCCCCACGAAACCCCCACCCCCTCTCCCTAACGAACCCCACCACCCCCCCCCCCACCCCGCCTCCTCCCGAACCCCCATCCCCCAAACCCTACCTAACCCAAGACATAAGCTGAGTACCGGTACTGTCTCACACCGGGAAAACTCAACTCCCTCTACCTGCTTTTGCTTGTGTTGGCTGTACAGAGAGGCACACAGTGGTTGCCACCGCTGTTATATCCAGCACACGCACAGATAGACAGACAGACAGGCAGGCAGACAGACAGACAGACAGGCAGACAGGCAGGCAGGCAGCAGGACAGACAGGCAGGCAGGCAGGCAGGCAGACAGACAGACACGCACGCACACACATTAATATACACACATGCTCGCACACTCATATTATCATATCGCACACTGGTATTGTCTTTTTTTTCTCTGTCTTTTTCTTTTTCTTTAGATAGATGGCTTGATGGGGGGAAAAAAAGCACAATTATGCACTGCTTATTCAATGTACCATCTGAAAATAAAAGTTTGACTTTGACTTTGACTGGACTTTGATACTCACACGTACGCACGCACACATGTACGCACGCATATACATGCATACACTTATTTAAATCACACTTTTTTTGGTTGAACATTTCCTCACCTGCGTATTTCAATAATTTGAATTTGGCTGTTTTGATATTGCAAAAGGATTTTGGTGCGCGCGCGCGAGCCCACACATACATACACACACGCGCGCACGCACACACACACATACACACATGCACACACACTACATTTATGAAAATTCCCTCACCTGCGTATTTCAATAGTTTGAAATTGCCATTTTTGATATGGATTACGAAAGGCTTTTGGCACACAGACACATAAAACACACACACACAACACACACACACACACACACACACACACACACACACACACACACACACACACACACACACACACACACACACACACACACCACTCACTCACTCACACACACACACACACCCCTCCCACACACAACACACACACACACACACACACACACACACACACACACACACACACACACACACACACACACACACACCCTTTTCTCAAAATTCCACTAACCAGTGTATTCAATCATTTACATTTGACATTTTTCATATTGACTGCGAAAGGTTTTGGGCACAGTCCTTTAAGACATTTGTCATAATTTTATTAACATTGATGACTTATAAATGTTATTGTTGTTGTTTCTAACGTAAGTCTACTGTTTGTGTTTTTTTTTTATTGAATTACTGAACACAGAGCAATCAAAGTTGTACACACATTTACACACACACCAACACACACACACACACACACACACACACACACAACACACACACACACACACAACACACACACACACACACACACACACACACACACACACACACACACAACACACCACACATTAAACAATCTAAAGTCGTATTAACTGTGCTCGCTGTAAAACCCAGATTCTAAAACTGTTTCGTTTCCTGTGTAACACACACACACACACACACACACACACACACACACACACACACACACACACACACACACAACACACACAAACACACACACACACACACACACACACAACACACACACACACACACACACACACAACACCACACAACACACACACACACACACACACACACACACACACACACATCACACACACACACAATACCACACACAAAGAGAACTTTTGATCGACAATACAACAAACTACGCCTTTTCCATTCAAGCTTTTACTTTTGGCTTTCACAAACAGCAAGTTCCTGGGAAAGAGATTGAGATAGCCTGAAGAGATTTTTTAGCCAAAGAAAAGCTGTGATTTTTCTATCTCTCTATCACAAGCATCTACTTCCTTTGGCGCCAGACTTGAAATTCTGGTTCTTGCATTATTTTGTGGCATGCAAACACACACACACAGGTACGTGTGTGCTTGCTTGGGCGTGTGCACACATAGTATGATTATGTGCATGTGCGCAGGCACTTATTCACAGACAGGTAGAAACTCACAGACAGGTAGAAACTCACGAACAGACACATACGCCCACACACGCGCGCACGCGGATGCGTGCACACACACACCTATTTTATACACACACACACACAAACACACACACACACACACACACACACACACACACACACGTATTTTATACACACACACCTACACACACACAACAAACACACACACCACACACACACATATACAAACACACACATGCACGCAGGCACGGCATGCACACACAAATACACACACATAACCACCACCACCACCAATAACAAACAACAACAACACACGCACGCATGCACATACACGCGCGCGCGCAAGCGCGGGCACAACACACAAACACACACACACACACACACACAACACACCACACACACACAACACCACACACACACACACACACACACACACACACAACCACACACACACACAACACACACGTCCCCCCACCTCTATCACACACACACCCACCCATCCACCCACGCATACACACACAGACACACGTCCCTCCTCCCACCTCCATTACCCCCTCCCCCTCCCACACACACACACACACCAGAATCACGCTTTTGTTGTTGTTGTTGTCTTTTTATTTTATTTATTCCTTTATATTTTTAAGTCACGGCAGATTTTTCTGCGTAAATTCGGGCTGCTCTCCTTCCCCGGGGAGAGCGCGTCACCACAAGAGCAGCGCCACCTTTTTTTTCTTTTTTTTTTCCAGTCTGCAACTGTATTTGTTTCCTTAACAGAGTGGGGTTTTTTTCTACAGAATTTCGCCAGGACAACTGTCTTGTTGCCGTGGGTTATTTTACGTGCGCTAAATAATTATGGTGTAACACACGGGACCTCGGTTTATCGTCTCATCCGAAAGACTAGCGCCCAAACCACCCACTCATGGTCTAATGGATGGGGGAAAAGTTTCGGGTCCAAACGGGGTTCGAACCACCGCACACTTCAGACTTGGAGTTTTCGCTTTCTAGACAGGCGCGTTACCTCTAGACCACCGATGCACCACTGGTGTGTGTGTGTGGAGGGGGGGGGGGGTGATAGAGGGGGGGTGTAGAGGGGGGGGGGAGGAGGGACGTTGTGTGTGTGTGTGTGGAGTGTGTGTGTTGTGTGTGGGGGGGGGGGTAATAGAGGTGGGGGAGGGACGTGTGTGTATATGTGTGTGTGTGTGAGAGTGTGGTGTGTGTGTGGTGTGTGGGTGGTGTGGTGGGGGGGGGGGTGATAGAGGTGGGGGGAGGGACGTGTGTGTATATATGTGTGTGTGTGATGTGTGTGGTGTGTGTGAGGGGGTGATAGAGGTGGGGGGAGGGACGGGTGTGGTTATTGTGGTGTGTAGTGTGTGTGTGTGTGGGTGGGTGGGGGGGGGGGGGGGTGATAGAGGTGGGGGGAGGGACGTGTGTGTATGTGTGTGGTGTGTGTGTGATGTGTGTGTGTGTGTGTGGGGGTGATAGAGGTGGGGGGAGGGACGTGTGTGTATATGGTGTGTGTGTGGTGTGTGTAGTGTGTGTGTGTGAGAGGATAGAGAGAGAGAGGGAGTGTGGATGGGGGGGGGAGTATGTGTGGTGTGGTGTGTGTTGTTTGGTAGTGTGTGTGTGGGGGGTGGGGTGGGGGGGGTGATAGAGGTGGGGAGGGACGTGTGTGTGTATATGTGTGTGTGTGTGAGAGTGTGTGTGTGTGGGGGGGGACGGGGTGATAGAGGTGGGGGAGGGACGAGTGTGTATATATGTGTGTGTGTGTTTGTGTGTGTGTGTGTGAGTGTGAATGTGAGAGTGTGTGTGTGTGTGTGTGAGTGTGTGTAGTGTGTGTGTATGTATGTGTGTGTGTGAGTGTGAGTGTGTGTGTGTGTGTGTGAGTGTGTGTGTGTGTGTGTGTGTGTGTGTGTGAGTGTGTGTGTGTGAGTGTGTGTGTTGTGTGAGTGTGTGTGTGTGTGTGAGTGTGT
The DNA here is from genome assembly GCA_028751875.1 of Rapana venosa. Taxonomy (NCBI): domain Eukaryota; kingdom Metazoa; phylum Mollusca; class Gastropoda; order Neogastropoda; family Muricidae; genus Rapana; species Rapana venosa. Next base: position 19,778,154 of record CM054138.1, on the reverse strand, counting down.
GTGTGTGTGTAGTGTGTGTGTGCCCGCGCTTGGTGGATGTATGCGTTTTGTTTTGTTGTGTGTTCGTTGTACCACGCACGGTCGGGTTTCTGCACTGGCGCGCGTGTGTGTAATCTACGCAAAGGGAATTTGAGGCACTGGCTGGTCTGCACTGTAAGTTGGCTCATGGGAGGTCATAGAAATCCATCCACGCTTTAATTTGCCAGATGTCGCTCTGCCGAGATGTGAACTTACAAGTCCATAGGACCATAAGATGGATTTCAAACGGGGTATTAGCCCCTCAGCTACAGTTTTTGTCAAAATGCAGAAGTGCAAATGTAAAAAACAACAACAACAACAACAATAACAACATAACTACAAACTACAAAACCCCCGAAACCCAAAACCAAACCAAAATAAAACAAAGTTCAAATGTGCACGTTAAAGGTGCCACGATGCTTCGTTTACTTAAGAAAGTTCTCAAAGTAGGAAGAACAATTATAGGACCTTGTTGGATGGTGGTGGTGGTGGTAGTGGAGGGGATGATGATGGGGATGAGGGGGGGAGGTGGGGTGGTGAGGGTGGGTGGATGTCAGAACATAGATATTAACGCCAGATAATCAGTTGAGACCAGTAGGGAAATAATCTGGGACCCAGGCAGGTATGGAGATTTAGATACGAAAATCTTATGTCTTAAACCCCCCAGTATTCGATGCCAGGGATCGGGTCTGGGAGGCAAGAGCTGGGCGTGGCTTATCTGAGTGACAGAGAGAGAGAGAGAGAGAGAGAGAGAGAGAGAGAGAGAGAGAGAGAGAGAGAGGCTGCTGTGCCTACCTTAGTGCTGCTTGTCAGTGATGTGACGTCAACTACGTCTCTGGCTCCTTCAGTTCAAATTTTATTATTTTCTTAATCAACAGCTGACAGCTACATTTGTATGATTATAAAAGGTCATATTATATAGTGTAAAAGCAACGTTTGTAATGTTGACTGTGTGAGAAATATCAGCCTTGTACTTGTTTTTTTTGGGGTCAGTGCCAGAAATCAGTGATTATTGTCACAGCGTTATTTCATCCACCGTTGAAGTTAAAAAAAAAAAAGCAAGAGACATCATCTGCGTGGGCGCGGTTGAGCGCTTTTCCCGCCTTATAATTTAGTATACTACCCCCCTGTAGTAGTAGCGCCTGTAAGTGCCTGGTTGTTTCCCTTATGACCCCGCGCGCATGGCCTATGGCCAGATGCAGTACACTTAGCATGCCGACCCAAAAAGAAAATCTACAACATCGTGCCACGAAGTGACTTTAATTTCAGACCAGTTTTCTAAGACTGGTTGTTTGTTATTTTCGTTTTATTTCACGTTCTTTTATTTATTTTATTTTATTTTATAGTGTTTTTTGGTTGTTTTTTGTTGTTGCGTTGTTCTTTCTCGACACTACCGCACTCAGGTGCTTACAAAGCAGAAATTCGTCCCAGGGATTTCTATGAACAGACTAGAGAAAAGTGTGTGTGTGTTCGTGTTTGAGAGAGAGAGAGAGAGGGGGGGGGAGGGGGGGGGGGGGGGGGAGGGAGGGAGAGAGTGGAGGAGAGAGAGTGAGGGAGAGAGATAGAGAGAGGGAGAGAGAATGAGGGATATATATATATATATATATATATATAGAGAGAGAGAGAGAGAGAGAGAGAGAGAGAGAGAGAAGAGAGAGAGAGAAAGAGGGGGGGGGGGGGGGGGAGGGAGGGGGGGGAGAGGGGGAGAAAGGGAGAGAGAGTGGGGGTGGGGATCACTGTTGTCTAGATTATCCTCGTTGCCTGTTTGTCTGCCCCCCTGATCAAAGGGTCTGGAACCATCTCTCCTGCTTTCAGATAGCCAAGACACACACACACATACATGTATCCATGCACATTTACATGCATGCACATGTGCACGCACGCACTCGCGAAACACAACACCCTACCCCATACCACACACACACCCTCCCCCCCACCCCCCCCCACGACAACTACCCACCACACTCACATCCAACCCCCCCCCCCCCCCACACACACACACACACACCACCTACCCCCCATCCTCCCCACACACTCCCCTCCCCACACCCACACCATCTCACCCTACCCCACACCCACCCACCCACTCCCACCCTCCACCACCCCACACCCCCCAACTCCCACCCCCCTCCCCCCCCCCCCCCAACTCCTACCCCCTCCCCTCCCCCCTCACCCCAACTCCTCCCCCCCCCCTCCCCCTCACCCCCCCAACCATCCCCCTCCATCCCTCCCTCACCCCCCCCCCGACAACTCCTAACCCCACCCCTCCCCCCCCCCCCCCCCACCCATCTCACCCTACCCCCCCCCCCAACTCCTAACCCACCCCCACCCCCACCACCCACCCAACCCACAGTCTCACTCACTCACTGACTGACTGACTGACTGACAGACTTGACTGACTCACTGACTCACCATAGCCATGGCGACCTGTCTGGCGAAGGAGAGCATGTCTGTGGGGGTGATGACGCCGTTCTCTATGCCGCCACAGCCCTGCAGCATGGAGTACTGGATCTCGCTGGGACCGCTGGGCCTCTTCTGCAGGTCTCCCTCCAGCCGACACCGCCTGTGTGTGTGTGTGTGTGTGTGCGTAGACATAGACACAGAGACAGAGACAGATTTAAATGTCGATGATTTCGATGATTTTTTTTTTTTTATTGCATAAAGCTTTCGCCCCATTTGCAATGGGAAGGTGTGGGGACAGGAGTACACTCAAGATTCAAGATTTTATTTCAAGAAAAACACAACTTCAAATGGACATGTCTTTCATAAACAAGCAAGCAAGCAAGCAAGCAAGCACGTGACAAGGCTGCCATGTCACTAAAAGTTCAGTCAGTCCTGCAGACCCAATGGGTCATGCGCTTCCTTCACAGAAACCCGTGAAATGTTCGGCATCGTGTCAAGCTGTCCTGGGCACATACACGCACGCACGCACGCACGTACAGAGAGAGAGAGAGAGAGAGAGAGAGAGAGAGAGAGAGAGAGAGAGAGAGAGAGAGAGAGAGAGAGAGAGAGAGAGAGAGAGAGAGAGAGAGAGAGAGAGAGAGAGAGACAGACAGACAGACAGAGACAGAGACAGAGAGGCATGCAGATGTTATATTTATTTTTCAATTTAAAAAAATTATTCTTTTATATCGAGGATAATGGAATAAGCCCGTATTGCTTTTTTTTTTTTTACATCCAGTCCCCGTGTGTATGCGGTTTTGTTAATTCTGTCATCTGTTCCTACCGGCACACAATGGGCCTACTCTTACGAAAAGCGGAACAGGAATTAACGTGTGCGGTTTTTTTTACATACACATGCATACAATACGCAAGCGTACAGACAGATATACAGACAGACAGACATCTCTCTCTCTCTCTCTCTCTCTCTCTCTCTCTATATAATATATATATATATATATATATATACATATACAGACATACAGACAGACAGCTATAGACACATGTGTGTACACACACACACACACACACTCCCACTCCCACACTCACATACACACGCACACACGAATGCACACAACTCACGAATGCACACAACACACACGCACGCACACATACATATACGTGCGTGGATGCGCACATGCACACACACACCACACAAATTCACACAAACATACACACACAATACCCACGCGTACAGACAGACAGACACACACACACACACGCACGCACGCTCACGCACACACATACATACAGGCATGCGCGTGGATGCGCACATGCACACACATCATCATCATTATCCTCATCCTCATCATCACCCTCCTCCTCATCCTCATCCTCATCCTCATTATGATTATCATCATCGTGATAACTATTTATTGTAATGTGCATAATGTATAATAATAATAATAATGTATATAATGTAAGTTAAAACTTGTTGTATACTTCACCTTATTCAGTGGGCTCAAATCACTAAGTTACAACAAAAATATTCATAAATGTATACCAAATATGGAGTGGCACTATATATGATATGACATGATAGGATATGGTATGATATGATATGATATGATATGATATGATATGATATGATATGATATGATATCTATCTATCTATCTATCTATCTACCTATCTATCTATCCGTCTGTCTGTCTGTCTGTCTGTCTGTCTGTCTGTCTGTCTATCTATCTATCTATCTATCTACCTTCCACTAAATATCAACACAACCCACCACCCTCACAATAAATCTCACACTCATTCACATCATGATTACCACCACCTCCTTCTCTCACCACCACCACCACCACCATCCTCCTCCCCCAACCCCCTTCTTCACCCCCCCCCCCCACCCGCTCCCCTTCCCCTTGCTTCCCCATGTCCCTCCTCCACCCCTTCCCACCCCCCCTCATCCCCCCCCCCCCCCCCCCCCCGACCATTTCCTGTCACCCAGTGGAAACTCGATTCGGCCAAGTAAGTCAGTGAGTGAGTGAGTGAGTGAGTGTCTAGGGATCCACCAATAATTAATTTCAGTCGTCGGTACAAACAGTGTAAACTAATTGATCACGTCTAAGGTCTTGGTGACTTTTCAGTCACCTGCAACAGTGTAAACTGATTTGTCAAAGCTCCCACTCCCCCCCCCCCCCCCCCCCCCACCCGCTAGACCATCCCCCCTGCTCCTCTCGTCCCCCCCCCCCCCCCCCCCCTAACCAACCTACCTCTCTTCCCCCACCCATCTCTCTCTCACTCCCGATAAAACAGATACCACACCATCTGCGTTTTGCCAATACTAGCAGCCAGGTGTGGTTTCAGCGAAAGTTTTACTTATTTAAAATTTTTTTAATTCTTTTATTTCGAGGTTGATGGAATAAGCAGTCATGTGCTTCTTTTAAATATCTAGTCCCCGCGTGCTTGCAGTTTTGTAAATGTTGTCATCCATTCTCACCGGCACACAATGGCCTACTCTTCCGAAAAAGCGGAACGGGTTTTAGCATGTGCGCAAGATGTTCTGCGTGCGTTCGCTCACGAGACCTCGGTTTATAATAATAATAATAATAATAATAATGTATGGAATTTATATAGCGCTGAATCTTGTAAAGCAACAAATCAAAGCGCTCAGATTTGAATTCGGGCTGCTCTCCCCGGGGAGAGCGGGAGAACGCGTCGCCACTTAGCGCTGCGCCACCCTTTCACCTTTTTTTTTTTTTTTTTTTTTTTTTTTTTTTTTTTTTCTGCAGCTGTATTTGTTTCCCTATCAGAGTGGCTTTTTTCTAAAAAATTTTGCCAGGGACAACTCTCTTGTTGCCGTGGGTTTTTTTACGTGCGCTAAATAATTACGTGTAACACACGGACCTCGGTTTATCGTCTCATCCGAAAGACTAGCGCCCAGACCACCACTCATGGTCTAATGGATGGGGGAAAAATTTCCGGTCCAAACGGGGTACGAACCGCCGCACACTTCAGACCCGGACTTTTCGCTTTCTAGACAGGCGCGTTACCTCTAGACCACCGATCCACTGGTCTCATCCGAAGGACTTTTTGGGGAGAGTGGAGTCGGTACTGATGTTAACTCCAGAGGAAAAAGTCCTCTTAACGAGATTTGAACCCAGGTCAGCAGATCACTTCGGTCACTGGGTGATAGAAGGAGGAGGTGGGGGTCGGGGGGTGCAGGGGGTGGGGGTGGTAGCTGTTGAGGAATGAGAGGTTGTTAAAACTGAAAGGTTGCTGAAGTTGCAAGTGCATACAGGTGCACAGACAAACAGAGAGAGATGAAAAGAGAGAGATAGATATATAGATAGAGAGACAGACAGACAGACAGACAGACAGACAGACAGGCCGAGACAGAGACAGACAGACAGAGAACAACATCTGGATCTCAGAAATCAGCAGCAATACATGGACCTGATGCCTCTCGATATAAACAGTTATTTCTTTCCTTTCTTATCTCCTTATCTCCTTCTTCCTTCCTTCCTTCCTTCCTTCCTTCCTCCCTCCCTCCTCTCCTTCCTTCCTTTTCCTCCCTCCTCCTCCTCTTCTTTCTTCTTCCTTCTTTCTTCCTTTTTTCCTTCTTCTTTCCTTCCTTCCTTCCTCCTCCCTCCTTTCCTTTCCTTTCTTTCTTTCTTTCTTTCTTTCTTTCTTCTTCCCTTCCTTCCTTCCTTTCTTCTTCCTTCCTTTTCCTTCTTTCCTCTCCCTTTCCTTCCTTTCTTTCTTCTTCTTCCTTTCCTTCCTTCCTCTTCTTCCTTCCTTTCTTTTCTTCCTTCCTTCCTTTCTTCCCTTCCTTCCTTCCTTTCTTTCTTCTTCCTTCCTTCTTCCTTTCTTCCTTCCCTCCCTCCCTCCTTCCTTCTTCCTTCCTTCTCCTTCCTCCTCCCTTCCCTTCCCTCCCTTCCCTTCCTTCCTTTCCTTCCTTTCTTTCTTCCTTCCTTCCCTTCCTCCTCCTTCCTCCTCCCTTCCTTCCTCCCTCCCTCCCTTCCTTCCTTCCCTTCCTTCCTTCCTTCCTTCTTCCTTCCCTTCCTCCCTCCCTTCCTTCCTTCCTTTCCTTCCTTTCTCTTCCTTTCCTTCCTTCCTCCTTCCTCCTCCCTCCCTTCCTTCCTCCCTCCCTCCCTTCCTTCCTTCCCTTCCCTTCCCTTCCTTCCTCCTCCCCCTTTCCTTCCTTCCTTCCTTTCTTCCTTCCCTTCCTCCCTCCCTTTCTTCTTCCTTCCTTCCTTTCTTCTTTCCTTTCTTTCCTTTCCTTCTGTCTGCCTTGTCCATTCGCTCAGAATAATCTTCCTCTGTCCCCCCCCCCCCTCAACCCCCCCTCCCCCCCCTCTCCCCCACCACCACCTTTGCCAGAGTCCTAAAGTGGACGATTTCCCCAACGAGCTCAACTGACCCAAATTCTAAACGCACATTTTCAAACCCAACCTTAAAACTCGCCCAAGTCCTATCATGGGCATGTTTCAAACCCAACCTCTGGGAGACATGTTCACCAGTGGTGAATCTCGGAGCTCTAGCCGTGAAACGAAAAAATACAAAACCCCACCCCAAAAAGATCCAGCCTCAAAACTCATCCGCAGTCTCTAATGAACAATCTCAAAATCAAAGGTAGAGGGAATGTTCACAGTCTATAATGAACAGTCTCAAATCAAGGAATGTGCACAGTCTATAATGAACAGTCTCAAATCAAAGGTAGAGGGAACGTCCACAGTCTATAATGAACAGTCTCAAATCAAAGGTAGAGGAAATGTCCGCAGTCTATAATGAACAGTCTCACATCAAAGGTACAGAAAATGTCCACAGTCTATAATGAACAGTCTCACATCAAAAGTACAGAAAATGTCCACAGTCTATAATGAACAGTCTCACATCAAAGGTACAGAAAATGTCCACAGTCTATAATGAACAGTCTCACATCAAAAGTACAGAAAATGTCCACAGTCTATAATGAACAGTCTCACATCAAAGGTACAGAAAATGTCCACAGTCTATAATGAACAGTCTCAAATCAAAGGTACAGAAAATGTCCACAGTCTATAATGAACAGTCTCAAAATCAAAGGTAGAGGGAACATCCACAGCCTATAATGAACACTCTCAAAATCAAAGGTAGAGGGAAAGTCCACAGTCTATAATGACCAGTCTCAAAATCAAAGGTAGAGGGAAAGTCCACAGTCTATAATGAACATTCTCAAAATCAAAGGTAGAGGGAAAGTCCACAGTCTATAATGAACATTCTCAAAATCAAAGGTAGAGGGAAAGTCCACAGTCTATAATGAACACTCTCAAAATCAAAGGTAGAGGGAAAGTCCACAGTCTATAATGAACATTCTCAAATCAAAGGTAGAGGGAATGTCCACAGTCTATAATGAACAGTCTCAAATCAAAGGTAGAGGGAATGTCCACAGTCTATAATGAACAGTCTCAAATCAAAGGTACAGAAAATGTCCACAGTCTATAATGAACATTCTCAAAATCAAAGGTAGAGGGAAAGTCCACAGTCTATAATGAACAGTCTCAAATCAAAGGTAGAGGGAATGTCCATAGTCTATAATGAACAGTCTCAAATCAAAGGTAGAGGGAATGTCAAGTCTATAATGAGCAGTCTCAAATCAAAGGTAGATGGAATGTCGTCTATAATGAACAGTCTCAAATCAAAGGTAGAGGAAATGTCCACAGTCTCTAATGAACAGTCTCAAATCAAAGGTAGAGGGAATGTCCACAGTCTATAATGAACAGTCTCAAATCAAAGGTAGATGGAATGTCCACAGTCTATAATGAACAGTCTCAAAATCAAAGGTAGAGGAAATGTCCACAGTCTATAATGAACAGTCTCAAATCAAAGGTAGAGGGAATGTCCACAGTCTATAATGAACAGTCTCAAATCAAAGGTAGAGGGGGTGTCAAAGGATGGAGGGATGGAGGGAGGGGGGCAACAGGAGAACAATTTGCATGATAGCGGGTAGGTAGGTGAGTTACCTAGAGAGAGCACCTTCTTCCTCTATCAACTCAACTGGGTGTTTTTTCCCCCTCGCAACCATCCTCCCCTCACCCTTGCCAGTGTCATTCCCCATCAGTCCTCTTTTCTTGTCTTCAGACAGTTCTAAAAGCCCCCATACATTACAGATGATATCACTACAAGAACAGCAAACTGGCGCAACAGTCGACATCCCTCCCTGACCCAGAAAGACGGAGGTTCTCGTTCTTCTGTTACAGAGACAGGGGGGTGCCTTGCATCAACAATTATGGGAGTCTGCCGTTTGTTGTGTCGCAAAGTGGTTATTGTCGTTATGTGGACAGGCTCGAAAGAAATATTAAGAATTCCTTCCTAGGTCTGGAAACTTTCTGTGGAAACAAACTGACCTTCTCCTTTCTTTCCTTCACCAGGTGGGCTGCCAATGCACAGACAGACTGCAAATCGTTACAAGAGACACGTATTCCAAAATCTGACAATTCCTGTTGTCTTTGTGAGCGTGTGAATCAGGGTAAAACAACAGATTTCCCCCCTGGGAAAAGTTAGGGAGTACTCGTTTTTTCCATTCGCTGCCTCAGCTGAGTTTTTGTGAAATCTCTTTTTATGCCCGGTTATTTTCTGTCGTGTTTTCAAGTGTGTTGATAATTATGAAAGTGGACGATGTATAAAGCAGTTTAAGAAATGATTTCAAGTTACTTTTTGACCGGGTTCACGCAGTTTTGAACATCCGAATCCAGTTAGTGACAAGGAATCCTTTAAGGCCACTGCCTCGTTGTTTTCCTTTCTTCCAGTTTCGTGAGCATCATCAGCATCCTCTTTCGCCTCTTCTTCATGTCCACACACGTCTTCACAGGCAGTATCTTCTCTGCATGCCATTTCTTTCTCCTCCAAACCTCTCTGGGTCCCCCCGCCCCCTTTAAGGATGCCGGGATAATGTCACTTTAAATAGCATTCCCACCTTCTGAAAATGCTGTGCTAGGAATTCCCTCTTTTCTATCCCTCTCTTTGTTTCTGCCTTCTTCTTTTCCTTCCTGTCACATCCTTCTTGTCTATTTTCTGTCGTTTTGGTCCATTCTCTTGCCTTTTTTCTTTCTTAGAAAGACTTGAAAGAGAACGATTCTCTCCCACGACAGAGTCGGATGGGCTGGGCCTAACTTAGCCAGGCGCTTAACGGCAGCGCAACCCGTTTTTCGATCAGATGACAGACAACAGTGGCAGCTGTCTGAGCGTTCGACGAAGAAGAAATCGCTGAGTATTTTTCGTATTCTCTCCGATCATGTAAGTATTTTTTGCTAAGAACTGAGGCGATGGCTCGTGTTCATAAATCTATCTGAATAGAGAAAGAGATTTCAATAAAAAAAAATTTGGGGGAAAAGTTGACTGGAAAGATTTCTTCCTACCTATCAGTTCACTTGTGCAATGAAATCAGTTCTTACTATCAATTGGTAAACCTTGGAGTTGTTTTAGTTAAGGAACGAAAAAAACCACCCAAACCACCAACCCAAAAACCCAACAACAAGAGAAAGAGAGAGAGAGAGAGAGAGAGAACTCAGAACTCAGAAATTTAATGTATCTCGGCCTTAGGCCATAATACATGGTCGGCGTAGGAGAAATTGACAATGCCACAGAGTGGGCAAAAACCGATAACATACACAATACCAAGCTCACTTTCAGTGAAAGAAATAATGAAGACAATGCAGAAATGCATAAAAATACATATGTATCAAACACAGTTCACTATTTTGATCTAAGTGTACCTTCCTTATGTCTGGAAAAAAATCAATATACATATAGTTTCTCAAAATCAGAACAAAACGATAACCGTATCTTCGTTTGTGGTGTAAATATCTTAATATAACAAGCTTTTTCTCTTATTGATGGCATGGAATATATATCTAGACAAGCAGTGATTTTTGCTACGAGAGAGAGAAAGAAAAAGAGAGAGCAAGAGAGAGAGAAAGAAAGAGAAAGAAAGAAGAGAGAGAGAGAGAGAGAGAGAAAGAAAAAAAAGAGAGAGAGAGATTGAAAGAAGAGAGAGCATATCTACACAAGTCTCAAAGATTAAACGATATCACTCGCCCCCTCCAACCCACACCCCTACCCTGCCCCCCACCCCCCCCCCCCTCTCCTCCCCCCCCCCCCCCCAAAAAAAAAAAAAGAAAAAAAACCCAACAAAAACCCAACAACCCCACCCTCGGTACTCTCCCTCCCCAAAACCACCCACCCACCTTCCATCCCGATTTTTTTCCCACCGCATTTCTCAACACTACACAGAGACCTTGTACAACAAGTCAAGAAGCAAGCCCTTTTCCCCCCCTTACAGATGATGATAATCATCACAGCAAAGAACAGCAAACCATGCAGCGCATTAGCTAGTTAGCTAGTCCACGACCCCTTGACACAGAAAGAGGGATGCTCGCTCCCCCCCTCACTCTTCTATTACAAAGGGTGAGTGTTGAAGGGTGGTGGGTGGTGGTGGTGGTGGTGGGGGGGGGAGGGGAAAGGGGGGGGAGGCAGATGAGGGTGGGGATGAGGATGGGATTGGGGGGATGAGGTGAGAGAGGGACGAGGGTGGGGGTGAGGGGGTGTGAGGGTGGGGGGTAGGGGTGAGGGTGAAGAGAGGGGTGAGGGTGGGGGGTGACGATGAGGGGGGGGGGGTGAGGATGGGGATGAGGGTGAGAGAGAGGGTGAGGGTGGGGGGATGAGGATGGGGTAGGGTGAGGGTGAGAGAGGGGGTGAGGGTGGTGGGATGAGGATGGAGTAGGGGTGAGGGTGAGAGAAGGGTGAGGGTGGGGGGTGAGGATGGGAGTAGGGTGAGGTGAGGGTGAGAGAGGGGTGAGGGTGGGGGGATGAGGATGGGATAGGGGTGAGGGTGAGAGAGGGTGAGGGTGGGGGTGAGGATGGGTAGGTGAGGTGAGGGTGAGAGAGAGGGTGAGGGTGGGGGTGAGGATGGGAGGTAGGGGTGAGGTGAGAGAGGGTGGTGAGGGTGGGGATGAGATGGGGTAGGGTGGGGAGGGTGAGGGAGGGGGTGAGGGTGAGGTGTGATGAGGATGGGAGTAGGGGATATGTTAGGGTGAGAGAGGGGGTGAGGGTGGGATTGAGGATGGGTAGGGGGTTGAGGGTGAGAGAGGGGGTGAGGATGAGGATGGAGTAGGGGGTGAGGGTGGGGGTATAAGGATGCGTAGGGGTGAGGTGTGAACGGAGACGAGAGTGGGGTGGGGCTTGCATCAGACCCAGCCATTACTTCACCCCTCCCCCCCTCCCCTCCCCCCCCCTCCCCTCCCAGCTTCGTCCGTAATCATCAGTATCACCTTTCCTCCTCCCTCTCTATTTTGCTGTTGTTGTTTTTCTAGAGACCTCTCTTCCTTCACCCCCTGTCTCCTTCATAGAAGGAGAAACGCGCAGGAGACAGAGCTAGAGAGTGAAGGAGGAGTCCATGGAAGGACAGGAAAAGCAGCAAGGACAACACTGATTGTTGTTGTTGCTGTTGTTGTTTTTCTAGAGACCTCTCTTCCTTCACCCCCTGTCTCCTTCATAAAGGAGAACCGTGCAGGAGACAGAGCTTGAGAGTGAAGGAGTCGTCCATGGAAGGACAGGAGAAGCAGCAAGGACAACACTGACTCGCGGAATGCGGGGATCGCGCGCTCGATAGCGTTGTTGTTGCGTTGGTTGTTGTTGTTGTTGCTTCGATTTTACGATCTGTTCACTCGAAGTGATAGTAGACTATCGATAGCTTTGTGGTTAGAGCGTTAAGTTCACGATCTGATGACGGCCCAGGTTCGAGCCACTAGCGATGTGATGTACCCGTTTGAGGGGACTTTTGTTTCCCCCTTGGTAGTTAACGTCAGTAATGACCCCACTCCCCCAAAAGTCCTTTTATTTATTTATTTATCTATTCTTTTATATCAAGGATAATGGAATAAGCACTTATGTGCTTTTTTTTTTTACATCCAGACCCCGTGTGTATGCGGTTTTGTAAATTTTGTCATCCGTTCCCACCGGCACACAATGGCCTACTCTTACGAACAGCGGAACAGGATTTTTCGTGTGCGCAAGATGTTCTGCGTGCGTTCGCACACGGGGCCTCGGTTTATAGTCTCATCCGAAGAACTATGACATTCAGTTCGATTTTTTGTCAAACTGGGAAGAAAGGGCGAGGTTGGATGAGGTTATAATATATAAACTGAGGCACCCTTCGGATGAGGTTATATATAAACTGAGGTATCCTTCGGATGAGGTTATATATAAACTGAGGTATCCTTCGAATGAGGTTATATATAAACTGAGGCACCCTTCGGATGAGGTTATATATAAACTGAGGTATCCTTCGGATGAGGTTATATACAAACTGAGGCACCCTTCAGATGAGGCTATATATAAACTGAGGCACCCTTCGGATGAGGTTATATATAAACCGAGGCACCCGTCCAATGAAGTTATATATAAACTGAGGCACCCTTCAGATTAGGTTATAAACTGAGGCACCCTTCAAATGAGGTTATAAATAAACTGAGGCACCCTTCAGATGAGGTTATATATAAACTGAGGCCCCCTTCGGATGAAGTTATATATAAACTGAGGAACCCTTTCAATGAGTTTATATATAAACTGAGGCACCCTTCAGATGAGGTTATATATAAACTGAGGCACCCTTCAGATGAGGTTATATATAAACTGAGGCCCCCTTCGGATGAAGTTATATATAAACTGAGGAACCCTTTCAATGAGTTTATATATAAACTGAGGCACCCTTCAGATGAGGTTATATATAAACTGAGACACCCTTCGGATGAGGTTATAAACCGAGCCACCCTTCGGATGAGTTTATAAATAAACTGAGGCACCCTTCGGATGAGGTTATAAATAAACTGAGGCACCCTTCGGATGAGGTTATATATAAACTGAGGCACCCTTCAGATGAGGTTATAGATTAACTGAGGCACCCTTCGGATGAGGTTATATATAAACTGAGGCACCCTTCGGATGAAGTTATATATAAACTGAGGAACCCTTCCAATGAGGTTATATATAAACTGAGGCCCCCTTCGGATGAGGTTATATATAAACTGAGGCCCCCTTCGGATGAGGTTATATATAAACTGAGGCATCCTTCAGATGAGGTTATATATAAACTGAGGCCCCCTTCGGATGAGGTTATATATAAACTGCGGCACCCTTCAGATGAGGTTTTATATATAAACTGAGGCACCCTTCAGATGAGTTTATAAATAAACTGAGGCACCCTTCGGATGAGGTTATAAATAAACTGAAGCACCCTTCGGATGAGGTTATATATAAACTGAGGCACCCTTCAGATGAGGTTATAGATTAACTGAGGCACCCTTCGGATGAGGTTATATATAAACTGAGGCACCCTTCGGATGAAGTTATATATAAACTGAGGAACCCTTCCAATGAGGTTATATATAAACTGAGGCCCCCTTCGGATGAGGTTATATATAAACTGAGGCCCCCTTCGGATGAGGTTATATATAAACTGAGGCCCCCTTCGGATGAGGTTATATATAAACTGAGGCCCCCTTCGGATGAGGTTATATATAAACTGAGGCCCCCTTCGGATGAGGTTATATATAAACCGAGACACCCGTTCTAGGGGATGTTTTTTCCCCCTGGAGTTAATATCAGGACTGACTCCACTCCCAGGAGAGTCCTTCACCCAATGGCATACTTTTCTGAAAGGGGATACGGTTTTTGTAACGTACATGTACTGCAAGCTAGTTGTGCGTTTATAGTCTCATCTGAAGGGCTGTTGGGGGAAGGGATGGATGGATGGAGTCAGTACTGATGTTAATGAATTCCAGTGGAAAAAAATATATCCCCTCTTCCTCAAAAGGTAGGGTGGTATCGAATGTGCATGCACGATTGTCTTTGCATGCGTGCGCACGCCCGTGCACACACACGTACGCACTTACACACACACACATGCACGCACGCATACACACAAGTTCGTCCCCCCTTCCCCTGCCCACCACACACACACACACACGCGCGCGCGCGTACACATACATACACACACACACACAACACACACACACAACACACACACACACACACACACACACACACACACACACACACACACACACACACACCACACAGAGGACCTCGCATCAATTAAAATCTTATTCGAATATCTGGAAGGTTACTACCGAAGTCTGTACAGACACTGGACTCTAATGAGCTCTAGCCGAGAAACGAACACACACACACACACACACACACACACACACACACAACACACACACACACACACACACACACACACACACACACACACACACACACACACACACACACACCACACACACACACACACACACACAACACACACACACACAACACACACACACACACACAAACACACACACACACACAACACCACACAACACACACAACACACACACAACACACATACAACACACACACACAACACACACACAACACACACACACACACACACACACACAACACACAACACACACAGCACACACACACACACACAACACACACAGACACACACACCACACCACACAACAAACAAACACACACACACACACCACACACACCACACACACACACACACACACACACACACACACACACACACACACACAGAAAGGACCTGGCATCAATTAAAACCTTATTCGAATAACTGGAAGGTTACTACCGAAGTCTGTACAGACACTGGAATCTGATGAGCTGTACCCGAGAAACGAAAAACACACACACACAACACACACAGACACAACACACACAGACACACCACACACACACACACACACACACACACACACACACACACACACACACACACACACACACACACACACACACACACACCACACACACACACACAACACAGCACACACACACAGAGACACACACACACAACACAGAGAGAGAGAGAGAGAAAGAGAAGAGAGAGAGAAGAGAGAGAGAGAGAGAGAGAGAGAGAGAGAGACAGAGAGACAGAGAGACAGAGAGAGAGAGAGAGAGAGAGAGAGAGAGAGAGAGAGAGAGAGAGAGAGAGACACAGAGATACACAGAGAGAGAGAGAAAGAAAGAGAGAGAGAAACTCCTCCCTCCCGACATTAGTCACAGAAACAATAATTACGAACAACAGGGAACAAAACGCATGCTGCAGAAAGTCCAACTCCCAAAGACATCAGATAGCCTATATAGATATATAATTATATACAGAGCGCCTGCCAGAAAGCCAGCTAGCTAACACCCAGTTATCAGCAGCATGTGAGTATAGAGGAGAGAAGAATAGGTCAGGGTCTCTCTGCTGCCTCCTAGCTGAGATTATCAGCTGCCACCCCTTCCTTACCTTCCCCCCCCCCCCCCCTCTAGCTCTCCCTCCCTATACCTGGAAGGTGGCAGGATGGTTAAGACGTTTGCCTGCCAACAAGCTAACTGTGAGGTTCTGGGTTCAATTCCCAGCCTCGCCCTTTCTTTTTCCCAGTTTGACCCCCCCCCCAAAATCGAACTGAATGTCAAAGTCTTTCCGATGAGACTATACACCTAGGCCCCGTGTGCGAACGCATGCAGAACATCTTGCGCACACCTTAAATCCTTTTCGGCTTTTCGGAAGAGTAGGCCATTGTGTGCCGGTGGAAACCGATGACAAAATTTACAAAAGCGCATACACACGGGGACTGGATGTAAAAAAAGCACATGAGTTCTTGTTTCATTATCCTCGATATAAAAAATAAATAA
>CM054138.1:19754516-19757016 GCA_028751875.1 Rapana venosa | reverse complement strand
GAGAGGAGAGAGAAGAGAAGAGGAGAGAAGAGCAGAGGAGAGAGAAAGGAGAGAAGAGAAGAGGAGAGAAGAGAAGAGGAGAGGAGTGAGGAGAGGAGCAGAGCTGAGCAGAGCAGAGGAAAGGAAAGGGGAGAGGACAGAGCAGAGGAGTGAAGAGAAGAGAAGAGGAGAGAAGAGGAGAGAGAAGAGAAGAGGAGAGCAGAGGAGAGGAGAGGAGAGAGGAGAGAGGAGAGGGGAGAGGCAGCAGCAGATGTACCCCCCCCCCCCTCCACCCCTTCTATCATACCCACCATCAACAGCAGCTGTGTCTATATTGCCTCTGTCAACTGCTCACACTCAGCACAGCACCATCGCTGTTGTTCTTTGGACTTTTCCCTGCTGGCTTGGTGGCCTTTTAGCCTTCTGCTTTAAAAAAAAAAAAAAGGTCGATGTAGGGAATGTAAGGCTTGGCCGCTTAAAGGTCAACCCACCCCCACGCTGTTAACAACACCACACACAACACACTCACACACACACACACACACACACACACACACACACAACACACACACACACACACTCACCCACATTTTGTGCACAGATTCTCAGCAAGTGGGCTCTGGATCTTCCAAGTCTGGCTCACAGTCTGTTTCTCCCATACATCCCATCTTTCCCCATGACGGGATAGCTCAGTGCTAGTGGTCAGAGCACGCGCTCTCCCCATGCTCAATAAAGTTAAGCAGGATTTAGCAGGATTATCAAGTAGATGGGTGACTGTTTGCGCACCTTGGCTTCAGTACAGTTCCCCCAGTTCACCCGAGCTGTAAATGGGTACCTTATTTTTATTTTATTTATATATATATATTTATTTATACCCCTTTAAGTCACGGAGATTTCTCTGCGTGAAATTCGGGCTGCTCTCTCCGGGGAGAGCGCGTCGCCACAAGAACCGCGCCACCCATTTTTTTTCCTTCTTTTTTTCCTGTCTGCGACAGTTTTTGTTTCCCTATCAGAGTGGCTTTTTTTCTACATAATTTTGCCAGGGACAACTCTCTTGTTGCCGTGGGTTCTTTTACGTGCGCTAAATAATTATGTGCAACACACGGGACCTCGGTTTATCGTCTCATCCGAAAGACTAGCGCCCAGACCACCACTCATGATCTAATTAATGGATGGGGAAAAAGTTTCGGGTCTAAACGGGATACGAACCACCGCACATTTCCGACCGGGACTTTTCGCTTTCTAGACAGGCAGGCGCGTTGCCTCTAGACCACCGATCCTATCCTCTTTACGAACAAAGAAGGTAAAGCAGCGAGGGAGAGGAGATGGGCGCCGCTGCCCTCAATAAGCTGGCCCTTAGAGAAGCTGCGGTATCTGGCATTAAATTCCCCAACGACCGCATAGGTTATGAGCATAGGTTATGAGCATAGGTTATGAGAACACCTTATCTTACCTCTTTCCCATGGCATCTCAACCCACTACACTTTCAGGAGCGGTCTAGATGCTTTTCTTTTACAATCTTAAGGTAAAGCTAAAAAAAAAAAAAAAAAAAAATATTTGAAGAGTAGAATCCTTGTTGTAGGTGGGGAATTCCACAGAGAAGGAGCACGGAAAGAAAAGGAATGTTTGCAGAAGGTTTTCATTACAGCTCGACAGAACTGTTTTGAGCGAAAAAAACCCTCCACAGATGACCCAGAAGACCATGTTAGCAAATAATATACAGAACAGAAAGCTCTGCACAGTCTGGTTTCAGTGACCGTGCCAACACGCCAAAAAAAAAGAAAGGAGATTTTTGTATTTGATTCTTAGTTGCATGGAAAACCAGTGTGAGTTTCACTGCTACATCAACACCTTTGCCCACATCCTGTACCCTTTACCTGCTCTTCATCCGACCCATCCTGAACCCCCCACCCCCACCCCCCACTTTCCCTTCCCAAGGGTCAGAGTGAGGTCACGATTGAAATCAGTTCGACATGGGACAGTTACATTTACTGTAGGAACATCACGCATTCTCTGTACCCTTGACGCTTGTGGAGTCCCCTCTCCTCTGCCCACCCACAGATTCCCCCCCCCCCCCCTCCCCCAAAAAGCAAAACACACACAAACGCTTGTAAAAAATGAGCATTTGTCTTTGTTGCAAGTCATGTAAGATTGCTCTACGGGTTGCACCTGGCTGGCAACAGAGAGAGAGAGAGAGAGAGAGAGAGAGAGAGAGAGAGAGAGAGAGAGAGAGAGAGAGAGAGAGAGAGAGAGAGAGAGAGAGAGAGAGAGAAAGACAGACAGACAGATAGACAGACAGACTACTCACACACACACACACATACACACACTTCCCCTCCGCAACACACACACACAAACACACGCTTATGCACACTCACACATAAACATACACTCACATACCCCCCTCCCCCTTCACCCCCCCCTCCCCCCCCCACACACAAAACACCCCGTACACACTTCCCCTCCGCAAACACACACACACACACACACACACACACCACACACACACACATACACACAA
>CM054138.1:19742016-19744516 GCA_028751875.1 Rapana venosa | reverse complement strand
CGGCCAACAACTGCAGGAGGTAGACGCTTTTAAATACCTCGGCGCTACACTCACAAAGGACGGGCGATCGACGACAGAAATCAAAGTCAGAATAGCCATGGCAACATCTTCCATGACAAAACTCACCACCATATGGAAAAGTAAAGAGATCAGTTTCCCAATCAAACTAAAGCTCTACAAAGCCCTAATTCAGTCGATCCTGCTGTACGGAAGTGAAACCTGGACATTGACTGCTGAAACAGCAAAGCGAATCCAGTCATTCGAAACAAAATGCCATAGAAAACTACTGGGCATATCCTGGAGAGAACGAAAGACCAACGAATTTGTCAAGAGTCAAATAACACGGCTGGCAGGTCCACAGGAACCCCTTCTCACCATCGTCAAGAAGAAAAAGCTGACATGGTTCGGCCACGTCACCCGCCACAACACTCTGCCCAAAACAGTACTGCAGGGAACACTCGAAGGTGGCAGAAGGAGGGGAAGACAGAACAAGTCATGGATGGACAACATCAGAGAATGGACCAGGATGAATGACTCGGCACTACTGCGCAGAGCCGAGGACCGAGATGGATGGAGGAGGCTTACCACGGCATCGTCTTTCATGTCTCCCCCACGACCGCCAAGGTCACGGGTCTGATGATGATGATGACATTCCATCTTGTTTGTCGTAATACTAGTGGAGTGTAGCACAGTGTTGTGTAGTGTAGTATGGTATAGAATATAGTATAGTATAGTATAGTATAGTATAGTATAGTATAGTATAGTATAGTATAGTATAGTATAGTATAGTATAGTATAGTCCAGTCCAGTCCAGTCCAGTCCAGTCCAGCATAGTATAGTATAGTGTAGTATAGTATAGTACAGTACAGTACAGTAGAGTGGACTGCAGTATAGTATAGTATGGCATAGTATAGTAGAGTAGAGTAGAGTGCAGTGCAGTGCAGTGCAGTATAGTATAGTATAGTATAATATAGTCCAGTACAGTATAGTATAGTAAAGTATAGTACAGTACAGTACACTGCAGTATAGTATAGTATAGTATAGTATAGTAGAGTAGAGTAGAGTAGAGTGCAGTAGAGTGCAGTGCAGTATAGTATAGTATAGTATAGCATAGTACAGTCCAGTACAGTACACTGCAGTATAGTATACTAGAGTAGAGTCGAGTCGAGTGCAGTGCAGTGCAGTGCAGTGCAGTATAGTATAGTATAGTATAGTATAGTATAAGTATAGTATAGTATTAGTATAGTTAAAGTATGTATAGTATAGTATATCGTATCGTATCGTATAGTATTGTATCGTATGGTATGGTATAGTATAGTATAGTATAGTAATTTAGTATAGTATAGTATAGTATAGTATAGTATAATATAGTATAGTATAGTATAGTATAGTATAGTAAAGTATAAAGTAAAGGATAGTATAGTATCTTTCCAGACTGGGTTTTAAAACAAAAATTGTCATCATTAGTGTTTGGCCGGCCAGGAATAACTCTACTCTGTTGTTGCTGCTGCGGGTTCTTTAACGCGAGGAAATCACTGCGTGCTGCAGTTCAGACCTGGTAAAATACTATCACGTCATAACACCACTTCTGATCTTGTGAAATGGGAAGAAAAAATCCGGCTGAGGATGAAATTTGCCTGAGCGGCTTCTCGAGGTTGTTGTTGTTGCTGTTGTTGTTGTTGTTGTTATTGTCCTTTTTAAAATTACAAAGAAAAATCTGTTTAGGTACAGACTGTGTTAGCTCTAGGTCAATTTTTTTCCCCTTAATTCCCAAACTGGAACAATAACCCCAATGTAACTGATAATAATTTTTAAAACATAAGAAGAAAACAACAAACCAACTGATGTATTTTTGTGTGTGGTGGTTGTGGAAAATCTCTCTTTATGTGTCAAAACGATAGCAGAAGCCACCACGACTGCGCTGAACTGAAGTGATGCGCCAAAAGAAACCTCTTATCCCTCCAGCAGTTTTGCTTTGTAAAGTTTGCACGCGCTGAGAAATACCCCCTCCCTCAACTCCTTCCCCCCCTCCCCCCCCACCAAACACACACCACACACACACACACACACACACACACACACACCACGCACACACACACACACGCACGCACGCACGCACGCACGCACACACGCGCGCGCACACACACAATCCTAAAAAGCGCTATTTGAAGAGTATGAGCGCATAAAAAGCACACGTTTGCTGGGTGGAGTACAGGAGGGAGGGAGGTCATTGAAGGCAATATTGTCAGTAATGACGCAACAATGCCTAGTATTTTCTAACGTTTTGTTCCTGTACCTTTTTATTATCTAAAGTATAAACGTGTAAGAATGGATGAAACAGTAGGTGAAGTAATTTGTTTGTCCTGAGTTTTATGATTTTTAAAAAATTCTTAAAACATTTTTTATTTAAATGTGTGTGTGGACGTGAGCGCGCACGCGCAAGGTGTGTATGAGTATGTGTGTGCGTGCATATGTATATGTGGTAATTTGTATTGTCACT
>CM054138.1:19729516-19732016 GCA_028751875.1 Rapana venosa | reverse complement strand
GGTGATAGTGGGGGTGGCGGTGGTGGTGGTGGTGTGTACAAATGTCTGTAACGTGCCAAGCAGGAACAACTTTGTGCATCATCGCATTTCGGCAGCTGCCGCTTACGTTTTGTCTAGCTAGTGGTGTCCTTAAATGATTTCTTGTCGCTAACAGGACCTTATTTTTCTGTCTTTTCTTTCTTCCTTTCTTTCTTTGTTCATTCAATTCATTCATTCATTCATTCATCATCATCATCATCATCATCATCATCATCATCATCATCATCATCATCATCATCTTCTTCTTCTTCTTCTTCTTCTTCTTCTTTTCTCGTCGTCGTCGTCGTCGCCATCGTACGCTCAGACAGCAACTATCGCTGTCTGTCATTTGAACAAAAATGCGCTGCATTGCCGTTAAGCGCCTGACCAGTCAGGCCCAGCGCATCCAACTTCGGCGTGGGAGAGAATTGTTATCTTTAAAGTCTTTTCTGGAGACCAAAAGAAAAGGCAGGAGAATGGACCAAGAAGGAGGCGACAGGAAGAACAGGAACAAGGCAGAAACATAGAGAGTGGGTAGATAGGGATAGAACTGAATGTCAAAGTCCTTCGGATGAGACTATAAAACCGAGGCCCCCGTGTGCGAACGCATGCAGAACATCTTGCGCACACGTTAAATCCTGTTCCGCTTTTCGAAAGAGTAGGCCATTGTGTGCTGGTGGGAACAGATGAAAAAATTTACAAAACCGCATACACCACGGGGACTGGATGTAAAAAAGCACATGAGTGCTTATTCCATTATCCTCGATATAAAAAAAAAGGTCATCTGAGCGCTTTGATTTGTTGCTTTACAAGATTCAGTGCTATATAAATTCCATACATTATTATTATTATTATTATTATTATTATTATTATTATTATTATTATTATTATCATTATTAGATCAATGTGTGAACCCGGTCCTAACGTAACTGGACATTATTTTCAGACTGCTTAGCACAGCGTTTCCTATCAACACACATTAAAAAAACCAATGTGATGCAAAATAATGTCAACAAAAAGAAAGTACATAGATCAAAAACTTATGTCAGGACTGTGAACCTGAAACGAGTACTTCCCCCCTTTAACTTTCCCCAGGAAAATCTGTTGTTGTAACCCAATTCGCAATCTCACACAGACAATATTTATCGGAATTGTCAGATTTTGGAATCGTTTGTCTTGTAACGATTTGCAGTCTGTGCATTGGCAGCCCACCTGGTGAAGGAAAGAAAGGAAAAGGTCAAAGTTTCCATAGAAAGTTTCCAGATCACGTGGAAGAGTTCTTATCTCCGTTGAGCCTGTCCACTTAATGACAATTACCACTTAAGGACACACAATTCGTCTGTATGTGCTGGCACACAAAATACATTCTTGGGGCAAGGAGAGAGAGAGAGAGAGAGAGAGAGAGGAAAGAGAGAGAGAGAGAGAGAGAGAGAGAGAGAGAGAGAGAGAGAGACAGACAGAGAGAGAGAGAGAGGGTGCGAGAGAGAGAGAGAGAGGTGCGAGAGAGAGAGAGAGAGAGAGAGAGAGAGAGAGAGAGAGAGAGAGAGAAAGAGAGAGGATGGGTTTACTATATGATGCGGTATGGTATGGTGATCTCTTATATCAATGTATTGCAACGTTGCACAGTATGATGATATATTATATTCCATCGTATCGTACCGTATCTAGTGCCATCAGTTTGTGCTATTACTATATTATTATTATTGCGTTTTACTGTACTGTGCTGTCTTAGCATCATGTTGTGTGCCGTATGGTATCATAATAATTATAGGGTATTACGTGTACGCTATTGTGGTGTTTTGATATGTAGGGTATGGAGAATATTGTAGAACAATCTAATGTATTGTGTTGTATGTATAATAATGTAAGGCATTGAGTATATAGTATCACAGTGCACTGTACTGTATTGTAGTGAGTTAATATATTATAGGGCATTCAGAATATTGCGTAGTAATGTCTTGTATCGCATTGTATTTGTTGTATTCTATTGTATACCGACCACTTTAAGTCACGGCGGATTTCTCGGCGTGCAATTCGGGCTGCTCTCCCCGGGGAGAGCGCGTCGCCACAAGAGCAGCGCCTCCCTTTTTTGTTGTTTTTGTGTGTGGTGTTTTTGTTGTTGTCTGCAACTGTATTTGTTTCCCTATCAGAGTGGCTTTTTTTCTAAGAATTTTTCCAGGGACAACGCTCTTGTTGCCGTGGGTTCTTTTACGTGCGCTGAATAATTTTGTGTAACACACGGGACCACGGTTTATCGTCTCATCCAAAAGACTAGCGCCCAGACCACCACTCATGGTTTGTCTAATGGATGGGGGAAAAGTTTTGGGCGTACGCAAAAAATCTCACCATTGGTAAACCTTAGAGCTCTATTAGCCGAGGAACAACAACAACAACATCCCCCCCAAAAAAAAGTATATAAACCTGAACCTTCACTACAAAAATCAAAGTAAATTACCAAACACACTTAAAAAATTTACAACTG
>CM054138.1:19718894-19729016 GCA_028751875.1 Rapana venosa | reverse complement strand
TCCTCTTCTTTTTCCCTCTCTCTTCTGCTCTCTCTCTGCTCACTCTCTGCTCTCTTTCTGTCTCTCGTTCTCTGTCCTGTCTCTCCTTTTCTCCCTTTCCCTTCTCTCTCTGTCTCTCTTTTCCCCTCTCTCTCTCTGTCTTCGTCTCCCTCTGCGTTAAAAGAGAAGCTTTTCTTGAAATTGGGTCTCTTCAGCTCAACCCCCCACCCCCCCACTTTCCGATACTAACTGAGTTTTTCTTTTAGTGATATATATTTGTTTTAATTTTTCTAAGAAGGAAGAGTTAAAAGGTAAATTTTCTAAAATTTTTGTTTGTAAATAAATGGGTTGTACTTGTATTTGATTGGGGGAAAGGTTATTACTTTTTGTGTCATCTTAAAGGGACCACCCCACCCCCACCCCCCCCAAATGTGTATGTATGGGCCTAGGCCAAACACATTAAACATTAAAAACGAAATCCCCCTCTCTCTCTCTCTCGTCTCTCTTGTTCTCTCTGTCTCTCTCTTCTCTCCTCTCCCCCTCTCTCTCTCTTCCTCTCTCCCCCCCCTTTCTTTCTCTCTGTCCTCCCCCTCTGTTCTCTCTTCTCTCCCTCTTCACTCTTCTCTCTCCTCTCAAACACAACACACAAACCACACAAACACACCCACACCCCAAAAACACAAACAAAACCAACACAAAACCCACACACCCAAAAACTGTGCCACGTCAGTTAAACCGCAGCATAAAATTCCTCCGAATATCCCTTCAGCAAATGACAGAACACGTACCTGTTACCTTTTCGGAAGAGTAGGCCCCTGTGTGCCCTAGAAAGATAACAAAGTCTTCCCAGCACACTGGGATCCAATAAATAATCGCATGATGTTGCCCCCAAATTATCCTAAAAAAATTTTAGTGTCCCAAAATAGTAAATAAAAACAGGGAGACAGTCCAGATAAAATGGAAGGAAATTTTTTGATGAAAAACAAGGAGAAAAAATGGGAAAGGGAAATTTATTGTGACAAAAATTGGAAGCAAGGGACAGAGAGCGGCAAGAACTACGACAGACAGGGAAGCACCCAAAACGAAGGCAACAAGCCACAGACAACAGCAAGCAAACCACAACGACAGGGAAACAAGGACTGAGGGGGACGCAGGGCCCGGTGGCAGCCCCTTGAAGCGCCATCCACCATCCCCACAAAATGAGAGAGAGAGAGAGAGAGAGAGAGAGAAAGAGAGAGAGAGAAGAAGAAGAGAGGAGAGAGAAGGAATCGTCTGTTAAAAAGACTGAATTGGGCCTTTGGGCCGAGAGGGGGTGAGGGGGTGAAAAGCACGGGAAAGAGTAGAGGGGGACTAGGTGACAGAAGTGTAGGACAGGAGGGAGAGGAGGAAAAGAGAGAAGAGAGGGGGAGAGACGAGAGAAGGAGAGGGCGCAGACAGCAGACAGAAAAGACAGGGCAGACAGACGGACGGCGGGCGGACAACGGGCGGACGGACGGGCAGAATATAGAGATATAGATAGAAAAAAGGGGGGAGAAGAGAGAGAGAGGAGGAAAGAGAGAGAACAGAGACAGAGACAGAGAGGAAAAAACCATCATTTGGTACATGGAACATCCTACCTTGCACGCATGTGGGAAGCTCCAAGAGCTAACACCATTAACTTCGAAGATACGAATGGGACATACTTGGACTGTCCGACGTCCGATTGGTCGGATTCGGCGAAACAACTACAGAAGAAGATCACAAACTATGTTATGTGGCGACGACTCCCAAACACCAACACGGAGTAGGATTTCTTTCTTGTCGACAAGAAGAGGACTAACAGTGTCATCAGCTGTATCCCCAATCGTTCAATCAGACTGTTCTCCATGGCATGTCGCAAGCAAACCACACAAAAGACCATCAAACAAGTCTATGCAACCAAAATCAACTTACATGATGAAGCAATCGATGTGCTTCTACGAAGATTGGAGAGCGCCATCAAATCAACTCCAAAGAAGGAGCTTTCTCGTGATACCATGGGCGACTGTAATGCCAAGATCGGACCTGACGCTTATGAACCAATGGCCAGTGGACAGTAGGCCGTTTTGGCGTGGACGAAACTAATGATAGAGGTCTCAGACATTTGGATTCGCAAGCACCTACAATCTAACTGTCGCCAACCCCTTATACCCCCAAAAGACATCAAATGAACGACGTGCCAACTCACCAATGGAAAGACACAACAGATTGACTACATCTTGGCCCCCAAACGATTTAAGTCGAGCATGCAACAAGGCCCAGAAAAGAAGTTTCCCTGGCGCTGATATTGGCAGTGACCACGACATGGTACTCATGACCCTACCGATCAAGCTGAAGACCAAGAACCAGAAGAGAAATCCCCGTTTGCGGTTCAACATGGAAAAGCTGAAGGACATGGTGTTGCTAAAACCTTTAGATTTCGATCTTTAGATTGCCAACACGCCATACACTACCAACTCCTTTCACATCTCCTCCACCTGAAAATCTCATACCCTGACCTGTGCCCTTATGACACAGGCCCACAACGCCCCCCCCCCCCCCCTCCCATATCCTGCAGTCCTGTCCTCCCCTGTCCTGTCGCTGTTGCGGTCCTGTCCTGTCTTGTCCTCCGCTTGTCCCTGTCCTGTCCTGTCCTTTCCTGCCGTGTCCTGCCCTGTCCTGCCCTGTCCTGCCCTCCCCTGTCCTGTCCTTCGCTGTCCTGGTCCTGCCTGTCCTGTCTGGCCCTGTCCTGTCCTGTCTGTCCTGCCGCTGCCCTGCCCTGCCCTGTCCTGTCCTGTTGTCCTGTCCTGTCCTGTCCTGGCCCTGTCCCTGTCTGTCCTGGCCTGCCCTGCCCTGTCCTGCCTGTCCTGGCCCTGACCTGCCATGTCCTGTCCTGTCCTGCCCTGTCCTGCCATGTCCTGTCCTGTCCTGTCCAGCCTTCCTGCCCTGCCCTGCCCTGCCAGTCCATCCCTGCCTGTCTGTCCTGTCCTGTCCTGTTCCTGTCCTGTCCTGTCATGTCTGTCCTGTCCTGTCTGTCCTGTCCTGTCCTGTCCTACTGTATCTGGTCCTGTCCTGTACTGTCCTGCTTCCTGTCCTGTCCAGTCTGTCCTGGTCCTGCCTGTCCGGTGTCCTGTCCTGTCACCTGTCGTGTCCTGCGCCCTGTCCTGTCCTGTCCTGTCCTGCCCTTCCTGCCATGTCCCTGCCCTGCCCTGTCCTGTCCTGTCGTCCTGTCCTACCCTCCAACACTCCTGAGTCACCAGACGGAGTGGCCCTGGCCAGTAAGAGCGATGACAGAAAAAAACGGCAGGACCGCAGTTCCACTGCCCCAGTGCAGACTGCAAACCTTCGCCTTCACATGTGCCAGGACCGTGGAAAGAAGGAGCAGGGGAGGAGGAGGAGAAGGAGGAGGCCATTGTAATATTCCTAGAGAGGTGGCAGATTTAACTTTAGACTTGCCACGAGGACAGGCCTGAACAAATAATAATAATAATAATAATAATATATGATTTATAGGGGCGCTATATCTTGCAATTACAAATCAGAGCGTGCTTCCATACAATACATCCGCTCCTACACAATGCAGCCACAAAGATTAACACTATACTACACAAGTTCAATGGATGCTTGCTCCAACAGCTCCTGGAGAGAGATGAGGATGAGCACTAGCAGAGGAGAAAAGAGATGGTTTGTCTGTTGCTTCTTTGTTTGCTCTTGCCTTCTTCTTCTTTGGGGGGGGGGGGTGGTTTGTTGTTGGTGAGATTTTAGTTTTGTTTTTGTTTTTTCTATGGGGCGGGTGGGGTGGGTGAGTGGGTGGGGGTGCGGGGGTGGGGGGAGGGGGCACTATCATTGGGTGGTTCTCCATGTTAAGTGCCCATATGTAGTTAAACCCATTTGGCAGACACGTGTACACGTGTTTTTTGTATGGGTTTCTTTGTCGTTTAGTTGTCTTTGTTGTTGGGTTGGGGGGGGGGGGGGGGGTCTGTTGCTGGGCTAGGAGGCTTCAAGGTCAGATTGTGTGTCTGCCACCGTTAGACGCCCACGAAGGACTCCGGGGGATATTGCCTCGCATCGAACTACGACACAAGTGTGGCATTGTATTTTTTTTAGTTTAAATTATTGTTTTTTTATATATTATATGTTATTTTTAAATTGTATATTAATTTTTTTTTTAATAACTATTGTTAGGTTGATATATTTGTTTCTTTTCTATTTTTTTATATTTTTTGTTTTTGTTCTTTTACAAATGATGTATTTATTTTATTAATATATTTACAATTTTTTTGGAACGATTTATATTGACTCTTATACACCTTAATACAATTATTTTTTTTATTCATCTTTCTTTTTTTTTATTAATATTTTTTATTTACGATAATAAAATCTCTTTGCTTTCATGTTGTTATTTTAGATAATGTATTTTTTAAACTATACCATTGCATTAAATAAAACAATGGTTTTTTTTAATCTATATAATGTTTTTATGATTATGTTTTTAATTTTATATTATATTTTTTTTCACCCATATTATTTTTATTTTTAATATATATTTTATCTCTTTAAATTTAATAATATATTTTTTTTAAAATTAAAATATACTTTTTTAAGCTTTAGTATTTTTTATATATAGTTTTTTTAATATAATTACTATTTTTTCTATATTTTTTCAGATTTTAACTTTTTTCATATATTGGTTTTTTTATTTATAATTATTTATATTTAAGAAATTTAAGTTAATATAGTTCCTTTTATATTATATTTTTTCTTATATAATAAATTTTATTATATCATTTATAAAATTGGATCTTTGTACTTTCATATAGATATTATTATTGAATTATTTGACATAATTATATTTCATTTTTTTTTTATTATTTCTTGTTTTCTATATTAATTAATCTAATTGCGAATTATTGTTATAAACGTATTCTCACATTCCTATACTATAATTGTTATTTTTAGACGTGATATTTTTATGTTTTAAAAAGAATTTTTTGTTAAGGTTGTCTTTTTTTTTTAAGTATAAGTAGTGATGCATTAATTTGTATTTTAATTTAATATACAATTTATTGATTTAATACTTTTATTAATAAATCTTCTGTCTGATAGTATTTTTTATTAAGGTTGTTAAAAAAGTTTCTTGATATATAATTATAATTCTTTTTTAGTGTATCTTATTTATTTTCTTTTATTATCTTGTTTTAAATATATCTCTAATAAATAACTTATTATACTATTCATCTTGGTAGGGTTGTCAAATTTTTTGTTTGGTAGCATTTCATCTAAGGCATTGTTATTATTAAATTGAGTGTTTAAGGTTTTACTTTATGGTTACAATTTGTATTAGTTTTCCGTATAGAAAGCATCTATTTTAGTAATACACTTTCTAATAGAACTAAACATATTACTACAATAATGTTCTTTTTGACTTAGAGGTTCGTATAACTGTTTATTCTTTTAAAAAAATTATTATATTAATTTTTATCTTATATTTGAAATTTATTTTTATTTTACTCATTCATCATTTTTTATATTCTTATACTATAACAATTTTCTTGTTATTTTTTTTCACTTCTTTTATTCTTCATTTTTATTCTCTTAGAATTGGTTTTCTTTTATTAATTTTTTTGTTTTTTATTTTTTTTTCAATGCTTTTGTAATTTGTTAAAATTTGTAGGTGCTATTTTTAGTATATTAATGATCATGTATTTTTATTTCTGTTTTTTGTATTATCATGTATATTTTTTTGTTAATTTCGTAGTTTTATATTGTAATGTAATCTATTATTAATTATTGATTTTTTTTTTTTTTAGAATATTTATTTATTTTTTTTTTTGTTATTTTTTTTTTGATGTATTTTGTAACCATTTGAATTTGTTGAGGATATTTGGGGTTTTATTTTGAAGTTTTTATTTTATTGAGTGTAAAAATAGTGTCATGTTTTATTTCTTTGTATTAATTCATTATTTTTCGTGATTTAAATTCTTCCGTTCTTTTATATTATTTAATGTTGTAGTTTTTTTAAATCAATATATGTATTTAATGGTTTTAGGTTTCTAAGTTTAATATATATTTATTTAATTATTTTTTTTTTGTCTTTGTTATAATAGAGTCTATTATATTTATTCAATTATTTTTATTTGCATGTTCTTTAATTTTAGATTGTTATTTTTTGTATTCTTAAATAAGATGTATATTAGATTATACTATTTTAATAATATAACTTTGGTTTTTTTAGTTTATTTTTTTTTTTAATAATGTATATATGTTTTTACTTTATAATTTAATTTATCGCCTTGTTTTTTTATTTTTGTAATTTTATTTTTTGAATATAACTCACTATATTTAACTATGTACATCCTATTTTTTGGATGTTTGGGATTTCTGATTATATTAGGTATTTTTTTTATCAAATTTTTAAGTTTGTTAAAATTATATTATTGCATTATTTGTTGTTTTTACTTTGGATTATGGTTTTGAATACCGTTAAAATAGTATTTTCAGTTAAAACAATAAAAAAAATTTATTTGCTATATTTTTGTATATTGTTGTTTTTTTAACTGTATTATTAGTTTTTTTTTTATTATACATTAGTGGCATGATTTGTTTTATTTTTTTATCATTTTTGATTTTTTATTTATTTGTATTTTTCCTTTTTTTAGTACTTGCTATTTGTATGTTGTCTTATTTTTATGTTTATGAACATATTTAATTCATTTGAATATTGATTTTGAATAAGTTTTGGTTTAATTGATTTATTATTTGTGATAATGTATTTATTTTTTGTGGTATTTCTTATTTTTATTTCTAAGAAATTTTATATACAGTATTTATTGTTAAACTAAGTAAACAAAGAGTAGAACTAGTTTTAAACTTTAATATAGGTATGATTTATGATTTTTGATGGTATATGTGATAATACCGTGCTTTAATTTCTATGTGGGTTTTTTTTTTTTTTTTTAGCTTGGCTTATTTATTACTTTGTTGTAACTGTCTTGTTGGAATTTTTTGAACTTAATTGGACTTGTATCCAATTTCAAACTGAAGTATGGGTTGTATTTTTAATGGAGAGATAATCAAATGGATTTACTTTTAACATGTGTTTTTGTTTTTCTTTGAATATTTAAACTGAATATTTTTTTATTATCTCGTTGTGTATTAATTACGAGGAACGCACGTGTTGGTTACTATCCATATTTGGTGTTACGTGTAATTTTCTTTGTAAATTAGCAGTCTGTTTAGAGTATCCAATTTTGCGTGTGTGTGTATTTTCACATGTATCGTAACTCATGCTTTTGTTTTTCTTGCGCATGCTTTTTTCTTTTTCCTTTTCATTTTGAGGGCTGGAAGACAACACGAAAAGTCTTGTACTTAATCTATTACCGCGGTGAAATAAAATTGCGTTTGGGTTTGGCGTTTCTCCACTCTCTCTCTCCTCTATCTCTATCTCTCGTCTTTCTTCCTGTCTCTCGTCTCTTCGCGCGTTTCGTCTCCTTCTACTCACTCTCTCTCTCCTCTCCTCTCTCTCTCTCTCTCCTCTCTCTACCCTCTCTCTCTCTCTCTTCTTCCTTCGATGAAACTATGCGAACCGTGAGGCCCCGAGGTTCGAACGCACGAGCAGAGAACATCTTGCGCACACGTTAAATCCTGTTCCGCTTGTCGGAAGAGTGAGGCCATCATTGTGCCAGGTGAGCTCCAGATGACAAAATTTACACGAACCGCATACACACGGGGACTAGTTGTATAAAAAAAAAAAGCACAGGAGTGCTTATTCCATTATCCCTCGATATAGAAAATAAATAAAATAGAATAAAAATAAATCTCTCTCTGTCTCCTCTCTCTCTTATCTCAGCTCTCTCTCTCTCTCTCTCTCTCTCTTCTCTCTCTCTCTTCTATTCTCTCTCTCTACTCTCTCTATCTCTCTCTCTCTCCTCTTTTCTCTCTCTCTCTCTTCTCTCTCTCTCGCTCTGCTAGGGAATAGGGCGCTGCTCTCCGCCCAGTGGGTGGCTTTGGCTTGCATTGAAGCGAACAAGGCGGCTACAATTTTTTGTTGTGTTCGCTCCAGTCTGCGAATAATCCGCTTGTCAGCTTGTCCTCACTGTCAAGCTTCCCCCTTATCCCCCCCCCCCCCCACCCCCCACTCCTCCCCCTCCCGCCCCCCTCTGTTTTTGTTTTTTGATTTTTGTTAGAGTTTTTTGTTATCCGTAGTTAATAGTATTAGATGTTGGGTGGGGCCATGTGTTGTGTCGCAAAAGTTGATTGTTGTCGAGTTAAGTGGGTAAGGGCTTAAACGGATAATAAGAATTGTTCCTCAACCCCCAACACTCCCTAGCACCCCACCCACCCCCCACCCCCCATCACAGAATCTGATTTGTCCAAAAAAAAAAAAAAGAGGAAACCCCGAAAAACAAAAATAGAATCCCCCATACTATTCCGGTCTGGAAGCGTCTTGTAGAAGAAACAAACTGACCTCTTTTCTTTCCTTCACCAGTTAAGTGGGCTGTCAATGTACAGCACAGACTGCAAATGGTTACAAGACAAACGATTCCAAAATCTGACTCATTCCTATTGTCTCTGTGAGCGTGCGAATCGGGTTTAAGAAAAACAACAACCCACCCCAAGAGATTTTTCCCTTGGTAAATTAGGTATTGACCGTTTATTACCGATTCGCATTCTCATCGAGTGAGGTTTTTAATCTATCGAATATGGTTATTATATTAATATCTTTTTAATTTATAATAACTGTTTTATGGCTATGTATTTTTGGGGTCGTGGTTCGTGTTTGTTGATAGAAAACTACTGTATATAAGCCAGTTTGTTTATGTTTTTAAATAAATAAAAATCTAGTATATTTAGACCAGTGTTGGCGCCGTATGAAGAGGCCGAAGTCCAGTTAATGACAGGAAAACCAGGTAATGGACACCAAGAAGCGAGGTTGGTAGGCCAGATATATGAGAAAGAAAATATCGGGATTGGTTTCTTTATTTCCCTGCTTGAATTGAATTTTATCTTTGGGTGGGTGTGTTTCAGGCTGTTTGTCTGTCGTCTGTCTTGTCTGTCTGTATGTCGTGTCCTGCATGTCTTTATTTCTCTAGTAAGACTTGCTTGCTGTCTGTCCTGTGTATCTGTCCAGTTTCTGAGTGTGTTTTATCTGTCTGATTATCTGTATGTTTTCTGTCTTCTGTCAGTCTGTTCTGTCTGTCTACCTGTCTGTCTGTGTCGTTTTGTCTCGTTCTCTCTTGTGTTTCTGTGTTTCTGTCTGTCTGTCCTGTCAGTCTTTCTTGTCTGTACTGCTGTCTGTCTGTCTCTCTCTCTGTGTCCTCTCTCTCCCTCTCTCTACTTCCCCTGTCTCCCCTCTCTCTCTCTCCTCTCTTCTCTCTCTCCTCTCTCTCTCTCTCTCTCTCCCTCTCTCTCCCTCTGTCACACTCTCGTCTCTTAGGGACTCTGAAGCACACAATGTTTTCTCAAGTGCAAATCGATATCAGACAGACTGAGTACAGTTCAGACAAGAGCCTCAGGCACGGCAGCATTTGTCAGGGCCTCAAGAAACTGCTCTCTGAGCCTTCGAAGAAGAGAAGTAGAAGAAGAAGAAGAAGAAGAAGAAGAAGAAGAAGAAGAAGAAGAAGAAAGAGAGAAAGAAGAAGTAGAAGAAGAATTGCGAAGAAGAAGAATTGCGAAGAAGAAGAAGAAGAAGAGAAGAAGAAGTAGAAGAAGAAGAAGGCGGAGGAGGAGGAAAGAGGAAGGAAGGAAGGAAGGAAGAAAGAAGAAGAAGAAGAAGAGAGGAGGAGGAGGAAGGAAGAAAGGAAGAAGAGGAAGGAAAGTAGAAGAAGAAGAAGAAGGACGAGGAGGAGGGGGAGGAGGAGGAAGGAAGGAAGAGAGGAAGGAAGAAGAAGAAAAAGAAGAAAGAAGAAAGAAGAAGAAGAAGGAGGAGGGGGAAAGGAGGAAATGAAGGAAGGAAGAAGAGGAAGGAAGAAGAGGAAGGAAGAAGGAAGAAGAAGAAGGAAGAAGAATTGTAAAGAAGGAAGAGGAGAAGGAAGGAAGAAGAGGAAGGAAGAAGAAGAAGGAAGAAGAATTGGTAAAGAAGAAGGAGGAGGAGGAGGAAGGAAGGAAGAAGAAGAAGGAAGAAGAATTGTGAAGAAGAAGGAAGAA
>CM054138.1:19711394-19713894 GCA_028751875.1 Rapana venosa | reverse complement strand
CCCGGCCCCCCCCCCCCCCCCCCCCCCCTCCCCCCCCTTCCTCCATCTCTATCGCTCATTCTATATCGCTTTAGGAAAAGACGTAAAGTTGAAGACACACCCACAACACATTTGTACGCGTGTGCACCCACACATTGCACGCGCACCTACATGCGTCCATGAGCACCCACACATTAGTGTGTGCATCGACACACACATGCTGTAGTTCCCCTGTGTATGCATGTGGAGAATACACGTAACAGGTACACCCCCACACCACACCCATGCACCCAACCATAAGCACGTGCCCCCACCCACACTGCATGCACACACACATACACTGCATGCACACACACATACACTGCATGCACACACACATACACTGCATGCACACACACACATACACTGCATGCACACACACATACACTGCATGCACACACACATACACTGCATGCACACACACATACACTGCATGCACACACACATACACTGCATGCACACACACATACACTGCATGCACACACACATACACTGCATGCACACACACATACACTGCATGCACACACACATACACTGCATGCACACACAATACACTGCATGCACACACACATACACTGCATGCACACACACATACACTGCATGCACACACCACATACACTGCATGCACACACACATACACTGCATGCACACACACATACACTGCATGCACACACACATACACTGCATGCACACACACATACACTGCATGCACACACACATACACTGCATGCACACACACATACACTGCATGCACACACACATACACTGCATGCACACACACATACACTGCATGCACACACACATACACTGCATGCACACACCACATACACTGCATGCACACACATACACTGCATGCACACACACATACACTGCATGCACACACACATACACTGCATGCACACACAACATACACTGCATGCACAACACATACACTGCATCCCACCACACATACACTGCATGCACACACACATACACTGCATGCACACACACATACACTGCATGCACACACACATACACTGCATGCACACACACATACACTGCATGCACACACACATACACTGCATGCACACACACATACACTGCATGCACACACACATACACTGCATGCACACACACACACTGCATGCACACACACTGCATGCACCCCACACTGCATGCACACACACTACTCATGCCACACACACATACACACATGCATCACACACACATACACTGCATGCACACACACATACACTGCATGCACACACACTGCATGCACACACACACACTGCATGCACACACACTGCATGCACCACACAACACTGCATGCACACACACTGCATGCACACACACTGCATGCACACCACACTGCATGCACATACACTGCATGCACACAACACCTGCATGCACACACACACACACACTGCATGCACACACACTGCATGCACACACACCTGCATGCACACACACTGCATGCACACACAACTGCATGCACACACACTGCATGCACACACACACACACTGCATGCACACAACACTGCATGCACAACACAACTGCATGCACACACACACACACACACAACAAAGCATACACACTGCATGCACACACACACACACGCATGAAAACAACACTGCATGCACACACAACACTGCATGCACACACACACTGCATGCCACACACACTGCATGCACACACACACTGCATGCACACACACTGCATGCACACACACACTGCATGCACACACACTGCATGCACACA
Organism: Rapana venosa; assembly: GCA_028751875.1. Taxonomy (NCBI): domain Eukaryota; kingdom Metazoa; phylum Mollusca; class Gastropoda; order Neogastropoda; family Muricidae; genus Rapana; species Rapana venosa. The sequence goes on along the minus strand of CM054138.1, from coordinate 19,712,138 downwards.
CACACTGCATGCACACACAACACAACTCAAATACACATACATACATAACACAACACACACATACATAACACAACACACACAACACACACATACATAACACAACACACACACATAACACACCACACATACACACACACAACACACATACACTCTACCACACACGCACACACACACACACACACACACACCACCACCACCACCACCACCACACCACACATACACACATATACACACATATACACTCACGTCCTACCTCACACACACATACACACACACGAACACACACACATACACACACAACACACACACAACATACACAAACATACACAAACACAACACACACATACACAACACAACACACACACCCACCACACCACACATACACACATATACACACACGCCCTACTTTACACACACACACATAACACAACACACACACTAGTACACACACACACACACACACCACCACCACCACCACCACCACCACCACACACACATATACACATATACACATACACACACATACATAATACAACACACACACACACATAACACAACACACACACCACCACCACACCACACATACACACATATACACACCACCACCACCACACCACATATACACACATATTATACACACACGCCCTACCACACACACATGCACATACACACACACACGTACACATACACACACAAAACACGTAAACATACACACTTCTGACAAGTGGAGCGCCATTCTTGTGT
>CM054138.1:19696394-19708894 GCA_028751875.1 Rapana venosa | reverse complement strand
TACACACCCACCCTCCCACCACTCCACGCACGCACACACAAGACAATACACACAACACACACTTGCATGCACGCACACACCACACGCACCACACCAACACACACACACAACACACACACACACACCACACACACCAACACAACACACACACACACACACACACACACCACAGAGGCCTAAATACAGATACAGTCTGCAGGACATGCTTCCAGTTTCTTTAGCGGTGTGTGTTGTGTGTGTGAGGGAGTGTGTGTGATTGTGTGTGTGTATATGTGCGAGTGCGGGTGTGAGCTTGCGAGCGTGCGTGCATGCGTGTGTGTGTGTGTGTGTGTGTGTGTGTGTGTGTGTGTGTTTTGTGTGCGTGTGTGGTGCGTTGGTGCGTGTGCGTGTACGTGTGTGTGTTTGTGCGCGCTTGCACCCGAGCGTGCATATGCATGCGTGTATGTGTGCGCGCGCGCGCGCGTGTGTGTGTGTGAGACAGAGAGAGAGAGAGAGAGGAGGGGGGACGAGAAGAAGGGGGAATCATTGGGCGTGGTATAAAAAAACAAGTTCTCCAAACGATACGGGATTAGATGGCCGTTTCGTTTTTATTTCCAATCATAGACGGTCAGATAACCAAGAACATAGCAAATAACAACGAAAGGAAACATAACAAAAACTCGGGTGTATACGTGTGTCCAAACAAACACAGCACTCTCACCGCTCCCCCCCCCCCCCCCCCACTCTGCCCCCCCCCTCCTCCCCTCCCTCCCCCCCCCCCCCCCCCCCCCCTCCTCCTCCCCGGTGGAGATACCAGGGGTTCTGTCAGAAAAAAACAGCATCCCTACCTTTTGGAAACACTGTGTTAGAAATTTCCCCTTTTCTATCACTCTCTTGTTTCTATCTTTTTTGTGTCCTTACCTTTCTATCATCTCTCTTGCTTGTTTTCTGCCTTTCCGATCCATTCGCCAGCCTTTTTTTTTTTGATCTCCCAGCAAACCTTTCAAATATTGTCTTTTTGTACGTTATATGGGGAACGGGATAGCTCAGTGGTCAGAACACTCGCTTTGCCCAAGCCAATGTTAAGCAGCATCGAGCTGGTTGCCAATTGGATGGGTGACCGTTTGCGCGCCTTGGCTTCAGTACAGTTCCCCCAGTTCACCCAGCTGTAAATGGGTACCTGCCCTCTTTAGGGTCAGGGAAGGTAAAGCAGCGAGGGAGAGGAGATGGGCACTGCTCTCAGTATGCTGGCCCCTAGAGAAGCTGAGGCTTCTTGCACCTCGCTCCCCTACTACCGCAAAGGTTATGGGACACCTTTACCCTTTTTTTGTTTTTCTTTACGATATATGACAATCTTCCTGTATTGTCTTGTTCTGGCGAGGAAGTAGTGATACCATAAACACAGGGATGATCTGAGCACAGGATATGCTTTCTGCAGTTTTATCAGCACATAATCGTTTTACCTATGTATCCTTTTAATATATATATATATATATAGAAGTATTCGATATTCTTTTATTTTTACACTTGTGTGTGTGTGTGTGTGATACATTCAGCAGAAATGACTGACGTCGTCCTCAGCACACAGCCTGGGGTTTATTTTTTTGGCCATAAAAGGGAATAATAATAATAATAATAATAATAATAACAATAACAATAACAACAATAATAATAATAAAAAATAAAATAAAATAAATAATAATAATATTGTATGGAATTTATATAGCGCTGAATCTTGTAAAGCAACAAATCAAAGCGCTCATATGACTTTTTTTTATGCGTGTGTATGCGGTTTTAAAAATTTTGTCATCTCTTTCCACCGGCACACAATGGCCTACTCTTTCGAAAAGCGGAACAGGATTTAACGTGTGTGCAAGATGTTCTGCATGCTTTCGCACACGGGGCCTCGGTTTATAGTCTCATCCGAACGACTAAAGGAATAAGGAATAAAGATAGTTCAAATACTTTGTCCTTCAATTTTCTTTTTCTTTCTTTATTCTTTTTCTTTCTTTCTTTCTTTCTTTCTTTCTGTTTTTTTTCTGTCTTTCTTTCTGTGTTTCTGTGTTTCTGTCTCTCTCTCTCTCTCTCTCTCTCTCTCATCTCTCTCCTCTCTCTCTCTCTCTACTCTCTCTTCTCTCTCTCTCTCTCTCTCTCTCTCTCTATCTATCTATCTATCTATCTCTTTGACATTTATGTTCAGGTCAATTGATGATTATGTGTTTGTTAAATATACATTATCTCTTTTATTTTTTTTAAATCACAGTTTGAGCTTTTGTTCTCGTTGTTGTAGTTGGGGTTTTGTTTTGGTTTTTTTGTGGATATATTTTTTGGATAGTCCCTAATCAGGGCAAGGGCCGGATGAAAAAAAAGTATATGAATACTTACTCTGTTACCCTTGGAAAATAAAGATCATTCAAAGATCATTCATTCTCTCTTTCAGATAGACGGTGTTGTAAGATAATCAAAGGGATTAGATAGATGGTGCTGATTTTGTGAACTTGAGGTGAACGTTACTGAAAGTTGCTGTAACTGATTTAAAGTGATAGCAGCCTTGGTAAGAAGGGTTAGAGTGATGCGCTTGTAATCTGCTGACCCGGGTTCGAATCTCGTTCAAAAGGATTTTTCCTCTGGAGTTAACATCAGTGCCGACTCCACCCCCCCCCCCCCCCCAAAAGTCCTTCGGATGAGACTATAAACCGAGGTCCCGTGTGCGAACGCACGCAGAACATCTTGCGCACACGTTAAAACCCGTTCCGCTTTTCGGAAGAGTGTGCTAATGGGAACGGATGACAAATTTACAAAAACTGCATGCGCACGGGGACTGGATGTAAAAAAGCACACGAGTGCTTATTCCATTCTCCTCGAAATAAATAAATAAATAAATAAATAAATAAATATGTTTATGCCTTTCTTGGTCGCTTCGATGGGGGCTATAATCAACACAACATGAAAAACAGAACACCACAGAGAGGAAGAACAAGACAATACAAAAGCAAGACAAAAAGGTAGAATGACAAAGATTCCGTGTGGGCAAAAACGCTGGTCCCATACACACAAAAAACCAAAACAAAGCAAACAAAAATCCACCATTAGTGAACCTGGAAGCTCTAACGAGAAACGAACAAGAAAAAGATCAAACACAACACAACACTACACATACACACATACTACACACATACACACACATACCTAACATACAAATACACACACACACACACACAACTACACACACACACACACACACACACCACACACACACACACACACACACACACACACACACACACGTTTTCCCCGGAGTTAACATCAGTGCAAGACTCCACTCTCCCCAAAAAGTCCTTCGATGAGACTATAAACCGAGGCCCCGTGTGCGAACGCACACAGAACATCTTGCGCACACGTTTAAATCCTGTTCCGCTTTTCGTAAGACTAGGCCATTGTGTGCCGGTGGGAACAGATGACAGAATTGAAAAAAAAACGTATACACACGGGGACTAGGTGTAAAAAAAAAAAAGCACATGAGTGCTTATTCCATTATCCTCGATAAAAAAAATAAATAAAAATAAATAAATAAATAAACACACACACACGCACACAATTATACATTCCCGCACCCCACCCCCCAACCACACCCACACACACCCTGTACACCCCACCCCCCTCACTCCTTAGTCCCAGTCCACACTTACTTCCCTCCCCCCCAACCCCCCCCCCCCACACCCCCCACCCATCCTCCTACCACCCCAACCACCCCACCCATAATAATAATAATAATAATAATAATATATGGAATTTATACAGTGCTGAATCTTGTAAAAAAACAAACAAATCGAAGCGCTTGCACTCAAATCATTTACAGGCATGCAACTCTCCTTAAACATAATGAGCAACATATTTCAAATCCATGCGCGCGCACTACGCACGCATCCATCCTACCACCCTCACCCCCCACACACCCCCGCTACCCCCGCCACCCCCACCCCATCCTCCTCCTCCTCCCTTTTTGCCCTGCACTTCCCCAAATGAAACATGCATGAGCCCCTGTATAGCTGCTGATGGCAGCATCGGACTAGTTGTGGGAGATGACAACAACAACAACAACAAAAGAAAAAAAAAAGAAAAAAACACACACACACAACAAACCCAACAAACAAAACCCCACCAAAAAACCAACACAACAAAGAGAGAGAGAGGAGAGAGAGAGAGAGAGAGAGAGGAGAGAGAGAGAGAGGAGAGAGAGAGAGAGAGAGAGAGAGAGAGAGAGAGAGAGAGGAGAGAGAGAGAGAGAGAGAGAGAACCAAGAAGAAAGAAAGAAAGAAAGAAAAAACCTGAAAAATGCCACTACGCTAGCGAGAGTGGCTTGGTGATCGATATCACTTGAAAGGTGATCAATACACATCAAGACTGATGTCTACCTTTGCTGCTGCTGCTGGTGATGCTGCTGTTGCTGCTTTTGTTGTTGCTTCTGTTGTTGCTGCTGCTGTTGTTGCTGCTGTTGCTGCTGTTGTTGTTGCTGCTGCTGCTGTTGCTGTTGTTGCTGCTGTTGCTGTTGTTGTTGCTGCTTCTATCTATAAGAGGACTGGGTTGGGTTGTTGTTGTGTTGTTGTTGTTGTGGTTGTTTTTTGTTGGGTTTTTTGGGGGTAGGAGTTGTAGAGAAGGGTGTGAAGAGGAGATGAGATGGGATGGGATGGGATGGAGGTGAGGCATGGAGTGGTGGTGGGGGAGGGCAGGTGGTTGGGGGGAGGGGGCTATTGCCTCCCACTCCCCCTCCCCTCCCCCTCCCTCCCCCTACTCCTTCCACCTATATTACCCCCAGGCTATCGGAAGTCATTTTGTGCCGGCTGATGATGTGCAGACCTTAGGCAGTGAGCGTTCTGGTTGACGGGGTCTGTCTGTCTGTCTGTCTGTCTGTATCTGTGTCTGCCTGTCTGTCTGTGTTCGTCTGTTTGTCTGCCTGTGTGTGTTCGTCTGTCTTTGTCTGTCTGTTTGTGTCTGTCTTGTCTGTCTGTGTATCTGTATCTGTGTCTCTGTCTGTCTGTGTTCGTCTGTCTGTCTGTGTGTTTTCGTCGTGTGTGTGTGTGTCTGTGTCTGTCTGTCTGTGTCTGTCAGTGTCTGTCTGTCTGTGTCTGTGTCTGTTTCTGTCTGTCTGTCTGTCTGTCTGTCTCTCTCTCTATCTCTCTCCCCTCTCTCTCCCCTCTCTCTCTCTCTCTCTCTCTCTCTCTCTCTTTTCCTCTCTCTCTCTCTTTCTTCTCTCTCTCCCTCTCTCTCAAAAAACGCGTTTGCTCATGCCCTAACGCTCTTTATATACAAATCCTTCAGATCAATTCAAGTGAAGTCAATTCAACTCTCTCTCTCTCTCCTCTCTCTCTCCTCTCTCTCCTCTCTCTCTCTCTCTCTCTCTCTCTCTCTCTCTCTCTCTCCTCTCTCTCTCAGAGACGGGGGACTGGATGTAAAAAACACATGGGTGCTTATTCATTATCCTCGAAATAAAAGAATTTGTCATTGTCATTATCATTGTCTCTCTCTGTCTCTCTGTCACTCTGACTCTCTGTCTCTCTGTCTCTGTCTGTCTGTCTGTCTGTCTGCCTGCCTGTCTGTCTGTCTGTCTGTCTCCTCTCTCTCTCCTCCCCTCTCCTCTCTCTCTCCTCTCTCTCTCTCTCTCTCTCTCTCTCTCTCTCTCTCTCTCTCTCTCTCTCTCTCTCTCTCTCTCCCCATTGTGCTTATTCTTTTCCCCAAATAAAAATGTTCATCTATTCATTCATTCATTCTCCCCTACATCTCCAGACACAATTGATCTGTGTGAAAGCAAGACGAGATCCTCTGTATAATTATAGCTAGTATCATATTAAAGTCTGAAGTATACTGGTTCAAACTTTCAAATAGTCTTCTATAGATACAGATTTCTTTTTTACCCGAAACAGGCCTAGTTGGCGACTATAAACAAGATCCTAAAACTCCCATTATTTTAGGTTTCAAGAACTGGTCGTACTGTGTTTAAAGATGTCTCAATCCTCTTGGATTTTCTGACGTGCGGGTCAATGGTGATGACTGTGGGTGATGATAAACAGGCTTTCCTTAGAGATTGAAAACAACCCGTGGTATATTGTTTTCATCAAGTCTGGCATGCAAAAATGGCTCACAGTGACGGATTCAAAACGTATCGGTCATTGATCCTTCGGATGAGACTATAAACCGAGGCCCCGTGTGCGAACGCATGCAGAACATCTTGCGCACACGTGAAATCCTGTTCCGCTTTTCGAAAGAGTAGGCTATTGTGTGCCGGTGGGAACAGATGAAAAAATTTACAAAACCGCATACACACAGGGACTGGATGTTTTTAAAAAAAAGCACATTAGTGCTTATTCCATTATCCTCGATATAAATTTTGTTTTTTTAAAAGTCAACTGAGCGCTTTGATTTGTTGCTTTACAAGATTCAGCGCTATATAAATTCCATACATTATTATTATTATTATAATTATTATTGTATTATATCATTTAATGAACTCCTGTTACGGCCTGAGAAACAATATCTTACTAGGCCCAGACCAAAAGCTGTGTCAAGTTGTTGATGTCAGCTAATTGTCCAGGCCTACACTAAAAATGTTGTTGTGTTGTAAAATGATGTGTTGAGATTGCCTTCAGCCATGACAAGCTCTTAACATAACACCCTGAACTCTTCTTTAAAAGACGAAAAAAATCCTCTGAAGTGGGAGTATGGCTGCCTATAATTATGGCGAGGTACTTGAAAAGAGTCATACACGCAAAAACTTATTCAGTAGTGTGCAGTTTCAATCTCACAGTGATTTTACCGGGTGGGATGAGTTGAGTTAGAGTGCACATTCTGGGTGACCCCCAGGGTGTTAAGCTGGGGAACGCACAACAACAACAACAACAACAACAACAACAACAGCAACAACATATCTTACTGCTTTCACGATAGGCAAATTCAGGTATGCTCTTGTTATTAATATTGACACGGAGTCACTTTTACAGCCTAAACATCTTACTGCTATCCTGATAGGCAAATTTAGATATGCTTTTGTAAATTTTGAGATGGATTTGGGTAATTTGAATGTAAGTGACAGATACAATAACAAATGTGTGAAGTGCCCTTTTGTAACAAAATTTGCAACTGAGACGCAAATTTCTCTGTGAATGCACAAATCATACAGACTTACGAGAGAAGTATGTGTTATAGTGGACATGGCGTCTTAACACCACACCTGTGTGCAAGAGTTTTTGTTTGGTTGGGTTAAAAAAAAAAAAAAATGTCATTCATCCATTTTTACCAGCACATGATGGCCTACTTTTTCTGAAAGGTGGAACGGGTTTTAACGTGTGCGCAAGATGTTCTGCGTGCGTTTGTACTCGGGAGCTCGATTTAGAGTCTCATTCGAAGGACTTTCGGGGGAATGGAGTCGGTACTGGCGTTAATTCCAGGGTTTTTTTTTAAAAATCCCGTCAAATGGGTGCTCCCGTCAGATGTAACCTAATGGACTTTCCCTCCCGCATTTATCATCATCATCGTCGTCGTTGTCGTTATCATTCTTATCATCACCATCATCATCATCATCATCATCATCGTCGTCGTCGTCGTCGTCGTTGTCGTGGTCACCATCGTCGCCGTCATCATCGTCGTCGTCATCATCATGATCATTAAAAAAAAAAAGAAGTAGACTTTCTTTCCCCTTTGGACATCGTGTTTGGTTTGTTTACTTTGTTTTGCTTCCTTGTTACGTTTGTTGTGCTTTTGATTGTGTGTTTGTTTTACTATCGTTTGTTTTACTTTTGTTTGTGTGTTTTGCCATTGTTTGGTTTGCTGGGAGCAGCGGAAGGAAACAGGCAGATGTAGGTGTTGTTGCCTTTTCTTTGCTATTGGGAAGGCTTCCTTCATGCTGTGGGGGAACAGAAAACCTCACTAGCCCGAAAATCCTCCGCTAATTGTCGGGCTGCGTGTACACTTGGTTTGAGGCTGTCGATGATGGTGGTGGTGGTGATGGTGGTGGTGGTGGTGGTGGTTATGGTGGTGGTGGTTGAAAGGTGTGTGTAGGCGGAGGTGGAGGGTGGTGGTGAGGGTGGTGGTGGTGGTTTTTAGGGAGAAATTATTGATTTTGAGCAATACTTTTTTGCCACTACTCTTTTTATTTTATTTTAAAATTTTGGTTTGTAGTTTCCACACTAAGGATTGAAATTGTGTTCCAACCCAGTTGTTTGGATGTTCTTTGTTCATAAGTGTAGGGGGGAAAGGGGGCGGCATAGCTTAGTGGTTAGAGCGTTGCGCTCGTGATCTGACGGCCCGGGTTCGAGCCACCACCGAGGCACCCGTTGTAGTGAATTTTACCATTGAAGGTCACATCAGTACTGACTCCACTTCCCCCCCCCCCCAAAAAAAAAAAAAAAATCCTTCAGATGAGACTATAAGTCGGAGCAGCCACGTGTGCGAACGCACCCAGAACATCCTGCGCACAAGTTGAAAACCCGTTCTGCCTTTCGGAGGATCTAGGAGTAAGCCATATTTTGGTTCTTGATAGGAACAGATGACAAAGTTAAAAAAAAACCCAACTCAGACACACTGGTGTCGTGTTTGGACACCATCCCCGAAGTCGGAATGCGGCTACCTTAATGGTGAGGTAAAAACGGTCGCATACGCAAAATCTCACCATTTAGTAAACTTCGGTGCAGTGGCCGAAGATTTAAAAAAAATATTTTTAAAATGTATAGAAAGCTCGTTTGCCTAAGACTGGGATACTGATCAGTGCTGGGATAATGTTTGATTTAAAAAAAGAGATGTTTATTCAGAAGAAAAAAACAACAACTCAACAACAACATGGATATGATACACGTAAGCATTGTGAACAACAACAACAACAACAACAACAACAACAACAACAGCAACAAGCCAACGGCTCATAACGAGCTGCAAAAGCAAAGCATGACACTTTGGGTTAGGCAGCTGGTAGACATATCAGTTACTTTGATAATAAAAATAATTTTAAAAAATCTGCTGCAAATTGCATATAAATACAAAATACTCAAGGTAAAAAAATAATTAAAAAACTTGGGCGAAAAACCCACGACAGCTGTGTTGGGAGATTGAAGAAAAAAAACATCCACACAAAGAAAAAAACACATTCAACATTAAAAAACAACTACACACACACACACACACACACACCACACCACACACACACACACACACACACACACACACACACACACACACACACACACACACAACCAAACAAGTAAACGGACAAAATGTTTACTGTCTTCATCGTCAGTTTCTGAGCTTTTTGAGCTTTTTGATTTGTCTGTCGAACGTCAGGCAGCACGATTTTTAAATTTGTTGTCTATGAGTGGGGCAAAAAAAAAGTGTTGCGTGCCGTTTAAGCGCCTACAAGTCAGGCCCAGCACATCCCACTTACTGAAAATTTTGCTCAGGCGACAGAGTTTTTTTTTATATTAGTTATTTATTTATTCTTTTAAAATCGAGGATATAAAAAAGCGCTCATGTGTTTTTTTTTCATCCAGTCCCCGGGGTGTAGCGATTTTTTAAATTTTGTATCTGTTTCCCCCGGCACACAATGGCCCCACCTTCCCCAAAAGCGGGGAAAAGGATTTAACGTGTGCGAAAAAGTTCTGCATCGTTCGAAAACGGGGGGCCTGGTTTATGTCTCACCGCATGATATTGTAAGCATGGGATTGGGCCCCGGATGTCCATTCTGCGTGTAATTCGCTTATGGGGATATTTTTTGATTTTAAATTTTTTTATTTGCACATTGTTCGTTTTTTTTTTCGTTTTTTTTTTTATTGTTTTGCTTTTCTTTCTTTTTTTTAAAACCCTGGCGATGATGAATTAAGCGGAATGGCAAAAGTCCTAAAGCGTAGCCTGTTTGTTATTGATTATGGAAGGAAATGATTTAGGTACTTTTCATTTTAATGTCGGTGTGGGGAGAGGGGGGGGGGGGCGGAGGGGGACTTTGGGATTTTTTGTTTTTTTTGTTTTTTGTTTTTTTTTTGTTTAGATTGATGACGTTGAATGTTTAGAGGGATCAGCTGATGTCGATGTTGAACTTGTGATGATAGTTATAGGTGCTGCTGAAAACTGATAATTATAAGGTGATAGCCTTGATAGTGGCCTTCATGATCAGCGGGGGACTATAAACAACTTTTTTCCTTTTTTGTTTGTTTTTTTGTTGTGTTTTTTGTTCCTCGGCTACAGCTCCAAAGGTTCATCACCAATGATGAAATCTTTGCGTGTGCAACCATTTTTTGTTTGCATACGCAACCCTATTTTGCCAATGCAACCCTATTTTGCGTATGCAGCCATTTTTTGCGTATACAACCATTTTTTGCGTATACAACCATTTTTTGCGTATGCAACCCTATTTTGCGTATGCAACCCTATTTTGCGTATGCAACCATATGTTGCGAATGCAACCAATTTTTTGTTTGCGTATGCAATCATATTTTGTTTGCGTATGCAACCATATTTTGTTTGCGTATGCAACCATATTTTGTTTGCGTATGCAATCATATTTTGTTTGCGTATGCAATCATATTTTGTTTGCGTATGCAACCATATTTTGTTTGCGTATGCAACCATATTTTGCGTATGCAACCAATTTTTTGTTTGCGTATGCAACCATTTTTTTGCGTATGCAATCATTTTTTGTTTGCGTATGCAACCCTATTTTGCGTATGCAACCATATTTTGCGTATGCAACCCTATTTTGCGTATGCAACCAATTTTTGCGTATGCAACCATTTTTTTTGGCGTATGCAACCTTTTTTTCTTTTTTTTGGTGGTCCACCATTAAAAGGTAGCCGCATTCCGACTTCGGGAATATAAACAACATGAAATGAAATACAAATAAGATCAGAACAAGTCATAACATGCAACGCAAAGGGAAAAAAACAACAACTACCAAGACAATCGTAATATTATTGCAAGATCAGAATAAAATGAAACGTGCTGTGGATGGATGGATGGATGGATGGATGGATGGATGGATGGATGGATGGGTGGGTGGGTGGGTGGCTGGGCTGGTTGGATGGATGGATGGATGAATGGATGAATGGATGGATGGGTGATAGGTGGTTGGATGGATGGATGGATGGATGGATGGATGGATGGGTGGATACAGGGGACGGGGAAGGCACACCCGCAGAGGTAGGGATGGAACCAGTAGAACCAGCACAGCTTTTCTTTTTTTTTTTACCTTTTATTCTTTTATATCGAGGATAATGGAATAAGCACTCATGTGCTTTTTTTTTTATTCTACATCCAGTCCCTGTGTGTATAAGGTTTTGTCAATTTTGTCATCCGTTTCCACCGGCACACAATGGCCTACTCTTCCGAAAAGCGGAACAGGATTTAACGTGTGCGCAAGATGTTCTGCGTGCGTTCGAACACGAGGCCTCGGTTTATAGTCTTATCCGAAGGTCACGTGGACGACGGACCCCTGCTCTGAATAATACATGTCTGGAGAGATAGAGATGCGCTGCCGGCCTTCAGTGGCCAGGGAAGAGGGAGGGAGGGAGGGAGGGACGTGGTAAGAGGGGGGGGGAGAGAGGGAGGGAGGGAGGGAGAGAGAGGGAGGGGGAGAGAGGGGGGAGAGAGGGGAGGGGAGAGGGAGGGGAAAGAGGGGAGGGAGAGAGAGGGGGGAGGGATGGAGGGGGAGGGAGGGGGAGGGAGAGGGAGGGGGAGAGGGGGATGGAGGGAGGGGGTAGAGAGAGAGAGGGGGGAGGGAGAGAGAGGGAGGGAGGGGAGAGAGGGGGGAGAGAGGGAGAGGGGTAGGGAGAGAGGAGGATAGGGAGAGGGAGAGAAGGAGGGGGAGAGGGAGAGGGAGGGAGGGAGAGAGAGAGAGGGGGGAGAGAGGGAGGGAGAGAGTGGGAGGTAGGGAAGAGAGAGAGAGGGAGACAATGACAATGACAAATTCTTTTATTTCGAGGATAATGAATAAGCACTCATGTGCTTTTTTTACATCCAGTCCCGGAGAGAGAGAGGAGAGAGAGCAGGGAGGGAGGAGAAAGAGAGGGAGAGGAGAGAGAGAGAGAGAGAGAGAGAGAGAGAGAGAGAGAGAGAGATGAGAGAGAGAGAGAGAGAGAGAGAGAGAGAAGAGAGAAGAAAGTTGAAGTAGAAAGGAATCCAACGCACATGTTTTGGGGTGTTTTTTTCTTTATTCCCAATGACCGTTTCTTCAGTTTCTCTCTTATGTCTTTTGGCTATAGTATATCTATCTAATGAGGCTCACCTTACTTTACAACTCCCTCTCTCTCTCTTCTCTCTCTCTCTCTCTCTCTCTCTCTCTCTCTCTCTCTCTCTCTCTCTCTCTCTCTCTCTCTCGATCTGTTCGTGTCTCTATCTCTGTTTCTATCTGTCTGTCTGTCTGTCTGTCCTCTGTCTGTCTCTCTGTCTGTCTGCCTGTCTCTCTCTGTATCTTTGTGTGTGTGTGTGTGTGTGTGTGTGTGTGTGTGTGTGTGTGTGTGTGTGTGTGTGTGTGTGTGTGCGTTGTG
>CM054138.1:19688894-19691394 GCA_028751875.1 Rapana venosa | reverse complement strand
GTAAAGTGTGCTCGAATTCTCGAGTACGTACATAAACAATTATGTAATATAAATGCTTACTCTCTCTCTCTCTCTTTCTTACTCTCTCTCTTTCTCGTTCTCTTTCTCTCTTTCTCCTCTTTCTCTCTTTCTCTCTCTCTCTCTCTCTCTCTCTCTCTCTCTCTCTCTCTCTCTCTCTCTCTCTCTCTCCAAACACACACACACAGGCACAGACAGAAAGACACTCATGTACACACACACTCTCTCTCTCGCTCACTCACTCACTCACTCTCTCTCTTTCTCACACACACACACACACACACACACACACACACACACACACACACACACACACACACACACACACACACACACACACTCACATACACATATCGTATAAAACAAATTGTCTCTCTAGCTTGTCGATGGAAACTGAACTGTTATAATTAAAACAAAATATGTTGGGCATGTCTCTTGTATATGTGGCCATAGTGTAACTGTCGATCATATCTTGATATGCAGCATGCTAAAAAGCTGCATACCTGTTCTTACCTGGTCAACGTCATCGGCGATATTCTGTTATCTACTGAGATTTTTTTTTTCAAATCGTTATTGCACAGTCAAATTGGTTCATTATTATGATTATTTATTTACTTTTACTTTACTTTTTCCATCCGCTTGTACTCTGTGGCCTCGCGGGGAGATATAACTGTCTGTCTGCTGCAAGACGGGTAGCTTGGAGGAGGAGGGACAGACAATCCATGAACTTTCAGTGATTCTGCCACGGAATCACTCCAGCGTCGCCTGAACTCTAAAGACACTATCTTCCTGTGGACTATATTTTCTCTTGTTGGTTATAGTTTACAAATATCGGTTTTCTTGTTTTTTGGTTAGATTCTGTTGGAAATTGTGATCTTACTGTTCTGTACTTAAGAGTTACTTTAAATTTGCATTTTCTTACTTGTTTATTGTAGATTTAGTAAATTACCCCCCTAACCAACTCCCAGATATCCACTCCCCTCCCCATCCCCTCACCCCTAGCCCTTTTTGTGTCTAATATCACATTTAGTGAAGTGACGTAAAACGAAGTCGAGCACACACACACACACACACACACACACACACACACACACACACACACACACACACACACACACTACTTTTACTGGTTTAATTTATTGGTAAAGGTTGTAATAATGTAGTATTTCAGTATTATCATTAAGCAATTTGTTCTTAGATAGATGGCTTGATTAAAAAAAAAAAAAAGCAAATGCATTGCTTATTCAGTGTCCCATCTGGAAATAAAAATTTGATTTAACTTGACTTGACTTGACTACATCAAAATGACAGAGAAAGCTAAGAATCTACGAACGTTTCATTACGCCTCATTTTTCGTCCTTTCTCGGCTAAAGCTCCAAGATTCAAGAATGGTGAACTTTCCGTGTTGTACCCAACCATTCAAGGTAGCCGCATTCTGACTTCGGTGACTCACTCGAAATTTTTTAACAGGAACTATCCATTTGTTTTAACATTTCCGCATTCCTCCATTCTGTTTACCTCCTCTGTGTAGCCTTGAATTGACTGTCTTGGCTTGCAACCTATAGACAGGTTGTCAGTTTCACACTATTTCTGTGTTCCTAGGTTTTTGTCCACGTGCAGTTCGTGCTTTGTGGCCTTGACCATCTGGTAGAAGGTTGTCAGTTTCACTATGTTCTGCATTCCTCCTCGTTGTATCCACGTGCAGTCCGTGCTCTGTGGCCTTGACCGTCTGGTAGGTGTTGTGTCAGTTTCACTATTTCCCGCATTCTTCGGTTTGTTTCACGTGCAATCCATGCTCTGTGGCCTTGACCGTCTGGTAGGTGTTGTGTCAGTTTCACCATTTTCCTCATTTCTTTCAGGTGCAGTCTGTGCTGTGTTGGCCTTGACTGTCTGGGTTGAAGCGGGAAAAGGGGAATCCCCTTGTCCAATTTGCCTCCTCCCCTCTTGTCTCTTTGCTGTCCATTTCAGTGGTGTGGGGGGGGGGGGGGGGGGGGGGGGGGGGGGGTGGGTTGTGTGTGGGTGTGTGTGGTGGTTGGGTGGTGGGGTGTGGGTGTGGGTGTGGGGGGGGGGGTTATTTTTTAAAATTTATTTTTATTTGATTCTTTTATATCGAGGATAATGGAATAAGCGCTTATTGTTTTCTTTTTACATCCAGTCTCCATGTGTATGCGGTTTTGTAAATTCTGTCATCTGTTCCCACCGACACACAATGGCCTACTCTTACGAAAAGCCGAACAGGAATTAACGTGAGTGCAAGATGATGTTCTGCGTGCGTTCGCACACGGGGGCCTCGGTTTATAGTCTCAGCTCATTCGAATGACTTTTTGGGGAGAGTGGAGTCTTGCACTGATATTAACTCCAGGAGAAAAATGTGTGTGTGTGTATGTGTGTGTGTGTGTGTGTGGTGTGTGTGTGTGTGTGTGTGTCTGTGTGTGTGTGTCTGTGTGTGTGTGTCTGTGTACTTTCTTTAATTTAACGTCTG
>CM054138.1:19681394-19683894 GCA_028751875.1 Rapana venosa | reverse complement strand
TGTCTGTCTGTCTCTCTCTCTCTCTCTCTTCTGTGTCTCGTCTGTCTGTCCTCTCTCTCTCTTCTATTCTGTCTGTCGTCTGTCTGTCTGCTCTCTGTCCTCTCTTCTCTCTCTCTCTCTCTCTCTCTCTCTCTCTCTCTCTCTCTCTCTCTCTCTCTCTCTCTCTCTTTCTATGTCTCTGTCTGTCTGTCTGTCTGTCTTTCTCTCGCTATGACAGAATTTACGAAACCGCATACACACGAGGACTGGATGTAAAAAAAAAAAACGCGCACATAAGTGCTTATTCCTTCTTCTTCTTCTTCTTCTTTGCGTTGCCTGGGTTATATTGTGAGACCAGATCTTCTGAGGAATTCAGCAGTTGCCTGCAGGTCATCCACCGTGCCGTACAGCTTCTGCTCCAGAGGCGTGGGCTCAGGCCACACTTCCAGCCTTAGCGTCTGGAGGGTCCTGCAGTCTTGTAGGATGTGGGCCGTATCCTGTTCTTCTTCCATTATCCTAGATATAAGAGAATAAAATTATTTTTTTTAAAATAAATAAATAAAATAAAATAAAATCTCTCTCCCTCTCCCTCTCCCATCCTCACTGTCTCTCTTCTTCTCTTCTCTCATCTCTCTCTCTCTCTCATCTCTCCTTTCTCATCTCCCTCTCTCACCTCTCTCTCTCTCTCCTCTTCCTCTTTCTTTCTATGTCTCTGTCTGTCTGTTCTGTCTGTCTTTCTCTCGCTATGACAAAAAAAAAAGCGCAGACAGTTAGACAGACAGACAGATAGACAGACCCATACACACACACACACACACACACACACACACACACACACACACACACACACACACACACCCCTCCCCGTTTCTTCCGCACATACAAGTACGTTTATTTGTTGTTGTTGTTGTTTTGTTGTTGTTGTTGTTTTGGGGTGGGTTTTTTTGTTGTTGTTGTTGTTGGGTGTTTTTCTTTGGGGAGGTATTTTTTTCTCTTAAGATTTAAAGAAGACGGCCAACGCGGTATTCCCATTCCAAATCGGAACGGTATCGGAATGACGGCGACAGCACCTGTTTGATTTATCGCCCCTTCCAAATGGGTTTGCACTCGATAATCTTATCAAGCAATCGATGCAGTTAAGAGAGAGAGAGACAGACAGACAGACACAGATAAATAGATAGATATACAGACAGACAGACAGACAGACAGAGAACGACAGACACAGACAGAGAGACAGAGACAGAGAGAGAAAGGGAGCGAGAGATAGAGACAGAGACAGAGAGAGGGAGTGAGAGAGCGAGAGAGAGAGAGAGAGGGGGGGGGGGGGGGGGGGGAGGAAAAACCCTGATAGTATATAGAAAAGGTGAACATACGCACTCGAACACCCGGTTTCGTCGTTTCATTTTCGATGAGAGAAGAGAGAGAGAGAGAGAGAATTTGAAGAATTTACTTTTTTCTGATGGTAATAGATTAAGCATTACAAGCTTGGGGGTTTTGGTGGGTTTTTTTTTTACACCCAGCCCTAAAGAAATGAGTAAAGAAGAGAGAAGGAAATAAGATAGATATTTAGTTAGTTACATAGTTAATACATACATACATACATACATACATACATACATACATAGTTAGATAGATAGATAGATAGATAGATAGACAGACATACAGACAGACAGACAGACAGATAGATAGATAGATAGATAATAGATAGAGATAGATAGACAGAACAACACACAGAAAGAAGACAGATAGATGGATAGATAGACAGACAGACAGACAGATAGATAGATAGATAGATAGATAGATAATAGATAGATACATAGATAGATAGATAGATAGATAGATAGATAGACAGACAGAACAACACACAGAAAGACACACAGATAGATAGATAGACAGACAGACAGACAGACAGAAAGACAGATAGATATAGATAGATAGATAGATAGACATTTAGTTAGATAGTTTAGATAGTTAAATAGATAGACAGACAACAGACAGACAGACAGATAGATAGATAGATAGATAGATAGACAGACAGAACAACACACAGAAGACAGAGAGACAGAGAGACAGAGAGACAGACAGACAGACAGACAGACAGACAGACAGACAGATAGATAGATAGATAGATAGATAGATAGATTGATAGATAGATAGATAGATAGATAGATAGATAGATAGATAGATAGATAGACAGACAGACAGACACAGACAGACACAGACAGACAGATAACTGGTTGAGCCCAGCCCAGGTCATGCATACCTGTCTACCTAGCCAGTGTAATCTACGTCTATCATTTCTTGTTTTTCCGTTTTGGCGTGCGTCCATTCTTTCAACAATACACTGTGTTTTGTTAAGGTTTGGTTTTGTTTTGTTTTGTAATCTTACCGAACATTTATTTTCGGGATTTTGGGAGGTTTAAAAACGGAGAGGGGAAGGATTGGGGTGGAAGAAGACGGTGGAGGTGGTGGGTGGGGGATGGGGAGGTAGGGGTAGGGATGGGGGAGTAGCAGAGAAGGG
>CM054138.1:19663894-19676394 GCA_028751875.1 Rapana venosa | reverse complement strand
CCACCCCCCCCCCCCTCCCCCACTTCCTTTTCCTGACTCTGTGTGTGTGTATTTTGACAGTTTGCCAAAGTCTAGCGGCCGGTCAGTCTTTTTTTGGGGTCTTGAGCTTCTTAAAGTCCCCGACAGATGGCGTGGCCTTATCAGTCCCACACCCCCTCTGGCGCATGCGCGTAGAGCAGACCAGATTTTTATTTTTTTTAGGCTTTGGTTTGGGTGTTTTTTTTAAAGGCTTTTTCTTTTTTTAGGATTTGGTCCTTTATCTCCCCCCTCGTCTCATAATATTATTATGTTTTGTAGCTTTTCTGTTTCGGGTTTGTTGTGGGGTGGGTTTTTTTTGCAAAGGGGGGGGGGGGGGGGGGGGAGGGGGGAGGGGGTTTTGGGGGGGGGAGTGTGTGTGTGTTTTGTGTGTAGGTGTGTGTGTAGTGTATGGTTGTGTGTGTGTGTGTGTGTGTGTGTGTGTGTGTGTGTGTGTGTGTGTGGTTGATATGGGTGGGAGGTTGGGGGGGGGGGGGGGGGGGAGGCGTTCTTGTTTTTGTTCTTGTTCTTTTGTAGTTTTTTTTCTCTTCTCCTTTTTCAATTTTCTTTCTTTTTTTGCCCTTGTTTCTTGTTTCTTTTTTTTTTTGGGGTTCTTTGAGGGGTTTTTTGGGTTGTTATTTTACTTTGCTTTTTTTTGTTTTTGTTTGGGATGTCTTTGTTTTTGGTTTGCCTTGGGAGGAGGGTGTTTTGGAGGTTTGTTCTTTTTATTCTTTCAACCGTGTCTGTCAAAGCCAGCATTAATAAAGTCAAACAGGCTTAGGAGAGATTTGAGGGCGAGAGAGAGAGAGACAGAGACAGATACAGAGAGAGACAGACAGAGAGAGAGGACAGACAAGAGATAGACAGAGACAGAGAGACAGAGACAGAGAGAGAGTGAGAGAGAGAGACAGAGAGAGACAGAGACAAAGAGAGAGACGCAGAGACAGAGACAGACAGAGAGAGAGAGAGAGTGAGAGAGAGAGACGGAGAGACACAGAGAGAGACAGAGACAGAGAGAAACGCAGAGAGAGGGACACAGAGGCAGAGAGAGAGGCTGAGAGAGAGAAAGAGAAAAAGGGGAGAGGGGGGGACAAAGAGAAAAAGAGAGTCTGGAGAGGAGAAAAAGCAAAAGAGAAAGAAGGGGGGATAGAGGACACAAGGCAGAGAGAGAGGTGCGTGTCCTGTGTTGGTGGGTGTCGTAGTTTGGTAGTGAGTGCGTTGCGTCAGTGTGGTTGCCGTGGCGTGTGGTGTCGATGGTTGTGTGTTTAACGCGAGCAACCTACCAAACGACTTTCCATCTGCGTCCTTTCTTATCTAGAACGAGTGGAGTGGAGTTATTAAGACCATATTTTAGTTTCTGGGGGTTTCAGCGCGTTGTAGAGTTTTGTTATTTTGTATATCAACATTTTTGTGTGTGTGGCCTTCTAGGAACTTTTAAGTTGTCTGTCTCCATCTCTCAAACATGTCCATCATAGTTCTACAATGAGAGCGTGTAATGTTAACGTTTATCTTTATTAGGAAAAGAATTTGCAAGAAGAAGAAGAAGAAGAAGAAGAAGAAGAAAGAAGAAGAAGAAGAAGAAGAAGAAAAGAAGAAGAAAAAAGCTACAAAGGAAAGTGGGGTTTGTGGTTTTGGTTTGTTTACGTTGCATATTTATTGTTTGTGGTTTTTTCTCTCCTGTCTCTGTCTTTCTCTGGCCTGTCTTCACCCCCCCTGTCTTTTGTCATCTGTCCCTTCTGTCTAGTCTGCTGTCTCTCTCATGTCTGTCTGCAGTCTCTCTCTCTGTCTGTCTAGTCACAGTACTGTCACTCTCTTCTCCTCTTCCCTCTCTCTCTCTCAATCTCTCTCTTTCGCATCTCATCTCTCTCTCAGCCTCTCTCTCTCCTCTACTCGCTCTCTCTCTCTCTCGTCGTCATGTATTTTTGTTGAGTAATGTTTGATTTTTCAAGAATTTCTTCCCCTGACATTCTGAACTGAGATTTTTGGTCTCTCTGGTATCAATCCGGTTTTTGGTTTTGTTAGACTGTTTTTTTGGAGGGTTTTAATTACGGCGTTTTTTGTTGTCTTGGGGTGATTATGTGTTTTGTTGCTTTTGGTTTGTATTTTCCTCGTGTGGTTGTTTCATTATTCGAGGTTTTTTTGTACAGTTTGTTTTTTGTTGGGGGGGGGTGGTGTGGTGGTAGTGGTGGAGGGGGGGGGGGGTGTGTCGTTCCCTGCCAATTTGTAAAAGATTTCTTTTCACCTCGACAAACTCTCGTTATGTAGTTTTCACGGTCTGTCAAAATTTTTCACATCATCTTGTCATCGTCTATTGTCATCGTCATCAACATCAAACATCAGCAGCACTATCTATTGTCAACATCAACATCATCATCATCATCACATTCACCCCATCATCATCACTATCACCTTCAATCATCACCATCTCGTCATCACCATACATTATCATCACATCTTCTTCCCTATCACCATCTCTTCAACCATCTCCGTCCATCACCATCAGTATCCTCATCATCATTCATCATCACCATCACTGCACCACCACCACACCATCATCATCATCATCATCCTCCATCTCACCTCCATCCTCAGCATCGTTTAATCTGCTGCGCTGCTGCTATTATTGTTGTTGTTGTTGCTGTCTCGTCAGTTGATTGATTGTCCGGCGTTTACATTACATTATTATTTGATTGTTATCGCCGTCGATACTTTCCAGGGACAAAAACTGATATTTGACTCATTCGATAACTTACCACCACGAGGCCTTCCAGTGAAGCGACCTTGAAACAGGAAATCTCTCTTCAACAAAGAGTGTTATTGCAACAGCGGAAATGGCCCACTAGGAAAGAGGAATGCATAAAAGCAAACACACACAACACACAACACACACAACACACCACAACCACAACACACATAACACCTCCTACATACACTAACACACACCACAATACACACACACACACACACACGCACACACATACACACACACACACACACATAACACACACTACACACACAGAAACACTACACACTTACACTCACGAAACACACACACAACACAACACACAAACACACACAAAACACACACATACACACACAAATACAAAAAACACACTACAACACCCATACATACTCACACCACAACATACACACACACCACCCACACACAACAAACAGCACGCGCGCGCGCGCGCACAAATGATAGAACATATGGGGAAAGTCTATCCTTTTGGCAGTACTGTGGAGAACTTGACTGACACCTGGCTATCTGCTGGCTATTCTCAGTGATATGTCTCAGCGTGGTGTGTGTGTGTGTGTGTGTGTAGTCTGTGTGTGTTGTGAAGCTGATCACGTGTGTGTTGTGTGGTGTCATGGTGTTGTGTTGTTCGTAATGTGTTTCTGGTGTGGTGGTGTGTTGTGTTGTGGTCTCTGTGTGTGTGCTGTGTGGTCAAATAATTCATTTAACTCTTTTCACCAGTTTCGTGATATTAGATGTTGTAGATATTGTGTGTGTTTGTGTCTGTGTGTGTAGTTTGTGTCAGGATGTGTGGTTGTTTTTGATGTGTGGTGTTGTGTATAGTAGTGTGTTTTGTGTTGGATGTGTGTGGTGTGTAGTTGATGTATGTGTGTTTATGTTGTGATTGTGTGTGTGTGTTAGTGTGTGTTGTTTTTGCGTATTGGATGTGGGTTGGTGTGTAGTGTGTTGTAATCGTACTTTTATGTATGGTTGTGTACGTTGTGGGGGTGGCGATGTGTTCGATATATGTGTGTGTTTTTTTGTGTTGTGGATGTTGGTGTGTGTGTCTAGTGTGTGCGCGGTGCTTGTGTCGTGTGTGTGTATGTCCCCTGTCTATCTGTCTGTCTGTCTGTCTGTCTGGACACATAATGTACACGTGTGCGTACTCGAAGAGTGAGAAAAGGATGAATCAGTTGTATATTCACACCATTAACAAGATCGTAGATTCTTTGCTTACCGCTAGAGATTAGAAACGATTTATTTGATGATTAAATTAGCTATTATATACCCAAGATCGATTTGTTTGGTGTTTTTTTTTTTTACTGATTCAACGAGATATAAATTCCATATATGATTATTAAGTAGGAGCCTAAGTATCTGACTTCTCCCCCCCCCCCCCCACCTCCACCAACCCCCCCCCCCATTCAGTCCAACCACTTGGAGATCTTCCCCTTAAGGTAGCTCATTTCCGAATCTTGGGGATATAGGAAAAAAATAAATCCACTTTTTATATGTAAATAGATTTACACTAAGTACAAGCATTTGGGGGGGGGGGGGGGGTGGGGAGGGGGGGGGGGGGAGAGGGGGGGGGGGGGGGGGGGGGAGGGGGGGGGGGGGGGGGAGGGTGCGGTGAGGGGGGGGGGGGGGGGGGGGGGGGGGGGGTCTGGCGGTGGGTGACTTTTTCCTGTAAAAAAATAATTATGAACCTTGTAATTTTCAGTCACAGTGCCGAGAATGTGTGATCATGTCAGCAATCGCACTAACAATCCACAGACCCGTTGTTCTTTATTTCTCTAACTCTTTTATATCGATGATAGATGAATAAGTACTAACATGTGCATTTTTTACATCCAGTCCCCCCGTTGTATGCCGGTTTAGTAAATGTTGTCCATCTGTTCAATGTCGTAGCAGTTCGATGTTCTGCATGTGTCCCGTAGAGACACTTTTCCTCCTTATATATAATAAACCACTTCCGTTTGTTGTCTCTTTATTCGAAAGAAAAATTGACGAACCTTTACCATCATTCCTTCGTCGACAGCAACTATGTTGTCTGTTCATATGCTAAAAATGCAGCGTTGCGCTGCGTTAAGCGCCTGACAAGTCAGGGCCCAGCACATCCGAAGTTCGGGCATGGAGGGAAGTATATATACTTTAAGATCTTTCTCTCAGGTCTACAAAAACAAAAAGGTAAGAGATGAACCAAGAAAGGAGAAAATAGACAAGCGAAGCGAGGTGACAGGGAAAAAGGAACAAGCGTCAGAAACATGCAAGGGATAGAATAGAGGGAATGCTCTGCACAGAATTTCCAGAAGGTGGTGGGATGCTATTAATTTATACTGCACGGGCTCCCGACTTTCCCAATGAATGAAAAGAAAATTCAGTTTATTTTACTTAGGTATTCTTTATTTCCGCGAGGATAACAGACACACACGCACTCACGTGCTTTTTTTAAAATACATCTCAGTCCCCCTTGTATGCAGTTTCTGTCAAATTTTGTCACCGTTGATACCAAGGAATAGTAGAACTTTTTTTTCCCTACCATTCGCCCAACTCATTTTGTAACCACCCATTAAGGCTACCCACTCTAACCGACTTCGGGGACTATAGCTTACACTTTTTTTTAGATGAAAAAAAGGATGATACTTAGTTGTGCAAGTATGAATAAGGAAGACATCTCCCTTTGCGTAGCGTATAATATATCCCGTTGACCCTTTTAAAGAAAATGAACACACACAAACAAATTTTATAAGAACAACACCCCCCACCCCACGCCCCCGAAAAAAAAAGATTACAGAACATGTTTTAAGGTTAGTTATAGTAAAGTCGAACTCCACTATCTTTTTACCAATGAACGTTTGTCATTGTTTTTTCTCTCCTCCTATCACCCTGGCCTGCCGCACACTCCCCATCCCCCCCCCCCATCCCCCCTACCCCCCCACCCCCCCCCACACCGATAAAAAAGAAGTACAGAACAGTTTCAAGTGGAGTTTAGTAACCGAACCACTGCGTACATCTGTGTCCATTACCATGTGTCGTTGTGTTTGTTTTTTTCTCATTCCCCAATTCACCCTTCCATCCTCCCCTACCCACCCCCACCCTCTCCTATCAACCTCCCCCCCCCCCCCCCCCCCCTCTTCCTTTCCTATGACGCTGTAGTGACGTGGTATTTGCGACTAGTTTGCCAAATCCGAGCGCCGGTCAGTCTTTTTTTTTGTGGTATTGAGCTGCTGAAGTCCCCACAGATGGCGTGGGGCACTTATCAGTCCCCACTCCCCTCTGGCGCATGCGCGTAGAGCAAACCAATTATTAATTTTTTTAGGCTTGGCGCACTCACATGGGGATTTTTTTTAAAGGCACTTTTTCTTTTTGTTGTAGGATTTGGTACCTTTTATCATCCCCCCTCGTCCATCATAATATTAATATTGTTTTGTAGCTTTTCTGTTTCGGTTTGTTTCTGGGGTGTGTTGTTTGCCAAAGGAAGCTAGATCTGGAGGGGAGTGGGAGTGTGTGGGTTAGTATATATGTGTTTGGGTGTGAGTGTTGTGGTTGTGTGTGTGTGTGTTGGTGTGGGCGAGGTCATGGTGTGTGTGTGTGATAGGGTGGGAGGTTGGGGGGGGGAGGGGGCGAGGCGTTCTTGTTTTTATGTTCTTGTCTTCTTGTATTTTTACTTTTCTTTTCCTCACTTTCAATTCTTTCTTTTTGCCGTTGTTTCTTTTTTCTTTGGGTTCTTTGAGGGGTTTTTGGGATTGTTATTTGTACTTTGCGTTTTTTTTGTTTTTGTTTGGATTTCTTTGTTTTTTTGGTTGCCCTGGAGGAGGGTGTTTTGGAGGTTTGTTCTTTTTATTCTTTCAACCGGTGTCTGTCAATGCAGCATTATATAAAGTCCCAAACAGGCCTGGAGAGATTTGAGGCGAGAGAGAGAGAGAACAGAGACAGAAACAGAGACAGACAGATAGATGCAGAAGAGGAGACGAATGTATGAACGAATTTTATTTGACAAAAGCTACAAGCCCATCATCAAAGGGGTAATTGTAAGTAACATATTAACATAGGAATGAATATGAAAATGACATGAGTAGAGAATCCAAAGTCCATATAAATGCCACCAATATTTTCAGTATTACGTATAGATCCGTTTCATTTCATAG
Source organism: Rapana venosa (assembly GCA_028751875.1). Classification (NCBI taxonomy): domain Eukaryota; kingdom Metazoa; phylum Mollusca; class Gastropoda; order Neogastropoda; family Muricidae; genus Rapana; species Rapana venosa. Next base: position 19,669,494 of record CM054138.1, on the reverse strand, counting down.
TCTCCTTACGTGTATCTAGAGCCTGCGTTATATATAAATGCTTAAGATTTAAGCTCGAACATAGTATTTGAAGATTAAACACCTTTTGGTACAAGATTGGTGGAACCTGTTGGTTGGGTTTGTCAAAAAAGCAATTTTTTGGCGAATGTCATGATAAGACTGAAGAGAGAAGAGGGCAGAGAGACAGACAGACAGAGAGAAATTTAAAAAGAAAAGACAGACAGAGATAGACAAGAGTGAGAGTGAGAGAGAGAGGGAAAAGAAGAAGACAGAGAGAGACAGAGACAAAGAGAGAACGCAGAGACAGAGACTAGACAGACACAGAGAAGATTGAGAGAGAGGGAGAGACAGAACATAGAGAGACAGAGGGACCCAAGCAGAGAGGCTGAGAGAGAGAGAAAGAGAGAAAAAGAGCTTGAGAGAAGAGAGAAAGAAGAGAGAAGAGAGACAGAGAAAAGATAGAGAAGAGAGAAAAAGAGATTGATAGAAAGAGAAGAGAGAAAGAGAGAGGAGAGAGAGAAGTAGAGAGAGAGAGAGAGAGAGAGAGAGAGAGAGAAGAAAGAAAGAGAGAATGAAGTAAGAAACCACAAAAAAAGCGGGACAAGAACAAGCGCTAATCATATTATTATATTCTATAAGCGCCCGCTGCCAACTTCAGCAAAAAAAAAGGATTCCTTTAAACCCGTCGAGCGGCCCAAGCAAGTAGCAGGAGAGGGGAGGGGGAGAGAGGGGAAAAACGGGGGGGGGGGGGGGGGGGGGGGGGGGGGGAGGGGGGGGGGGGGGGGGGGGGGGGGGGGAGGAGGGCGGAGGGGGAAAAACGGAAGGGGGGGGAGGAAGGGGGGGGGGGAAAACGGGGGGGGGGGGGGGGGGGGGGGGGGGGGGGGGGGGGGGGGGGGGGGGGAGGGGGGTTGAGGAGAAAGAGAAGGAAGCCAGTTCTCTCTCTCTCTCTTTTTCTCCTCTCTCTCTCTCTCCCTCATCACCTCTCTCTCTCTCTCTACTCTCTCTCGCTCCTTCTCTTTTTCTCTCTTTCTCTCTCCCTCCTCTCTCTCCCGCTCTCCGCTCTCTCTCTACTCTCTCTCTTCTCTTCTCTCTCTCCATCACTTCTCCCTCTCCTCTCTCACTCCCCCAGCTTCTCTCTCCATCCCCCTCTCCTCTCTCTCTCTCTCCTTCTCTCTCTCTCTCCTCTACTCCTCTCTCTACTCTCTCTCTACTTGCTCTCTCTCTCTCTCCTCCACAACGCACTTCTCCCCCCCCCCCTCTCTCTCTCTCTCTCTCTATCTCTCCTCCCTCTCGCTCTCCATCCTCTCTCTCCTCTTCTCCTCTCTCTCTCCTCCTCACTACTCACTCTCTCTCTCTACACTCTCATCTCTCTCTCTTCTCCCTCCCTGCCCCTCTCTCTCTCTCTACTCTCTCTCTCCTCCATCCCCTCTCTCTCTCCTCTCTCTCTCTCCCGCTCTCTCTCCCTCGTCTCTCATCCTCTCTCTCGTCGCCTCTCCCCTCTCTCTCTCCCTCTCTCTCTCCCTCTCACCCTCGCTCTCCATCTCTCTCTACTCTCTCTCTCACTCTCTCTCTCTCTCTCTCTCTCCTCCCCTCTCTCTCTCTCTTACTCTCTCGCTCTCTCCCCCCCCACTCTCTTCTACTCTCTCTCCCTCTACCTCTCTTTTCCTCACTACGCACTCTCTCCCCCCCTCTCTCATCTCTCTACTCTCTCTTTCTCTCTTCGCCCTCTCTCTCTCTCTCTCTCTACTCTCTCTCTCTCTCTCCCCTCTCTCTCTCATACTCTCTCTCTCCTCTCCCCCCTCATCTCTCCTCTCTCCCTCTCTCACTCTCTCTCTCTACTCCTCTCTCTCTCTCCTCTCTCTTCTCCCTCCCCTCTCTCCTCTCCTCTCCTCTCTCTCTCCCCTCTCTACCTCTCTCTCTCTCTCTCTCTCCCTCCCTCTCTCTTTCTCTTTCTCTCTCTCTCCATCTCCCACTCTCTCTCTCTCTCTCCTCTCTCTCCTCCTCGGACTCTCTCCTCCTCCTTCGCCGCTCCTCCCTCCTCCACTTCTCTACAGAAAGATGCTGTATGTAGATAAACAACTACAACAACAACAAACACAAAGAAAGAAGGGGGCGGAGTCCTTGTATCTTCTGAACCTCTCTGACGCGGTCACACCCCCTCCCTCCCCTCCCCCCCCCCCATCTCCCCCAAACCTCCTCACCCCACCCTCCTTTTTTTTCTTCTCTCCTATGTTTTCTTTTTCTGCTTTTCTTACCTACTACTACTACTACTACTTGACTTGTTTCTTGACTATGGCTAATCTCCGTAGATATCGGCTTCTACTGTTGACTGACTGACTCTTGGAAGAAGGATATGATGTGGTGTGGGTGTGTGAGGTGGAAGGTGGGAGGGGGTTGGTGGAGGGTGGAGGATGGGGGGAGAGTGGAGGATGGTGGTGTGGTGGGGGAGATTGGAGAGGGAAGGTGGAAGGGTGTTAGGTTGGTGTGCCGTGTGTTGTTAGGTGTTGTGTTGTGGTTGGGGGATGGAAGGTGGAGGTGGGAGGTGCAGCGTGTGTGTGTGTGGTGTGTGTGTGTATGTATGTATGTGTGTTTGTGTGTGTGTGCGCGTGTGTGTTTTGTGTGTGTGTGTGAGGAGGGAAGGGGAGATGAAGGTGGAGTGGGAGGTGCGTGTGTGTGTGTGGGGGGGGGGGGGGGGGGGGGTGGGGGGGGGTGAGGGAGGGGGGAGGGATGTGTGGGGGAGGTAGGAGGAGGTGGGATAGGGGAGTGGAAGGGTGGAGGTGGGAGGTGCGTGTGTGGGGGGGGGGGGAGGAGGGAGAGGGGAGGGTGGGAGGTGGAGGAGGTGGGAGAGTGCGGTGGTGTGGTGTGTGTGTGTGTGGTGGGGTGGGGGGGGGGTGTGAGGAGGGGGGAGTGGGGGTGTTGATGGACGTTTTCCGTGATATCTAATATATAATATAAGCCAGTCTAGGGTTTCGTTTCTGCGTGGGCTAGTTTTAAAAAGAAGTAGGTGTGTGTATTAGGGGGCGAAGTGGTCAGCAGAGTATGCTCAGTGAGATGTAGTATCTAGCCCTGCTCCTCTCGGGTTACCAAGAAGTGACAGGGCTTTTTTGACTTGGACGGCTGTTAGGTTTTGTTGGGTTGGGAGGAGGGTTTGTTCTTGTTGTTGTTGTTGGTAATTGTTGTTGAAGTAGTATGGATGATGTAAACTGCTGTTGTTGGTTGTGTGGTGGTGGTAATTGTTGTTGAAGTAGTAGTGGATGATGTAAACTGCTGTTGTTGTTGTTGTTGTTGTTGTTGTTAATTGTTGTTGAAGTAGTAGTGGATGATGTTAACTGTTGTTTTTGTTGTTGTTGGTGGTGGTGGTAATTGTTGTTGAAGTAGTAGTGGATGATGTAAACTGCTGTTTGTTGTTGTTGTTGTGTTAATTGTTGTTGAAGAAGTAATGGATAATGTAAACTGTTGTTGTTGTGTTACTTTTGGTGGTGGTTCTTGTTGTTTTTGTGGGGGAGGGGGGGGGGGTGTCACTGTCGTCTTAATAATTATCTCAACACGCGTGTGCATCCGCGTGTGCGTGTGTGTGTGTGTGTGTGTGTGTGTGTGTGTGTGTGTGTGTGTGTGTGTGTGGCGCGCGCGCGCGCGCGTAAATAATGATGATGATAATAATATGTGGAAGTTGTATAGCGCTGAATCTTGTAAAGTAAAACGCATTAAAGCGATGAACGCACACGTGCATGTGCACACACACACACGTATGCGCACACGCATATTTGCTTCACGTACGTACACACATGCACACGCGCACACACATACACACATGCATGCGCACATATACATACACGCATGAATACACACACATATACACGCACACACATACACATACACACAACAACACACACATACACAATTACACCACACACGTATACACAACATTAACACACATTTAATACACTGACACACACACACACTAACACACTCTCTCACACACACAAACAAGCAACACACACACATATCCTTTACTTCTTGTCTGCCAATGAATGAGTCAGCCCACACTTATCTTGTATGTATGTGTGTTTGTTAATTATTTGGACTTGCATCCTGCTTCTAGCTATATAAATACACGAGTGTGCATGATGATAAATTATAGAGCATTTGAAACAGCATCCTCTGCCCCCACCCGCCTTTCTCATCAGTTTCGTTTTATTTCATTTTTACTGAAATGTTGCTGTTAGGCCTGATAGTGCTCCGTTAGGGAGACAGAGACAGAGAGAGAGACAGACAGACAGACAGAGAGCGAGGGAAGGAGGGGAGGGGAGAAGAGAGAGAGAGCAGGAGAGAGGAGAGAGGAACAGACAGAGAGAGGAGAAGGAGGGAGAGACAGAAAAGACAGAGAGGGAGGAGACAGAGAGAGAGAGAGAGAGGAGGGAGGAAGACACAGAGAGAGAGAGAGGGAGGGAGGGGAGCGAGACAGAGAGAGAGGGAGGGAGGGACGAGACAGAGAGGAGGGGGGGGGGAGAGAGAGAGACGGGGGGGGGGAGGAGAGAGGAGAGAATGAGAGAGACAGACAGACAGAGAGAGAGGGAGTGAGGGAGACACAGAGAGAGAATGAGACAGACAGACAGGACACAGAGAGGAGGGAGGGAGACAGAGAGAGAGAGAATGAGAAGAGAGAGAGAGAGAGACAGACAGACAGAGAGAGAGAGAGTGAGGGAGGGAGGACAGAAGAGAGAGAATGAGAGAGACAGACACAGAGAGAGAGAGAAGGGGAGGGAGGGAGACAGAGAGAGAGAGAATGAGACACAGACAGACAGAGAGGGAGGGAGGGAGGGAGACAGAGAGAGAGAATGAGAGAGACAGACAGACAGAGAGGGAGGAGATAGAGAGAGAAAGAGAGAGAGAGTGTGAAAGAGATGAGAGAGAAAAGGAAAGAGAGAGGGAAGGAGGGAGGGGAGAGAGAGAATGAGAGAGAGAGGGAGTGAGGGAGAGAAAGAGAGGGAGAGATGGGGGGAAAGAGAGAGAGGGGGGAGGGGAGATAGAGAGAGGGGGAGGGAAAGAGAAAAAGAGAGAGGGAGGGAGAGAGAGAAAGAGAGAGGAAGAGAGAAGAGTAGGAGGAGGAGGAGGGAGAGAGAGAGAAAGGGAGAGAAGGGGGAGGAAGGGAGACAGAGAGAGAGAGAGAAAGAGAGAGAGAGAGAGGGGGGGGATGGAAGGGAGAGAGAGAGAGAGAAAGAGAGGAGAAAGGGAGAGAGAGGGAAGAATGCGTGTGTGTATAAAGAGAGAAATAGAGTGAGAGAGGGGTGTGTATGTGTATGTGTGTGTGTGTTTGTGTGTGTATGTGTGTGCGTGTGTGTGTTTGTATGTATGTGTGTGCTGTGTGTATGTGTGCTTGTGTGTGTGTGTGAAAGAGAGAGAGAAAGAGAAAGAGACGAGGGAGGGGAAGGGGGGGGGGGGGGGGGGGTGGGAGGAAACTAAGGTTGATGGGAGCACAATAACTAAGAGAGTATAATTATTGCATAGTTCAGATTGGGGCGGATAGCTCAGTGGTGCGGAACCCGCTTTTCCCCAGCAAGTTAATATTTTTCCAGGGGGGCCCCCTTAAAAAATTTTTT
>CM054138.1:19649497-19661997 GCA_028751875.1 Rapana venosa | reverse complement strand
AGGAGAAGAGGGAGAGAGAGAGAAAGGGAGAGAGGAGAAAGGGAGAAGGAGAGAGAGAGAGAGAGAGAGGGGGCGGGGGCGGGGCGGGAGATGAACAATGGAAAAACAAAGAAGGTTGAATGCATTGTAAAATGATTTAACGAAAAACACAATTTTGTTTCTGGGGGAGGGAGGGGGGGGGAGGAAGCTGGTTGCAAAATCTTCATTAGTGCCCCCCCCCCCCCCCCCCTCCCCCCCCCCCCCACCCCCCCCCCCCCCCCCCCCCCCCCCCCCCCCCGGTCCATGGACTTCGAGATAGGTGAAGATGAAGGTGAAGGGTGAGGTTGGGTAGGGGGTAGTCTAGTGGTTAGAACATTATAACTCACGATCTGAAGGCCCGGGTTCGAGCCACCACCGAAGCACCAGTTCGAGGAAATGTTTCCTCCTGAGAGTTAACATCAGTACTGACTGACTCTACTCCCCCAGAAAGTCCTTCGGATGAGACTATACATCCAGGTCCCGTGTGCGAACGCACGCAGAACATCTTGCGCACACAGGTTAAAAACCCCCTTTCCATCTTTTGGAAAGAGTAGACTTTTTTACGTGTCAGTAGGAACAGGCTCCTTGGCATCTCATACAAGGACCATGTCACCAACAATGAAGTCCGCAGAAAGATCACTCAACAGGTGCGGGACTATGAAGAAAGACTGACCACGTTGAAAAAGAGGAAACTCAGATGGTATGGGCACGTAACACGCTCAGAAGGACTTGCAAAGACCATCCTGCAAGGAACAGTCCAGGGGAAGAGAAGACGGGGCAGACAGAGGAGAAAGTGGGCCGACGACATCCGTGATTGGACAGGGGAGGACTTCAGTGTCACCCAGGCACTCGCCCACGACCGCGCTAAGTGGAGCCAGCTGGTCCACCGTTCGTCCACCATGCAGCGCCCCTACGACCCTGGCGGGTTACGGGACCAGTAACCAGTAACAGGAACAGATGACAAATTCTCAACAACAAAAAAATGGATGCGCATTGGTGTCGTGTTTAGACATCGCGTGTACACTGGTGTCGTGTTTATGACATCATCCCTGAAGTCGGAATGCGGCTACCTTAATGATGGGGCATAAATACGGTCGAATATACGCAATACCTCACCATTGGTGAATCTCGAAATTCAAGCCGAGGAACGAAAAAACAAAACAAAGCCACATACAATCCTAAAGAAAAAACATACAAATAATCTCCCCCCCAAACAAAAAAACCTTCCCCCTCCCTCCACTCTCCCCCCCACCCTAAAAAAAAAGAATACCCGAATGTTTAAGCTGTGCCGTCTCCAAGACAAGAACTTCTATTACAAGAATTAGAAGCAATTTCACTTTTCAGTGTAAATGACCTGGGAAGAGGTCACTGAAACAAGCTTGAGAAAAACAAAAGAAGAGACCCCGAGTGAAATAAAAGGGAGAAGAAGAAAAATGTCCAATGCAGCATTGTATCTTAAAACTGCTGTGTAATGAAACGTTAACTCTTGTCTTCAAGCCACAAAACGACATTACGAAAGAACTAATTTAACTTTTTAGAGAGAGAGAGAGAGAGAGAGAGAGAGAGAGAGAGAGAGAGAGAGTGTGTGTGTGTGTGTGTGTGTGTGTGTGTATGTGTGTGTGAGTGAGTATGTGTGAGTGTGTGTGTTGTGTGTGGGGTGTGTGTGTGTGTGTGTGTGTGTGTGTGTGTGCGCGCGCGCGCGCGTGAAGATTTTGATGATTTCTTCTTTTATTTCGAGGATAATGGAATAAGCACTTTGTGTGCTTTTTCTGTTTCTTTTTACATACAGTCCATGTGTGCATGCAGTTTTGTCAAAATTTTTCATCCGCGTTTCCACCGGCACACAATGGTCCACTCTTCTCAAAAGTGGAACGGGTTCCAACGTGTGAGCAAGATGTTCTGCGTGCGATCGCAACGAGACTGTGTGTGTATGTGTGTGTGTGTGTGTGTGTGTGTACGCGCGCACACGCGTGCGTAGGCGCTCCAAGCACACGGGCAGTGATTTACTTTCTGTTTGACAGACGTGCTGTGTGTGCCTATCATACTGACAGCGATGCCCCTACCGCCGAAATAATAGTTAACATGGGTGCTAACAATACATCTTTCGTCCTTCGGATGAGACTATAAACCGAGGCCCCGTGTGCGAACGCATGCAGAACATCTTGCGCACACGTTAAATCCTGTTCCGCTGTTCGAAAGAGTAGGCGATTGTGTGCCGGTGGGAACAGATGACAAAACTTTAAAAAACCGCATACACACGCATAATTTTTTTTTTAATATAAAAAGCGCTTTGATTTGTTGCTTTACAAGATTTAGCGCTATATAAATTTCATACATTCTTGTTCTTCTTCTTGTTCTTGTTCTTGTTCTTGTTCTTGTTCTTGTTCTTGTTCTTCTTCTTCTTCTTCTTCTTCTTCTTCTTCTTCTTCTTCTTCTTATTGTTATTATTATTATTATTATTACATCTGACCCACATGACACCAATAGCGTCATCTTCAGTCATTTGTCACGTTCATGGAATAATTATTTAAGGCAAAAGGTAAAACTGTCCTATCAACCTACGTGGTCGTAGGGGAGCGAGGCGTCAGAGACCTCAACTTCTCTAGGGCCAGCATATTGAGGGCGGCGCCCATCTCCTCTCCCTCCCTCGCTGCTTTACCTTCCCTGACCCTAAAGAGGGCAGGTACCCATTTACAGCTGGGTGAACTGGGGGACTGTACTGAAGCCGAGGCGCATAAACGGTCACCCATCCAACTGGTAACCACGCTCGATGCTGCTTAGCCTTAGCTGGGGGAAAGCGAGTGCTCTGACCACTGAGCTATTCCGTCCATAATAATGTAGAGCTCACATAACTGACTGACATACTGTACAAAACAACAGTAGAGGAGGGAGGTGGGCAATGGAAGAGGGAGAGAGGGGGTGGGGAAGGGGTGGGGGAGCAGACGGGTGTGGGGGGGGGGGGGGGGGGGGGGGGAGTCCCAACGATCTTACCCCTTACAGAGAGACATGCCTATTGTCACTAAAATGTTTTTCTTGTCGCTAACTGGATTTAGGCCTTCAACTGTCCGAATCTGGTGTAAGCGTAATTGGAAATTAATTATTAAACTTCTTAGCACATCGTTTATTTATTTATTTATTTATTTATTTATTTAACCACTTTAAGTCACGGCAGATTTCTCTGCGTGAAATTCGGGCTGCTCTCCCCGGGGAGAGCAACTGTATTTGTTTCCCTATCAGAGTGACTTTTTTTTACAGAATTTTGCCAGGAACAACCCTCTTGTTGCCGTGGGTTCTTTTAAGTGCGCTAAATAACCATGTGTAACACACGTAACCTCGGTTTATTGTCTCATCCGAAAACACACATTAAAAACCCCCACATCCTAAAATAATGACAATAAAAATATATTACAGAAATATATTATTTTAAAAATTCAGCCCAGACTACGAATGTGAAACCAAACTCCCTAACTCCTCACCTTTCCCAAGGAGGGGAGAAAGCTGCTGTTGTTGGCTTACCCACATTCGCACGCTCACAAAGGTAATAGGAAATTTGCCAGATTTTCGAATCATTATTTTAGTCTCACAATTTGCAGTCTGCGTGTTTGGTGCAGCCCCAACCTAGTGAAGTAAAAAGAGAAGACAAGTTTTCACAGGAAACTTTGCAGACGGAAGCATCAGGACAAGGAGGAGGAGGAAGAGGAGATGTTACCTCCCCGTTGAGCCTGACCACTTAACGACACTTGCCGCGTTAGGACACAGCAAGACGGGCGAATTAAGAGGACGCGCGGTAAGAGAATGTGTCACTAAAAAAAGTACACCTCCAGTAATACGATCGTTTCCATTGTGACCACGGTAGGAGAGAGAGAGGGGGGAGGGGGGTCGGGGGGGGGTGGGGGATGGGGGAGGAGGAGGAAGGAAGAAAGAAAATTTGGTGACGGGGAAGTGAAGGGGAGGGGAGAGAAGAAGGAAGGGGTAGGGTGGTTGGCCGGTTTTGTCAAGGACAAGAGAGAGGAGAGGGGGGGGGGGAGGGGGAGGGGGGGGGGGGGGGGGGGGTGGGGGGGAGGGGGGGAAGGGGGAGAGGGAGGAGGGAGATGCAGTCTGCTTGCAAATAAAAGGAGCCAGTTCTGGCGCACTCCCCGGCAAAAAACCGTCAACATAGCCTGTGTCCAGCGCCACCACATTTACCTCCTTCACACCAGTACACAACTACATTTTGGACATTGGACATTGACTCAGACTTTGGTCCGGCAGTTGTTGTGTTCGTTACCATTTTTCAGTTTTGACTCTTGTGAAATTCATTTTTGATTAACTGTAGAAGAAGAAGACGAAGAGGCAGAAGAAGAAGAAGAAGTAGAAGAAGAAGAGGAGGAAGAAGAAGAAGAAGAAGAAGAGGCAGAAGAAGAAGACAAAAAAGAAGAAATTAAAGTGTTGGAATCGCAAGTTTGAACCAGACAAAAAGTCCAGAGTTTTTTTTAAAGACCTTCTGTGGATTCTCGTACCTGGGTTGTCTACAAAAAGAAACAAACCCAGTGGACATCAACTGACAGCAAAGAGAAATGGACCAAAAACAGGTAAGTACGGAATGAAGTATTAAAGTACAAGCTAGGAGGCATATAAGAAAAGGAAAACAAAAAAAAAAAGACAGACAGAAAAGAAGAAAGTAAACAAGAATAAGGTAGAAAAAAATAAATAAATAAGGAAGACAGAAAAAACAAAAAAAAAAAAAAAAAAAAGAGAAAAGAAACAAAAGAATGAATAAAGAAAGAAAGGGGAAAAAAGAAGATAGACAGAGAGAGAAAGAAAGAAAACAACCCCCCCCCCAAAAAAAAAAAAAAAAAAAAAAAGATGGAAAGAAAAAGGAACAAAGGAAAGAAAGGAAGGAATGTATATATATATAAAAGAAAGACAGAAAAAAAGAGAGGAAGAAAGACAGACAGAAAGAAAGACAGGCAGAGAGACAGAAAAGAACCAAAGAGAGAAAGAAAGAGACAGAAAAAAAGGTAGAATGAAAAAAAACGAAAGAAAAAACCCCAAAACTCTGGGATAAAATATACGTTTTGTGTGCACATGTATCAACAATATCAAATTTTAAGCTTTTTAAAATTTCTATTTTGTTTTGTTTTGTGTTGTTTTGATTTAGATTAATGTGCAGGTGCTAGCACTATTGCGAAACACAAATTATCCTGAAACATGAAATGTGCAAACACATTTTTTGACTTACTTGTCATGTTCACTTATTCAGATTATCATTCTATTTTCACTTTATTTTTTGGTAAACTAAATTCCTGGTCGTGAAGAAAATGTTCAATAAAGAATACAAGCACTTCAGTATACACCTACGGGAATCTTCTCGTTTTTCATCTTCTTCGTTGAACGCTCAGACAGCAACTATTGTTGTCTGTCATATGAGCCAAAATGCTCCGCGCTGCTGTGAAGCGCCTGACAAGTCAGGCCCAGCGCGTCCGACTTCGGCTTGGAAGAGAATTGTTATCTTTGGAGTCTTTCTGGCCAAAAAAACAACCCACAAAAAAGGCAGCAGGAGAATGGACCAAGAAGGCAAAAACAGACAAGAAGGCGGTGACAGGAGGAAAAGGAACAATGCAGAAACAGGGAGAGGGATAGAAAAAAGAGGGAATTTCTGGCACAGAATTTCCAAACGGTGGGGATGATATCTATTTTGACAGGCCCCCAGCATCCCCACAGGGGAGGTTTTTAAAAAAAAAATCTAAAAATGTTGCTAGAACAAGAATCTGTAAGGAGAAACTGTCATCCCCGCATGGTAGGAGAGAAAAGAGCTTTAAACACACCAAAAAAGACATCATCTGTTGTCGATTAGGCAGTATATATTCTTCCTCTGAAATGATGATAATGATGATGATGATGATGACAAGGATAATAATGATAAGTGTGATGATGATGACAACAATAAGAACAGCAATAAGAACAGCGATGATGATGATGGTGATAATAATAATATAAAAAATAATAAAAAGAAGACGACCAATAATAACTATAATGATGATAATAATAATGATAATGAAAATGATAATAGTAGTGATAATAATAATGAGAAGAAGAGGAAGAAGAAGGAGGAGAAGAAGAAGAAAGAAGAAGGAGGGGGGAGGAGGAGGAGGAGGAAAAGAAGTAAGAAGAAGAAGAAGAAGTAGAAGAAGAAGAAGAAGAATAAGAAGAAGAAGAAGAAAAAGAAGAAGAAGAAGAAGAGGAGGAGGAGGAGGAGGAGGAGGAGGAGGAGGAGGAAGAAGAAGAACTGTGAATAATAATAGCGAAGACTTGCGAAGAATTGCGAAGAAGAAGAATTGCGAAGAATTGCGAAGAATTGCTAAGAAGAAAAAAGAAGAAGAAGAAGAAATAAGGAGAAGAAACATAAGAAGAGGAGGAGGAGAAGGTAGAGGAGGAAGAAGAAGATGGAAGAAGATGAAGAAGAGAAGAAGGAAAGAGAAGAAGAAGAAGAAAGAAGAAGAAAGAAGAAGAGAAGAAGAAGAAGAAGAAGAAAAAGAAGAAGAAGGAGAAAAGAAGAAGAAGAGAAAGAAGAAGGAAGAGAAGAAGAAGAAGAGAAGAAGAAAGAAGAAAGAAAGAAGAGAAGAAGAAAAGAAGAAAAGAAGCAGAAGAAAGAAGAAGAAGTAGAAGAAGAAGAGAAGTGAAGAAGAAGAGAAGGAGGAAGAAGTAGAAGAAACAAAGTTATCATCATTCATCATCATCATCATCTTCATCATACATCATCATCATTCATCATCATCATCACACCACCACCACCACCACACTCACCACCACCACCACCACCCACCACACCACCACCATCATCATCATCATCATCATCATCATCATCATCATCATCATCATCATCATCAGTATCAGTAGCAGTCGTCGTCGTCGTCGTCGTCGTCGTCATCGTCAGCACTGTGGCATCGTAGTTGTTATTACTACTATCATATTATCATTGTTAGTTTTTCATTCAGGGGCAAATAATAATAATAATAATAATAATAATAAAAGCGAGTTCAAATTATGATTAATTTCATAGAAATATAACCATAACAGACTCGGTAAAACCTGAGTTTAGGATGGGTTTTTGTTGTTGTTGTTGTTGTTTGTTTCTGATTTTTGATGGATTTTGTGTCTGTGTGTATGTTTTTTTTAATTCTGCTTTTGCTTTGGGGACATTCCTGACGCAACACCAAATTTTAATCATCACAATTTTCTTGATATAATTGCATTTACGAAAAGCAGCTTTTTGGACATCTTGAATGCTAAGATTGTATGTACTATTTGATATAAATGAATAACCACACGCACCTGCGTTAAACAGTTCCCAATACTATTAATCACAGCCACTCTCTGCTTGTCTGTGTGTTTGTCTGTGTGTGTGTCTGTCTATCTATGTCTCTTTCTCTCTCCGTATGTATGTATGTATGTATGTATGTATGAATGTATGTATGCATGTATGTAGGTATGATGTATGTATGTTGTATGTATGTATGTATGTATGTATGTATGTATGTATGTATTGCATGCATGCATGCATGCATGCATGCATGTATGTAGGTATGTATGTATGTATGTATGATGTATTGTATGTATGTATGTATGTATGTATGTATGGTATGCATGTATGTATGCATGTATGTATGTATGTGTGTGTTTGAATAACGATTAGGTACATTTGTTTTTCTCCACTATATTTTCTCAATCACACACGCACACACACACACACACACAAAAACACACACGCTCGCACGCACGCACGCACGCACGCACGCACACACCACACACACACACACACAATATATATATATATTATATATATAATATATATATATATATATTATATATATATATAATATATATATATATATATATATATATTATATATATATATATATAGAGAGAGAGAGGAGAGGAGAGAGTGAGGAGAGAGAGAGAGAGGAGGAGAGAGAGAGAGAGAGAGACAGCGAGACAGACCTAGAGAGAGAGAGACAGAGCTAACTATAGACACGCAAGCTTTGTTTAGTACTCGGCATGTTCAGTACACCCATATATAACAAAAGGTTCCTGATTTAGGCTTAACAAAAGACTTTGACGTGACAACCACTACAAACAAAACAACGGTCCATCGCAACTTGATGAAACTATTTCAGTATCACCTTCAACTTTAATGTCCTTCTCTTTCTTGTCTGTCTGTCTGTCTTGTCCGACTGACAGTCAGAATGTCTGTCTGCTTGTATTTCTGAACCTTAGTCTGTTTTTATTTCTCTCTGTTCATGTCTTTGTTTTGTGTGTGTCTCTTTTGGTTTTGTTTCTGTCTCTCTCTTGTTGCTTTTATCTTTTTTCTGGTTGTTTTACTGTCTCTGTGTCTTCGTGTTGGTTTCCCTCTCTCTCTCCCTCTCACCTTATGTCTATTTGTCTCTTCTCCCCACCCCCCACACACGTGTGTGTGTGTGTGTGTGTGTGTGTGTGTGTGTGTGTGTGTGTGTGTGCATGCATTCATATCTGTCTGTTCAAAAGTGACTATCAAGAGACCAAGAGGAGAAATAAACAAGATTCACGAATTTTTGTTCCTCTTCCACCCCCCCCCCCCCACCCTCCCGAAATTCTAACTCTCAATCTCTATCTCTCTCTCTTTCTCTCTCTCTCCTTCTTTTCCCTAATATTTGTACACACAAACACACACACGCACGCAACGCACGCACACACATGTATGCATAAATAAATAAGCACACATACAATACATACATACATACATACATACACACTCTCCATATCTCTGCCTCTGTGTCTGTCTCTTCAGCGTGCTCTCTCTCTATCTCTCTCTCTCTCTCTCTCTCTCTGCTCCCCCACTCTCTTCCTTCTTTCTCTCTCTTTCCCCCCTCCCCCCCCCTAACCTCACCTTCATCGCTCTTCATTGCTCTTCCTCCGCTCTCTCTTCTCTCTCTCTCTCTCTTCTCTCTCTCTCTTCTCTCTCTCTCTCTCTCTCTCTTTGCTCCCCCACTCTCTTCCTTTCTTTCTCTCTCTCCCCCCCCCCCCCCCCCCCCCCTAACCCCCCTTCCTCGCCTTCCCATGCTCTCCCCGCGCTCCTCTCTCTCTCTCCTCTCCCCCCCCCTCTCTCCTCCCCTCTCTCTCTTCCCTCTCTCTCCCTCTCTCTTCTCTCTTGCTCCCCCACTCTCCTTCCTTCTTATTCTCTCCTCTCTCCCCCCCCCCCTAACCTCACCCTTCTCACTCTTCATTGCTCTTCCTCCCTCTCTCTCTCTCTCCTCCTCTCTGTCTCTCTCTACTCTCTCTCTGTCATCTCATCTGTCTCTCTCTGTGTCTATCTCGCTGTCTCTGTCTGTCTGTCGGTCTCAATCCTTTTCTTTCATCTAGATCAAGGCGATGCAGACGGGTGAAGAAGTGACGTACAGTAGGCAGCCCTGACTGTTGAGGACAAAACGTAGGTCTGCGGCCAGCCATAAATCAACCAACCCTAACCGAACAGCCGTGATATTTTCCTTGTCTGATGTCCCCCCCCCCCCCAACTCTCTGTCTCTGTCTGATGCTCTCTCATCTCTCTCTCTCTCTCTCTCTCTCTCTCTCTCTCTCTCTCTCTCTCTCCTCTCTCTCTCTCTCTCTCGTGTTTGTGTAACAAACTCGCAGGAGCCAGTGACCCAGCCTGACTGAAACATTTTGCTGACAATGCTGTGTCTGACTCTGGATTTCTATCTCTGTACCATGACGTGGAATCCATGCCATGAAGATCAGTTGGGCTACAACCATATTTGTTGCTGTTGTTGTTATTGTTCAATATATGTGTTGTGCCCAGTCCCCTTACCACTGTCCCCTTGTGAATGGGCTTCACAGCTTAAATCACAATAAACTATTGTCATTGTCATTGTCATTGTCTCTGTCTGATGTCCTCTCTCTCTCTTTCTCTCTCTCTCTGGATGTTCTCTCTCTCTGTCTCTGTCTCTCTCTGATGTTCTCTCTCGCTCCTCTCTCTCTCTCTCTCTCTCTCTCTCTCTCTGATGTTCTCTCTCTCTCTCTCTCTCTCTCCTCTCTCTCTCTCTCTCTCTCTCTCTCTCTCTGATGTTCCTCTCTTCTCTCTTTCTCTCTCTCTCTGATTTTCTCTCTCTCTGTCTCTGTCTCTCTCTGATGTTCTTCTCGCGCTCTCTCTCTCTCTCTCTGATGTTCTCTCTCTCTCTCTCTCTCTCTCTCGTCTCTCTCTCTCTCTTCTCTCTCTCTCTCTCTCTCTCTCTCTCTCTCTCTCTCTCTGATGTTCTCTCTCTCTCTTCTCTCTCTCTGATGTCTCTCTCTCTCTTCTCTCTCTCTCATCCTCTCTCTCTCTCTTCTCTCTCTCTCTCTCTCTCTCTCTCTGGTTTTGTCCTTAGAAGTCACTGACTTTGAAGGCATCTGTGGTGTCTTTAAATAGCATTCTTGTCGTTAAATGGTTTACAAGCTTTCAACTGCGCGATCCTGGTCCAAAGGTAGCTGGAAATTGTTTTTTTTAAACTGCTTTAACTCATCGTTTTTAAAAAAAAATCAACAAACATGAAAACACGAACCAAAATTATGTCAATAACAAGTTATTACACAAATTTTAAATAAAGAAAATCACAAGACTGCTAACGTAAAACACAGTAATATAGAATCCTTACTTATCTTTCCTGGGGAAATGTGCTGTTTTTACGTGATTCAGACGCTCACAAAGATAATAGAAATTGTCAGATTTTGGAATCGTTTGTCTTGTACCGGTTTGCAGTCTGTGCATTAGCAGCCCACCTGGTGAAGGAAAGAAAGGAGAAGGTGAAGTTTCCATAGAAAGTTTCCAGATCCGGGGAGAAAAGAGTTCTTATCTCGTTGAGCCTGTTCACTTTAGGACAGTAACCGCTTTAGGACACAACAGGCAGACGTCTTTTGTTTATGACAACCTACTTTAAAAAACAACCAAACAACAACCACGGCTACCGTTTGTATACACGCGCTGTAAGTCACTGCATTGTATGTTTGTCCGTCGTGTCCGACGATGACCTCCAAAACAGCAGAGGAGGCAGCTGCTGTTTTGGAAACTGGGCAGAAATTGGATTGTAGTGGAGATGCCTTGCCCACAGTACATCCCCACTCTCTCGGCCAAGTGGGCATAAAGACAGTCAGCGTTGGAGATGTTCTCCAAAGGCCAAACCAGCCCCCAGGGCTGCAGCACATATAAGGACTGTGCGAGTCAAGCCTCCTAGTCAGAGAGTCATAGTCGATCACTAATGACTAAGCTGTAAAGTGGAATTCCATGAGTGGGAAAGAAAGCCACTGATCATACAGCCTCTCACTTTGCTGTTGTTGCCCCCCAGCGTCAATGGTTTAATCAAGAACTGTGATAAAGCCCAGGCTGCTGACGGCTGGGAGCTGCTTGGTGTATAGGCAAACTTGTCATTTCAGGGATTGCAGGACGTAGGGGTTGAGTTTGGTTGTCACTTGAAAGTGTGTGTGTGTGTGTGTGTGTGTGTGTGTGTGTGTGTGTGTGTGTGTGTTGTTTTGTTTGTTTTGTTTTGTTTAATGTCTATTCACTACATGGTGATTTAGACATACCCGCATTCATACCAAAGTACCTATGATTACACACCGCATCTCTCTCTCTCTCTCTCTCTCTCTCTCTCTCTCTCTCTCTCTCTCTCTCTCTCTCTCTCTCTCTCTCTCTCTCTCTCTCTCTCTCTCTTTCTCTCCCCTACACGCACACACATAAGGATATAAATATATATATATATATATATATATATATATATATGTGTGTGTGTGTGTGTGTGTGTATGTATGTAATTACAGTAAAGGTCTTACAGGTGAAGAATATATGACTTCAGCAACTGAAACTATGAATTTCTGAGAGTCATATAGAACTTCTTGACTAGTGGCATATTTCTTATGAATATCTAAACCTCTCCTTTTATACATGTCAAGAAGAATTGGGCAATCAAACAACAAATGGTGAACTGAAAGTGGAATAGAACAACAACATGTTACATTTTTTGAATATTTAGTATTTCATGCATTTAATCTCAGTTTATGTATTAGAATTTCTAATTTTCGTGGGCAAGGAAACTGCTGATAATGTTTTTCTATAATCTTTGAATGTATGCATTTCGTTAACTTAGAATGAATTTCATAAGACGACAATGCAAGATAAGAATCAAACACTTCAGTACTGTATTCAGAGGCACCTTGTTTTGCCAAAGAATCAACCAGCTCATTCGAATAAATTCCACAATGAGAAGGGATCCAGCAAAAAGTTATGCTGATGCCTCTGCTTGCAATAGAATGTATCAGGAATTTTATCTCAAATACAATATCATTCCTTATTTTACCATGCCATGACTTTAATGCCATTAACACTGCCTTTGAGTCAACACAAAACAGAAATTGGCAAGTGTGTGTGTGTGTGTGCGTGTGTGTGTGTTTATTTATTTAATTTAATTTTATTCTTTTATATCGAGGATAATGGAATA
>CM054138.1:19629497-19646997 GCA_028751875.1 Rapana venosa | reverse complement strand
GTGATAGAGGTATTGGTTTAGGGAGAAGTGTTTAGTGGGTAGGTGGGGGGGGGGGGGGAGGGGGGTAGTTTGGAAGTTGTGTTGATGTTTTGTTTATTGTGTTTCAATGTAGGGGTTTTTTTAAGATTTAGTTTTCTATTTATATATATATGTATATATTTCACTTTATTTTAATTTGATTTATCTTCCTTTTTGGTTTTGCTTTTTTCTTACTGTGTTTTAATTTGATATTTTTGCTGTTTTTGTAGTTGTTTTATTTGATTTCGTTTTCTTTGATTTTTTTATATCTTATTTTTGGTTTTATCTGATCTATATTATTTGATCTCTGTATAATATCGTTGTCCTATTTTGTTTGATTTTGCTTTCGATTTGATGGTGCATTTTGTTTTGCTTTGTACTTAATTAAGTCTTTTCTTGTTTTAACTTGATTTTTGTTTAAGATATTTCCCGATGTACCTCTTTTATCATGGTGACTATGATTATGATGGTGGTAATGATGAAGTTAGCATGATATATCATCATTGTTCTAAATATTAATTTTGTTGCAAGCAAGCATACCTCAACTGGTTGAGCTCCAGATGTTACCTCACAATTTTTCGTGTCTCTTTTGCTTTTTTAATTATTAATCCTATCCATCCCCTCCCCCCCCACCCCCATCCCCCTCCAGGTGTTCCAAAATGCTGAACCACATCTCCCAAGAAATCCACTAAACAGATGCTTAGCCAACTCCGTGACTCTATGCGCTGGTAAACCCTCGGGTAACTGCTCGGGGTTTTTTGTTTTAAAGTTTCTGCAAACCAAACCACGCACTGCTAATACAACCCATGTATGTTTGTCCGAAGATGACCTCCAAAACAGCAGAGGAGGCAGCTGCTGTTTCTGAAATTGGGCAGAAATTTGCCTTGCCCACAGTACATCCCCACTCTCTCGGCCAAGTGGGCATAAGGACAGTCAGCGTTGGAGATGTTCTCCAAAGGCCCACTAGCCCCTACGAGATCCTTAACGTGTGTGTGTGTGTGTGTGTGTGTGTGTGTGTGGTGTCCTTAAATGCTTATCCTGACCTAAATTGGTACAAGACTTTCAACTGCACGAACTTGGTCCATAAGTAACCAGAAATTATTTTTGGTAAAGTGAATGGCACATAGTCTTTTGTATCTAAGCAAATACAAAAACGCCCCCTCCAAAACGACAATAAAAAGATGTTTAATAAATAAAAGCTCAATCAAGAGTGCGAACATACAACAAGGGTACCCCCTAACTTTACCGAAAAAATTCGTCGTGCTTGCCCCTATTCGCACACTCACAGAGATAGTGGGAATCGTCGAAATTAATTTGGAATCGTTCGTCTGATGATTTCGAGGTCTAGAGAATGAGGCTTTCAAAAGATGAATGCATACGTTTCTCACCGTCACCGATCCCTCAGATTCCGAATCCTTTGGGGCGCCTTCGACCACCTTTCTCCAGTCCCCACGTTTCTCATATCACAGAATAATTGTACACAACATTGCGCACGAAGTTTCCGGACAGGGAGAAGTACTGTTCTTTATCTCTTACCAGTTTGTGACGACAACCACTTAGCGACAGAATTAGCGTGACGTGTCCGCTTTTGATCTTCTGCATGGGTGTATATACTATAATTTAATGAATGGACACTTCTAAAACTATGAAAAGTGTCTTGCTTTTAAGTACCACGGAGGGTGAGTGAGGTTTAAAGCACCGTCGCGACCTCTAAAAACTCAACCCGGAGTCGAAACTCGCGTCAGGTCAGGCTGAAGGCATGGTCCTCACTCAATAATTCTCCCAAACGTTGCCTTGAAGGAATTTTTGTCTTGAAGCGATTTTTTCTTAATCTTTGACAAGAATCTTTTTTTGAATTTGTAAAAATTATTATGAGAATGAAGTTGTAACTGGTTACTTGCACTTGTTTTTCTCCACTCCGCTATATTTTCTCATATATATATATATATATATATATATATATATATATATATATATATATATATATATATATATATATATATATTACTGATTAGGGTTCTCACGGTAAGGTGTTTTGTATAAAAAAATGTACATTTGTTTTATTATGAATCTTTGTGTGTGGTTATTTTTGGGTTGGGTTATTTTTGGGGGGCGTGGTTGAATAATTATTAGATGGTCGTTCCTCGCTTCCCATTGTACCCATTACTTTTTTTTTATATGTATATCTCTAAGATTTTTCTTTCTACTATCGACCAGATGAGATATCTGACATTAAACATGGAAAAGAAGCAAACCAAAACATTAACATAAAACAACCAACCACCCAACTAAAAACGGGCATCAATTCCTTGATTATTGGTTTTGTTGTTGTTGTTGTTGTTGTTGTTGTTGGAAATTGAGGATGTCTTTTACTTTCCCTAATAGGCCTATCCACCAAATTCAGAGTTTAAACACACACACACACATTTCGTATCCATGATGTTTTGATAAAACCTTGTCAATTTTGTTTATTACATCAGATAAACTCATTTTGTTGTTGTTGGGGATTTTTGTGGCTCTGTTTATAATAACTCTTTTGGTCAAGTCTTGTCAATCTGTTTATCACATCAGATCAACAAATGTTGTTGTTTATTGTGCTGCTTTGGGCTCTGTTTATAATTCTTTTGTGTGTTTTTTAAAAATTGTTTATTTGCTATACTGTTAAGCTTTTTGGGGGGACGATGCCTGTAAGCAGTAAGGGACGGGATAGCTTAGTGGTCAGAGCACTCGCTTTCCCCCAGCCAAAGTTAAGCAACATAAAGCGTGGTTTATCAATTTGATGGATGACCGTTTGCACGCCTTGGCTTCAGTACAGTCCCTCAATTCACCCATTTGTAAATAGGTACTTGCCCTCTTTAGGGACAGGGAAGGTCAAACAGCGAGGGAGAGGAGATGGGCGCCACCCTCAGTATGCTGGCCCCCTGGAGAAGCTGAGGTCTCTGACGCCTCACTCCCTTACGACCACATAGGTTATGGGCACCTTTACCTTTTTTTACCTGTAAGCCATGAGTTAAGGGCCTATATGTTGTATATACAGACTTATAGCAGCGGATGTGACAATGGATTTGGCGGCATGTTGTGTTCAGCAGACAACGGTGACGTTTAGGTATCACTGTTTTGTCAGGAAGTGGCTGCCTTTGTAAAGCAGTTTATATGTAACACACTGTACATAATTATTATAGAAAATTGACGTGCAGTCTTTTTAGACATGGAATTTGCATACACAGGTAGACAGAACGTGCGTACACGTACACGCACATATTATGCACTCACTCATACTCTCTCTCCCTCTCCCCCTCTCTCTTTCTGTCTCTCTTATTCACGGACACACAGAACAACACACACACATACATATAAACACACATCATATATCACAACGCACCGCACACACATGACACGACAACGACACCAACACACACACAACACCAACACACACACAATCCACAGCACAACAACACACACACACGTCTAACATCACAATAAATAGTGTACAGACAATAGAATGAAGACAACAAATCGTGTTCTATCATGTTGTTAACATAATACACCAAAAAAGACCGAAAGGTTGCAGTAAATATAATAATATATACACATGTACTTGGTTTTGTTTGGGCTTTTTGTGTGAATGAAACATATACATCGTGCGCATCATGCATGCATGAGTGTGAGTATGTGTGTGTATGTATGTGTGTCTTTTATTTATTTTCATTTTACTCTTTTATATCGAGGATAATGGAATAAGCATTTATGTGCTTTTTTACATCCAGTCCCCGTCTGTATGCGGTTTTGTAAATGTTGTCATCAATTCCCACCGGCACACAATGGCCTACTCTTACGAAGAGCGGAACAGAATTTAACGTGTGCGCAAGATGTTCTGCGTGCGTTCGCACATGGGGCCTCGGTTTATAGTCTCATCCGAAGGACTTTTGGGGAGAGTGGAGTCTGCACTGATGTTAACTCCGGGGGGAAATATCCCCATGAACAGGATTTGAACCCGGGTCATCAGATTGCGAGCGCAATGTTCTAACCACTAGGCTATGTGTGAGTGTGTGTGTGTTTGTGTGTGTGCGCGTGCATGCTCACATGTGTACGTGCGTGCGTGCGCACAAGCACGTGGGCGTGCGTATGCACATGTGTGTGTGTCTTCAATTTTACGTCTGTTCACTTAAAGTGATATTAGACGATATGCACATGTGTGCGTGCGTGCGTGCGTGTGTGTGCGTGCGTGTGTGTGCGTGTGTGCGTGCGTGCGTGCACACATGTGTGCGTGTATGCGTGAGCACATGCATGAGTGTGCTTGTGTGCGTGCGTGTGCAAATGTGTGTGTGCGTGGGTGCGCAGATGTGGTGTGTGTGTGTGTGTGTGTGTGTGTGTGTGTGTGTGTGTGTGTGTGTGTGTGTGTGTGTGTGTGTGTGTGTAAGTGGTGGCCGAAACCATTATACTTAAGGTATTTTGATAATATGATTGATGTGAACTAAGAGTATTGTAAACTCACTCAAACCTGAGAAATTCTCATATTTTCAGATTTACTCTATGGGTGATCAGAGCACTCGCTTTCTCCCAGCAGCATCGAGCGTGGGTACCACTTGGATGGGTGACCGTTTGCGCGCCTCTGCTTTAGCACAGTCCCCCCAGTTCCCCCAGCTGTAAATGGGTACCTGTCTCTATAGGTTCAGGGAAGGTAAAGCAGCGAGGGAGAGGAGATGGGCGCCGCCCTCAATATGCTGGCCCCCCTTGAGAAGTTGAGGTCTCTGATGCCTCGCTTCCCTACGACCACATAGGTTATGGGACACCTTTACCTTTACCTTTTATATGGGTGGACATTTATCGCTCAGTGTTAGAAAAACTGTAACTGTGGAAACTATTCCCCCGTGGAATTTCCGGGGGGGCCTGTCAGTATAAATAGCATCTCCTCCTTCTGGAAATTCTGTGCTAGCAATTCCCTCTTTTCTCTCCCGCTCTCTGTTTCTGCCTTGTTCCTTTTCTTTTCTTGTCACTCACCTCCTTCTCGTCTTCTTTCTGCCTTCTTGGTCCATTTTTTCTGCCTTGGTTTTTCCGGAAAGACTTGTAAAATAACAGCTCTCTCCCACACAGAAGTGCTGGATGCGCTGGGCCTGGTTTGTCAGGCGCTCAACGGCAGCGCAACACATCGCATTTTGCGCTCATGTGACAGACAAGAATAGTTGCTGTCTGAGCTTTCAACGGCGACGGAAGCTATGATTCCCTCCCTTGCTCTTTCCAAAGAAGACGTTGGTATGCATTAACCACACCCGCAACACACACCACTCCTTTCTGTTAGTTTTGGTCTGTCTGCAAGTATTCCACCTTCTTAGAAAGTGGGAAGTGGTGTTTATGTCTCTGGTCAAGCATAATGGAACGGTGGTCTATGGATCGGTGGTCTATGGATGGTCTATGGATCGTGGTCTATGGATCGGTGGTCTATGGATGGTCTATGGATCGGTGGTCTATGGATCGGTGGTCTATGGATCGGTGGTCTATGGATGGTCTATGGATCGGTGGTCTATGGATCGGTGGTCTATGGATCGGTGGTCTATGGATGGTTTATGGATCGGTGGTCTATGGATCGGTGGTCTATGGATCGGTGGTCTATGGAACGATGGTCTATGGATGGTCTATGGATTGGTGGTCTATGGATCGGTGGTCTGTGGATCGGTGGTCTATGGAACGATGGTCTATGGATGGTCTATGGATTGGTGGTCTATGGATCGGTGGTCTATGGATCGATGGATCGGTGGTCTATGGAACGATGGTCTATGGATCGGTGGTCTATGGATCGGTGGTCTAGAGGGAGCGCGCCTGCCTAGAAAGCGAAAAGTCCGGGTCGGGAGTGTGCGGTAGATTGATCCCCGTTTGGGCCCGAAACTCACTCCCCCCCCCCTCCCCCAATCCATTAGACCATGAGTGGTGGTCTGGGTGCTAGTCTTTCGGATGAGACGATAAACCGAGGTCCTGTGTGTTACGCATATTTATTTAGCGCATATTATAAAAGAGCTCACGACAACAAGATAGTTGTCCCTGGAAAAATTCTGTAAAAAAAAGAAGCAACTGTGTTAGGGAAATAAACACAGCTGCAGACAGGAAAGGAACCAAAAAGAAATAATAATAATGGGTGGCGCTGCTCTTATGACGACGCGCTCTCCCCAGGGATAACATCCCGAATTTTGCACAGAGAAATCTGTCGTGACTTACAGTGGAATAAAAAAAATAATCATCTCCCTTCCCCATCCACTAGACCTTGATAACGGTCTGGGTGCTAGTCTTCCGAATGAGACAATATACCGTGATCTGTGTGCAAAAAGCACTCAGAAAAAATGCCAATTTGATATGAAAACAAATACATTTGCAAAGATAAAAGTATAAAAGAAATAAAAGATGATATGGGTGGCGTTGGTCTTGTGGCGACTCAATTTCCCCCGGAGAGGACAGTAAATCTGTCGTGACTTAAAGTGGTTTACAATTCAATTCAGTTCTTTCCTTCCCTTTCTGTTTCTTTTTTCCCCATCTACACACACACATAGACACACATCTATCTATCTATCTATCTATCTATCTATCTATCTATCTATCTATCTATCTATCTATCTATCTATCTATCTATCTATCTATCTATCTATCTATCTATCTATCTATCTATCTATCTATCTATCTGTCTGTCTGTCTATCTGTCTATCTATCTATCTGTCTGTCTGTCTGTCTATCTGTCTATCTATCTGTCTGTCTGTCTGTCTATCTATCTATCTATCTATCTATCTATCTATCTATCTATCTATCTATCTATCTATCTGTCTGTCTGTCTGTCTGTCTATCTACAGGGAGAGAGAGAGAGAGAGAGGAGAGAGAGAGAGAGAGAGAGAGAGAGAGAGAGAGAGAGAGAGAGAGAGAGAGAGAGAGAGAGAGAGAGAGAGAGAGAGAGAGAGAGAGAGAGAGAGAGAGAGAGCGCGCGTAGAAAAACAAAGCAAGGGAAATAACTGACAATCTGTCTTAACGAAAGCTGGGAAATTCTCTCCCCTGAGACACAACAAACCGCTCTAAACTGCTGCGTTCCTGCATGAGTCAGTGTATGTTTTACACACACACACACACACACACACACACACACACACACACACACACACACACACGCACGCACGCACAGGCACACACACACACACCAACACACACACACATACACACAACACCACACACACACACACACACACACACACACACACACACACACACACACACAGTTGACTCTGCACTCGAAATTTCTGTGTCTTTTCTCTTGCACATTTTTGTTACAAACATTGTGCTTTTTTCTGCTGTGTTTTGTTATGTGTTGTATTGTGTTGTTTTGTTTTGTGTGGTAGTGTTGTATTTCGCAGTGTTGTATTGTGATGAGCTGTGTTTGTGTTGCTCGCTATTGTGTTGTGTTGTGGCGTATTGTACTGTGTTATAATATTATGTAGTATGGAATTGTAATGTAGTTGCATTTTGTTGTGCTTGTATTGCATTGTGTTGTATTTTGTATTATTGTGTTGTATTGCATTGCATTGCATTGTATGGTATTGTTATGTATAGTATTGCATTGTATTGCACCGCATTGTATTGCACTGTACTGTATTGCATTTTGTTGTATTGTGTTGTATTGCATTGTATTGTATTGTATTGCATTGTATTGTATTGCATTGTATTACATTGTGTTGTATTGCATTGTATTGCATTGTGTTGTATTGCATTGTATTGCATTGCATTGCACTGTATTGTACTGCATTGTGTTGTATTGCACTGTATTGCATTGTACTGTATTGCATTGTATTGCATTGTATTGTATTAAATTGAATTGCACTGCATTGTATTGCATTGCACTGTATTGCATCGTACTGTACTGCATTGTACTGTATTGCATTGTATTGCACTGTATTGTATTGCATTGTATTGTATTGCATTATGTTGTATTGCATTATGTTGTATTGCATTGTGTTGCATTGCACTGCATTGTATTGTATTGCACTGTACTGTATTGCACTGTATTGTATTGCATTGCACTGTATTGCACTGTATCGTATTGCATTGCCTTGTATTGTATTGCATTGTATTGCATCGCTTTGTGTTCTGTCATGCCGAGTCGTGTTGTAGCGTCGAGTTCTCGCATGTTGTATTGAGTCGTATTGTTATCACGTTGCGTTGATCTGCACAGTGCATTATATTGTATTAATGTATTGTATAGCATTATTACATTTACTGCATTGTTTCATATTACTTTATACATTCTGTCACATTTGGAGTCACAGCAAACGCGACCAATCACGACAAAAGTGATGGGGGGGGGGGGGGGGGCGTTAAACGTGTAATTGGCAGTTTTGAGAACAGCGTCATTAACAACTGTGATAGGAGGTGGCATAGCTATAGCCGAGTGGTTAGAACATTGCGCTCGCAATCTGACGACCCGGGTTCGATTCCCGTTCAAGGGGATATTTTCCCCCGGAGCTAACAACATCAGTGCAGACTCCACTCTCCCCCAAAAGTCCTTCGGATGAGACTATAAACCGAGGCCCCGTGTGCGAACGCACGCAGAACATCTTGCGCACACGTTAAATCCTGTTCCGCTTTTCGTAAGAGTAGGCCATTGTGTGCCGGTGGGAACAGATGACAGAATTTACAAAACCGCAAACACACGGGGACTGGATGTAAAAAAAGCACATAAGTGCTTATTCCATTATCCTCGATATAAAAGAATAAAATAAAATAAAATAAACAATTTGATGGCCCGCGATCGAACCCAGGTTGGAACCACCACAGAGACGCCCGTTCAAGGGGTTTTTCCCCTACTGGAGTTAACATCAGAACTGATTCCACCAACCCCCCCCCCCCCCTACCTCCCCATCTCACCCTCCCCCCACCCACCCCCCGAAAATAAAAGTCCATCAGATGAGACTACAAATCGATGTCCCGTGTGCGAACGCATGAAAACCATCGTGCGCACACATGAAACACCCCCCCCCCCTTCCCGTGCTGCCTTTTATTATTTATGATTATTATTTATTTATTATTATTATTTTATATTTTATATCAAGGATAATGGAATAAGCACTTATGTGTTTTTCTTTTTTTATCATCCAGTCCCCGTATGTATGCGGAAGAGGAGGCAAGTGTGTGCCGGTGAGAACGGATGACCAAACAACCCCCCCAAAAAAACCCCCAAAAAACCCCACAACAACAACCCAACAACAAACCAAACCACAACCATATCAAAATAAACGCTTGCAAACTGGTGTCGTGTCTAGACGTTATCCCTGAAGTCGGAATGTGCCTACCTTCATGGTGGGTTAAAATGGTCGTATGTATAAAATCTCACCGTTGGTGGACCTCAGAGTTCTAGCTGAGGAAAAACGACCCCCCCCCCCCCCCCCCCCACACACACACACACACAAACAAACAAGCAAGACCAAACAACCCCAAACCTACCAAAACCAAAACAAAACCCCAACAAATACAACACCCCCCCCTCCTCTCTTAAAAAAAGCAAAAGTAAAAAAACCAAACACACACACACCCACCCCAAAAAAACTTGGAAAACTCGTCATTTCATGATAAAAGGATCTTATTTCTAGATATTTCTGATATTCAAGTTATGAATCTTCAAATGTCTTTTTGAATCTGAGGCTGCTCTTCTGGATGAGTGCCTCATATAAAGAAGAGCAGCAAGAATTTTGTTTTGGGTTGTTGCCTTTTTTTTTTTCCTCTCTCTCTGTAGAATTTTGTAACTATACAATACAATACAATGCAATACAACACAATTCAATGCAATTCAATACAATTCAATTCAATACAACACGATACAAGACAATACAAAACAACACAATAGAAAACAACGCAATACAACACAATACAACCCTAGTCCACCACACAGGCAAACCAAACCAAACCAAACAAAAAAAAACCCCAACCATGCACGAATCACATTATTTACCCATACTAATGTGTATGAACGCATATATATATATAATATATATATATTATATATATATATATATATATAATATATATATATATATATATATATATATATATATATATATATATATATATATATATTATATATATATAAAGGCAACATTTAATATCGGCGCCTGTGCCAAATTTGACACGTTCAGCGCGAAATGGCACGGACGGGCGTGACAGGAACAATGGCAGCAGTCATTTTCTGTTTATGCCTGTCAACCTGGAGGTCGTTTGGTTTGTCAGCGGTCTGCTATTGTTGCGTGTTGCGCTTGTGGCCGCGTCCCCCTTAGTCCGCCATTTTGTGTTGTTTTCAATGGTTTTAACTTTTGGGTTCGGAGAGTAGACCTGTCAACTCCTACTTTTTTGTTGTTTTGTTGGTTTAGTTTGTTGAGCGTTGGTTTGTGTTTTGTGTCCTGAGAGGGTCACAGGCAGAAGATTATGGATTCTGTTTTTTTAAAATTTAGTCATATTGGGGAAATGCAGTTGTGATTGTATTTTTATGTTGGTTAAAGTAAGTAAGTAAGTAAGTAAGAAAGTAAGTAAGTGTGTGTGTGTGTGTGTGTGTGTGTGTGTGTGTGTGTTAAAGTATATCTCGTCTTATTTTGGTTTTGACCTTTTTTAGGGTTGATTTTATTTTGATTTGTTATTGTTTTAAAATTCTGTTCTTTTCCTTCGTTCTTAAGTTTTGATAACTGTTCTTTTCCTTGACTTTCTTCCTTTCTTCTGTTGCTTCAAGTGATGAAATTACTTTTTTTTTCCCCTCTGTCCTTCCTTCTTTTTTTCTTCTTCATCACGTCTCCTTTGTTTGTACGCTTTTCTTTCTTCTTTCCAGTCAAGTCCAAAACACTTTAATCATCCCATGAAGGGTAATTACAATGCTGAGAGGCACATTGATACGAATCATATCAAAAATACACAAGAAAGCTACATTTTCTCATTTTCTTTCTCTTTTTTCGTTTTGTTTGCATGTTTGTTGGCTTCTTTCTTGCAATGTTTGAGGACAAAATAAACTTAAACTAGAACGTAAGATAATAAAAAAACGCACACAAGCCCCCCCCCCCCCCCCCACACTGAACCAAACCACCACTACCCAAAATACCTGGACAAAAATTAAACAACAGCTCCCATCCCTACCCTAAAACACCCAACCAACCAACGAACCAACCAACCAATCAACCAGCCAAGCAAACAAACAAACCCAAAGCAGACACACAGACAACCCCAGGAACCATAGCATTTAACAAGGGTTTAAAGGACTCATAGAGAGTTATTTTTATTCTGGATTTTTTTCCATTACATACTTTTGAAAAGGACACAAGTGACAAAAAAAATCACATCGAAAGCTTTTTGTGGCAAAGCAGCTGGATTGATCGTTCATTACTGAGCAACAGAATTGTGTGCACAGCAATAAAGGCTAGTTCAGTTTCTTTACTATGAAAATTTCATGATGAATATTTTTTTCATTTTGTTCAAGAAGACGTTTATTCAGAAAAGGAACACATATAAAGCAACAACAAGCTAATAGCTTGCAGTGTACTCCACCTTCAAACAGAACGAAGTCTGTTATTTGGCAGCTGCAAAACCCATCATCTTCACAACAAAACAATCCTTTTGAAACTAGTTTCATCAACACATCAAAGACATTATATTTTAAACTTGCTGCCTTTAAACTTATGAAAAGTTTTGATATCACAAATATTGCATACTAGTTTTACATTTAATTTTTTTAAAGAAAAACATGAAAAAGTAGACTTAATAAGAAAAAGAGACAGAACGAAAAGCAATTTTGAGAGCCATAGAAGAAATATTAGCTTATAACAGGTATTATGATGTCTTTAGATGATGATAATAAACTGCATGATATATAATAAAAATATTCCTTGGTAATTACACCAAATCACACATTTTTCATTTGTGTCCTATTAAAAATTTTTTATATGAAACACTGCCCCCCCCCCCCCCAAATAATGCTAGACCAGTGTTGGATTATTAAAACAAAAATCCAAATACACACAGAAAGAGAGAAAGTACAGACATCACGAAAAGCAGTAGACACTAACATGTACCCCCCCCCCCACACACACACATACACACAAACCCCCACCATAACAATAACTGAAGACACGGGAGGACCACAAAATGACTAACTCCCCTACCCCATGATTTATCATTAGAACAACACAGTACAGAGGTCTTAAAGGATGTGAGGAACTCGAAGCTGTCTTTTGCAAACTCGCACACACTCAGCACACCCCATTTTATATTATTTCCCCATAACTGCTGATGAGGTTGTCGAGTTCACTTAATGCTTAGGCGTGACTGAAGAAGAGCTTTTCCTTGTCCTCTTGGGTCGACAAATCTTTCGAAAAAAAAATTGGATGAATAAAGGGATTGAGGTGTGGTATGTAGTAGGGGGGACTGGGTTGCTCAGTGGTCAGAGCACTCGCTTTCCCCAAAGCCAATGTTACGCAGTATCGAGCGTGGTTACCAAAGTGAATGGGTGATCGTTTTGCGCGCCTTAGCTTCAGTACAGTCCCCGGGTTCACCCAGCTGTAAATGGGTACCTGCTCTCTTTAGGGTCAGGGAGGGTAAAGCAGCGAGGGAGAGAAAATGGGCGCCGCCCTCAATGTGCTGGCTCCCTACATAAGTTGAGGTCTCTGACGCCTCGCTCCCCTACGACCACATGGGTTATGGGACACCTTTACCTTTTTATGTAGTAGGTAAAGAGCTGTAGGTTTTATATTGATTCTTTGTTATGGAGGTCATGAAAGAGAGTAAAGGCTGAGACATAAAAAGAAAGTATGTGTTAGCAAAGATCGGGGTAGTGACTATGATAACAACAGCAATACGTGATAAGAAGGGGAAGGAACAGAGAAAAGAAGATGAATAAAGAAAGATGAGAAGGAGGACGAGAAAGAAAGAAAGAAGAAAAAGGAGGAGGGGGAGGAGGAAAGGGGGAGGAGGAGGAGGAGGAGGAGGAGGAGGAGGGAGGAGGAGGAGAAAGAACGAAGAAGAAGAAGAAGAAGAAGGAGGAGGAGGAGGAGGAGTAAGAACGAAAGAAGAAGGAGGAGGAGGAGGGGGAGGAGGAGAAGGAGGAGGGGGAGAAAGGCGACCAAAAAGTGAAGAAGAAGCATTTAAAGAATTTGAAGAATTAACATGAAGAATTTAGAGAAGAAGAAGAAGAAGAGGAGGAGGAGGAGGAGGAGGAAGACGACAAAAAAGGGAAGAAGAAGAATTTGGAGAAAAAGAAAGAGGAGAAAAGAGAAGAAGAAGAGAGGAGGAAGAAGGAGGGGGGGGGGGGGGGGGGATTTGAAGAAGAGAAAGGAAAGCAAAACAGCAACTACTATACTACTATACTACTACTACTACTATACTACTATACTACTACTACTATACTACTACTATACTACTACTACTGCTGCTGCTGCTGCTGCTGCTGCTGCTGCTGCTGCTGCTGCTGCTGCTGCTGTGCTTCTACAACGACAACGATGACGTCTACTACTAATACATCATCATCATCATCATCATCATCATCATCATCATCATCATCATCATCATCATCATCATCATCATCATCATCTCATCTCTCCTCCCCCTCCTCCTCCTTCTTCTTCTTCTTCTCCTCTTCCTCCTCTTTCTCCACCACATCCTCCTCCTCTTCTTCTTCTTCATCATCATCATCATCTTCTTCTTCTTCTTCTTCTTCTTCTTCTTCTTTCTTCTTCTTACATTCTCCTTTTTGTTTCTTTCAGTTGTAGTTTGTTTTGCTTTTGGCTTTGTTTTGTTTCATAATAGTTTTCAGGGAAGGGGTTGGTGGTGGTGGTGGTGGTGTGTGGTGGGTGGGGAGGAGTATGGGAGTTGATCCAGGTTTACTTTTCTTTACGTCTTTACCTTTCCACGTCCTTACAACGACGACGACGACGACAACAACAATAACAACAATAATCCGCAACTGCACCGCTGAAGCCTACAACTGTGCTTAACAATTCCTTTTGCTGTAGTGTAAGAGCTTAAAGTTCACAGCCGTTCTTTTTTGTTGTTGTTGTTGTTGTTCGTTGTTCGTTGTTGTTGAAAGCCATGAGCCGACTCGTTAGCGGAGACCCCGCGCGCACTGCATCTGGTCCCGGTGACTTAAGCGGGAATGTTGCGGCTAATGAAGTCTGTGTGACGTGACAGTGGGCAGGATTCACGTGCCAAGTCCCCTGCTGGCCACAATGACACCTTCATCATGGCTGACGTTCTTTGTGACAAAAGTCCCAATCAGTTCGATTCACGTGGGTAGGCAGACAGACAAGCAGGAAGACAGGCAGGCAGGCAGGCAGGCAGGTAGGCAGACAGACAGGCAGGAAGACAGGCAGGCAGGCAGGTAGGTAGGCAGGCAGGCAGGTAGGTAGGCAGGCAGGCAGGTAGGTAGACAGACAAGTAGGCAGACAGACAGGCAGGTAGGAAGACAGGCAGGTAGGCAGACAGACAGACAGGTAGACAGACAGGCAGGTAGGCAGACAGGCAGGTAGACAGACAGGCAGGTAGGCAGACAGGCAGGTAGGCAGACAGACAGACAGGTAGACAGACAGGCAGGTAGGCAGACAGGCAGGTAGGCAGACAGACAGACAGGTAGACAGACAGGCAGGTAGGCAGACAGGCAGGCAGGCAGGTAGGCAGACAGGCAGGTAGGCAGACAGACAGACAGGCAGGCAGACAAGAAGATAGGTTTGTTAGCACGAACATACAAACATCAACTCTGTGTGTGTGTGTGTGTGTGTGCGCGCGCGTGCGCGCGCGCGTGTGTGTGTGTGTGTGTGTGTGTGTGTGATAATTAATTTTTCAGTCACTTCGCTTCACAGATAGGCAGGCAGGAGGTAGGAAGATAGCAAGTATGCTAGCACAAGGTATGCATGAACACACACAACATATAACACACACATCCACCCCCCACTCCACACTCACACACACCATACCCCCCCTTCTCCCCCCCTTCTCCCCCCTCCCCCCAACACACACACTGCACACTCAGTCCCAGTCAAGCAAAAACCCATTCAAATAGGTCAACAGTAGAGGGAACTGAATGCTCTCATCCAAAGTATGGACGTTGATAATGGAGTCCTGTCATCCTAAGATCCGCTTTCAATTGTTACCACCTCTGTCCCACCTTATCCTACCCTACCCTACCTTACCTCTGAATACTTCGTGCAGGATCAGAATGGCAGTGGAAATATTTGCCATTCTTTCACTGGCAGTATTCCTGTCAGAATCTTGTATAGGCTGTAGTGTTTGTCGTCTTCTAGATATAGGGACTTTTTTTTTGGTGAAGTGCAGCGCACACATGTTACATTACGGGGACGGGATAGCCTTGTGGTCAGAACATTGCGCTCGTAATCTGACGACCCGGGTTCGATTCCCGTTCAAGGGGATATTTTCCTCTGGAGTTAACATTAGTGCAGACTCCACTCTCCCCAAAAGTCCTTCGGATGAGACTATAAACCGAGGTCCCGAGTGCGAACGCACGCAGAACATCTTGCGCACATGTTAAATCCTGTTCCGCTTTTCGTAAGAGTAGGCCATTGTGTGCCAGTGGGAACAGATGACAGAATTCACAAATTCACATACACACGGGGACTGGCTGTAAAAAAGCACATAAGTGCTTATTCCATTATCCTCGATATAAAAGAATAATAATAATAATAATAATAATAATAATAATCATCATCATCATCGAGAGATCAAGAGACACACAGAAAAACTGGTGGACAGACAGACAGGCAGACAGGAAGACAAACAGAGGTGAATACGCATCATTTATGCATGTATGCATACATCAGGCATGTGCAAATGTATGCACATGAGCACATACACAAAACACACACACAAACATACACACACAAACACACACATACACACACATACACACACACTTCTCCTCTCTCTCATTTGTCCTGCATGAATGCAGAAAAGCACACACACACATACACACTCACTCACACACACACTCACACACACACACACACTCACACTCACACTCACACACGCACATTACAGGTGACAAAACACAGACTGCGTTTCTCCCTACCTGTATCCCTTTGTCTAAGATCACTAACCCCAAAAGACTTTAAATCAAAAGAACAAAAAACATGCACCACACACACACACACACGCGCACACACACACACACACACTCTCTCTCTCTCTCTCTTTTCTCTCTCTCTCTCTTCTCATTTGTCATGCATGAACTCTGGAAAACACACACTCACACACAAAACACGCACACACATCCACACCAACTTACCCCCCCCCCCCCCACACACACACACAAACACGCCACCCCTCCACCTCTTCCATCCCCCCCAACACACACACACACACTGCACACTCAGTCCCAGTGAAGCAAAAACCCAGTCAAATAGGTCAACAGTAGAGGGAACTGAATGCTCTCATCCAAAGTATGGACGTTGATAATAGAGTCCTGTCATCCTAAGATCCGCTTTCAATTGTTACCACCTCTGTCCCACCTTATCCTACCCTACCCTACCTTACCTCTGAATACTTCGTGCAGGATCAGAATGGCAGTGAAAATATTTGCCATTCTTTCACTGGCAGTATTCCTGTCAGAATCTTGTATAGGCTGTAGTGTTTGTCGTCTTCTAGATATAGGGACTTTTTTGTGTGTGAAGTGCAGCGCACACACGTTACATTATTATAAGTAATATGAGAGAGACAGAGAGATCAAGAGACAGACAGATGAACAGACAGACAGGCACAGGTGCATGTGCATCATAATTATGTCTGTGGCGCATGAATGCACGAAAAACATTGCATTGTTTGTGTCAGAGTCTTGCATAAGCTGTAGATTTTGGACAGTTTTGATTTTTTTGTTTCTTGGTTAAATAATAATAATAATGATGATGTATGGAATTTATATAGCGCTGAATCTTGTAAAGCAACAAATCAAAGCACTCAGATGACTTTAAAAAAAATCGAGGATAATGGAATAAGCACTCATGTGCTTTTTTGTTACATCCAGTCCCCGTGCGTATGCGGTTTTGTAAATTTTGTCATCTGTTTCCACCGGCACACACTGGCCTACTCTTTCGAAAAGCGGAACAGGACTTAACTTGTGCGCAAGATATTCTGCATGCGTTCGCACACGGGGGGCCGGGGCCTCGGTTTATAGTCTCATCCGAAGGAGGTTCACCAATGGTGAGATTTTTTCCTGTACGCACCCATTTTTGCCCACCAAGAGGGTGGCAGAATTCTGACTTTGGGGACGATGTCTATGGATGACATTAGTGTACGTGTGTGTGTAATTGTGTGTGTGGTGTAAAACATAAATTGTCATCCTGTACTTTCCTACAAGAATGGCATAAACCTCCAAAAGGCAGAGCAGGGCTGTACAAGATGTTCTGTGTACGTTCGTACGCGGGACTTCGATTTTTAGCCTCATCCAAAGGAGTTTTGGGGGAGTGGAGTCTGTGCTGATGTA
>CM054138.1:19614497-19624497 GCA_028751875.1 Rapana venosa | reverse complement strand
GGTAGTTTGTGTGTGTGTGTGTGTGTCTGTTGTGTTGTTGTGTTGTGTGTGTGATTGGTGGTGGTAGTGGTGGTGGTAGTGGTGTGTGTGTTGTGTTGTGTTGTGTGTGTGATTGGTGGTGGTAGTGGTGGTGGTGATGGTGGTGGTGGTGGTGGTGGTGTGTGTTGTTAATAAGTTGGTTGATAATAGAAGGAAGTAGTATAGCGCATCATTACAATTGATATTGCTCATATTGTATGACATGTTTACACCATTAGTGGCATTGTACTCTGTGTATGCACACTGTGAGTGATCTTCAGTTTAACGTTTATTCACATTTAGTGATTTTAGACGGGAAAAAAAAATAAACAAGAGAATGCAAACAATAACAAAAAGTGTCAAATAACAGTACTTAAAAACTAACTTTAACATACTACAAAAACTGAATTATCGGACTTCTTATAAATCCTAACACAATGTCCAACAATATTGATGGTTCAGACAAAATCTGATCCAGTGACAAGCTTGGTATTGCAGGTAAAAATGCTTTTAAATGTCCACAATCAAAGATAACATGACTATGTGTGTGTGTGTGTGTGTGTGTGTGTGTGTGTGTGTGTGTGTGTGTGTGTGTGTGTGTGTGTGTGCACAGAAGGAGAGAGAGAGATAGAGATAGACAGAGAGAGAGAGGGTTTAAACAAGGATTTAAATTAAACAACAGGAAAAAAGGACACGTGGCAGATACATTCGCTTAACTCTGAGGCCAGTTGCATTCTTCACTGAACTCTTGCATTCATATCTCTCTAGTCTATATGTATTGATGACACAGTGGCAGTGTTGAACTGAACTATTGAACTCTCAACCTGACTTGCTTCTGCTCACACCCTGTTTTCTTCTTCTTCGTCGTTCAAAGCTCAGACAGCAACTATTGTTGTCTGTCATATGAGTGAAAATGCGTTGCGGTGCCGTTAAGCGCCTGACAAGTCAGGCCCAGTACATCCGACTTCTCCTCGGGAGAGAATGATTTTTTTGGAAAGGCCTGTAAGACCTCCAACACCTTCGACGCGAAGTCTTTCACCGTCTCGCCCATGGAGGCTTGCGCTGTATGTATCTATCAGTCCAGTAGTTGAACCGAAGTGACTGCGACACTGGACAGAGACTGAAGCGGTTTAAAAAGATAGGTGAAGGTATGTTTTGAGGGTGGTAGGGGAATGAGGAGTTTTGTTATTGTTGTTGTTTGTTTGTTTATTGTTGTTGTTGTTTGTTTATTTCGTGTGCCTTGATAAATTGTGCAGCTATGGTTGTTGTTGTTGTTGTTGTTGTTGTGAATCTTTTAAGGTGTTTATTTTAATTTTATTTATTTATTTTATTTTATTTTTTATATCGAGGATAATAGAATAAGCACTTATGTGCATTTTTAACATCCAGTCCCCGTGTGAATGCGGTTTCGTAAATGCGGTTTTGTAAATGCGGTTGTGTGTGTGTGTGTGTGTGTGTGTGTGTGTGTGTGTGTGTGTGTGTGTGTGTGTGGTGTGATGTGTGATATGGTGTGGTGGTAGTGGTTGTAGTGGTAGTGGTGGTGGTGTGTGTGTTGTGTTGTGTGTGTGTGATTGGTGGTGGTGGTGTGTGTGTGTGTTGTGTTGTGTTGTTGTGTTGTGTATGTAATTGGTGATGGTAGTGGTGGTAGTGTGTGTGTGTGTGTGTGTGTGTTCTTAATAAGTTGGTTGATAATAGAGGGAAGTAGTATAGCGCATCATTGCAATTGATATTGCTCATATTGTAGGACACGTTTAAACCATTAGTGGCATTGCACTCTGTGTATGCACACTCTGTGTGCGTGTGTGTGTGTGTGTGTGTGTGTGTGTGTGTGTGTGGAGAGCGAGAGAAAGAGACAGAGAGAGGATTTAAACGAGGATTTAAATTAAACAAAAGGAAAAAAGGACACGTGGCAGATACATTCGCTTAACTCTGAGGCCAGTTGCATTCTTCACTAAACTCTTGCATTCATATCTCTCTAGTCTATAATATGTATTGATGACACAGTGGCAGTGTTGAACTGATCTATTGAACTCTCAACCTGACCTGCTTCTGCTCACACCCTGTTCTCGTCTTCTTTGTCGTCCAACGCTCAGACAGCAACTATTGTTGTCTGTCATATGACCGAAAATACGTTGCGCTGCCGTTAAGCGCCTGACAAGTCAGGCCCAGCACATCCGACTCCAGCATGGGACAGAATTGTTATCTTTTAAGTCTTTCTGGAAAAAAGGGTATGAGAATGAACCAAGAATGCAGAAAATCGAAAAGGTTACAGGAAGAAAAAGAAAAGACGAAATTCCAAGCACATATTTTCCAGAAGGTGGGGATACTATTTATACTGACAGGACCCTGGCATCTCCACGGGGAATGTGTATGGGTATGTCTGTATCTGTCAGTGGGTGCATGTGAGCATACACACACACACACAAAACACACAAAACACACACACACACACCACACCACACACACACCCACACACACCACACACACACACACCACACACACACACACACACACACACACACACACACAAAACACACACACACACACACACACACACACACACATATATATATAATAGAGAGAGAGAGAGGGAGAGAGAGAGGGGAGAGATCCATCCATCCATCCATCCATCCACCCATCCATCCATCTATCCATCCATCCACCATCCATCCATCCAACATACATACATATATACATACATCTATTATAATTATACACACACGTATCATAACACATCCAGCATAAAGTAAAACACACAAAAACCTTACACTTCTTTGTAAAAACCCACAACAAAATATCTATTAAGCAAACAGCAGCATGTATTCTCGCACGCGCCTGCGTGCGTGCGTGCGTGTGTGTGTGTGTGTGTGTGTGTTTGGTGTGTGTGTGTGTGTGTGTGTGTGTGGTGGTGTGTGTGTGTGTGTGCCGTGCGTGTGTGTGTGTGTGTGTTGCCTGTAAGACCTCCAACACCTTCGACGCGAAGTCGCCTCACTCACGGAGGCTTGCGCTGTATGTATCTCTATATATCATATAATATAGAAATATTACTACAGGAGTGAGGTAGTCCCATTCTCATTCAGACTCAGCTAGCGCTTAAGGTATCAGTCTAGTAGCTGAACTGAAGTGACTTCGACACTGAACAGAGAGAGACTGAAGCGGTTTAAAAAGATAGGTGAAGGGTTGTTTTTTGAGGGGGTAGGGAATTGGGGTTTTGTTTTGTTGTTGTTTTTTGTTTAATTTCGGGGCCTTGATAAATGTGCAGTATGGTTGTTTTTTGTTTGTTTATTTCGGGGGGCCTTTGATAAATTGTGAGCTATGGTTGTTGTTTTTTTGTTTGCTTATTCGTGTGCCTTGTAAATTTGTGCAGCTAGGTTGTTGTTGTTGTTTGTTTATTTCGTGTGCCTAAAAATTTTTTCAGAAGGGTTGTTGTTGTTGTTTGTTTATTTGTGTGCCTTGAAAAAATTGTGCAGCTTGGTTGTTTTGTTTTTTATTTCGTTGCCTTGATAAATTGTGCAGCTATGGTTTTGTTGTTGTTTGTTTATTTGTGGCCTTGATAAATTGTGCAGCTTGGTTGTTGTTGTTGTTTGTTTATTTCGTGTGCCTTGATAAATTGTGCGCTTGGTTTTTTGTTGTTGTTTGTTTTTTTCGTGTGCTTTGAAAAAATGTCAAATGGTGGGGGTTGTTGTTGTTGTTGTTGGGGAATGTTTTAAGGTGATTTTTTTTAATTTTATTTATTTATTTATTTTATTTTATTCTTTTATACGAGGAAAATAAAAAAAGCACTTGTGTTTTTAAAAAAATTTTTTTACACCCATTCCTCGTGTTATGCGTTTTGAAAATGTGGTTGTGTGTGTGTGTGTGTGTGTTGTGTGTTGTGTGTGTGTGTGGTGCGGTGTGATGTAGGGGGGTGGTGGTGGTGGGGTGGGTGGTGTTTGTTGTATTTTTGGGGTTGATTGGGGGTGGAAAGGGGTAGTGGTGGTGTGGTGGTTTGTGTGTGTGTGTGTGTTGTGTGTGTGTGTTGGTTGTGGTAGTGGTGGGGTTGGGGGTGGTATGTGTTTGTGTGGTTGTGTGTTGGTGGTGGAAGTGGGAGTGTGTGGTGTGTGATTTTAAAAGTTGTTGATATAGAAAAAGTAGTATAGGGCATCATTACAACGATATTGTTATATTGTATGACACTTTTTAAACCATTGTGGCATTGTGCCGTGTAGACATTGTGTGTGCAAAGAAAAGAGGGAGAGAGGAGAGAGAGAGAGGAGAAGAGAGGGGGAGAGAGAGAGAGAGAGAGAGAGGAGAGAGAAAGAGAACGAAGAGAGAGAGAGGGAGAGAGAAGGAGAGAGAGAGAGAGAGAGGATTTAAACAAGGTTTTAAATTAAAAAAAAGGAAAAAAAGGACACGTGGCAGATACATTTGCTTAACTCTGAGGCCAGTTGCATTCTTCACTGAACTCTTGCATTCAAATCTCTCTAGTCTATAATATGTATTGATGACACAGTGGCAGTGTCGAACTAATCTATTGAACTCTTAACCTGACTTGCTTCTGCTCACATCCTGTTCTCTTCTTCTTCATCGTCCAACGCTCAGTTAGCAAATATTGTTGTCTGTCATATGAGCGTAAAGGTGCTGCGCTGCCGTTAAGTACCTGACAAGTCAGGCCCAGCACATCCGACTCCAGAATGGGACAGAATTGTTATCTTTTAAATCTTTCTGGAAAAAGGGTATGAGAATGAACCAAGAAGGCAGAATATCGACAAGAAGGAGGTGAGAGGAAGAAAAGGAACAAGGCAGATGGAAATAGAGGGATAGAAGAGAGGGAATTCCTGGCACAGATTTTCCAGAAGGTGGGGATACTATTTATACTGACAGGACCCTGGCATCTCCACGGGGAATGTGTATGGGTATGTCTGTATCTGTCAGTGGGTGCATGTGAGCGTACACACACACACATGCACACACATACACACACACACACACACACACACACACATACATATATATATATATATATATATATATATATATATATATATATATATATATACAGAATAGAGAGAGAGAGAGAGAGAGAGAGAGAGAGAGAAGAGAGAGAGAGAGAGAGAGAGAGAGAGAGCGAGAGAGTGTGAGAGAAAGAGAGAGATAGATATAGATCCATCCATCCATCCATCTGTCCGCCCATCCATCCATCCATCCATCCATCCATCCATCCATCCATCCATCCATCCATCCATCCATCCATCCATCCATCCATCCGTCCATCCATCCATACATACATATATACATACATCTATTATAATAATACACACACGTATCATAACACATCCAGCACAAAGTAAAAGACACAAAACCTTACACTTCTTTGTAAAAACCCACAACAAAATATCTATTAAGCGACTGCAGCATGTATACACAGCCTCGGGCATGCACGCCCGCGTGCGCGCGCGCGGGCGTGTGTGTGTGTGTGTGTGCCTGTAAGACCTCCAACACCTTCCACGCGAAGTCTTTCGCCGTCTCGCCCACGGAGGCTTGCGCTGTATGTATCTCTCTCTATATATATAATATAAAATAGAAATATTACCACAGGAGTGAGGTAGTCCCATTCTCATTCAGACTCAGCTAGCGCTTACAGTATCAGTCTATTAGTTGAACCGAAGTGACTGCGACACTGAACAGAGAGAGACTGAAGCGGTTTAAAAAGATAGGTGAAGGTATGTTTTGAGGGTGGTAGGGGAATGTGGAGTTTTGTTGTTGTTGTTGTTGTTGTGGTTTGTTTATTTATTTCGTGTGCCTTTGATAAATTGTGCAGCTATGGTTGTTGTTGTTGTTTGTTTATTTCGTGTGCCTTGATAAATTGTGCAGCTATGGTTGTTGTTGTTGTTTGTTTATTTCGTGTGCTTTGATAAACTGTGCAGCTATGGTTGTTGATGTTGTTGTTTGTTTATTTCGTGTGCCTTGATAAACTGTGCAGCTATGGTTGTTGTTGTTGTTGTTTGTTTAT
Organism: Rapana venosa; assembly: GCA_028751875.1. NCBI lineage: Eukaryota > Metazoa > Mollusca > Gastropoda > Neogastropoda > Muricidae > Rapana > Rapana venosa. Next base: position 19,618,487 of record CM054138.1, on the reverse strand, counting down.
TTCGTATGCTTTGATAAACTGTGCAGCTATGGTTGTTGTTGTTGTTTATTCATTTCGTGTGCCTTGATAAATTGTGCAGCTATGGTTGTTGTTGTTTGTTTATTTCGTGTGCTTTGATAAACTGTGCATCTATGGTTGTTGTTGTTGTTGTTGTTGTTGTTGTTGTGAATGTTTTAAGGTGTATTTTTTTAAATTTTATTTATTTATTTATTTTATTTTATTCTTTTATATCGAGGATAATAGAATAAGCACTTACGTGCTTTTTTAAAAAATTTTTTACATCCAGTCCTCGTGTGTATGCGGTTTTGTAAATGTGGTTGTGTGTGTATGTGTGTGTGTGTGTGTGTGTGTGTGTGTGTGTGTGGTGCGGTGTGATGTAGGGGGGTGGTGGTGGTGGTGGTGGTGGTGTGTGTGTGTGTGTGTTGTATTGTGTGGTGTTTGGGTGTGGTGTAGGTTTAGTGGTGGTGGTGGTGGTTTTGTGTGTGTGTGTTGTGTGTGTGTGATTGGTTGTGGTAGTGGTGGTGGTGGTGGTGGTATGTGTGTTGTGTTGTGTGTGTGATTGGTGGTGGAAGTTGTGAGTGTGTGTGTGATCTTAACAAGTTGGTTGATAATAGAGGGAAGTAGTATAGGGCATCATTACAACTGATATTGCTTATATTGTATGACACGTTTAAACCATTAGTGGCATTGTGCTCTGTGTATGCACACTGTGTGTGTGCAAAGAAGAGAGAGAGAGAGAGAGAGAGAGAGAGAGAGAGAGAGAGAGAGAGAGAGAGAGAGAGAGAGAGAGAGAGAGTGAGGGAGAGAGAGAGAGAGAGAGTGAGGGAGAGAGAGAGAGAGAGAGAGAGAGAGAGAGAGAGAGAGAGAGAGAGAGAGAGAGAGAGAGAGAGAGAGAGAGAGAGAGAGAGAGGATTTAAACAAGGATTTAAATTAAAGAAAAGGAAAAAAGGACACGTGGCAGATACATTCACTTAACTCTGAGGCCAGTTGCATTCTTCACTGAACTCTTGCATTCATATCTCTCTAGTCTATATGTATTGATGACACAGTGGCAGTGTTGAACTGAACTATTGAACTCTCAGCCTGACTTGCTTCTGCTCACACCCTGTTTTCTTCTTCTTCGTCGTTCAAAGCTCAGACAGCAACTCTTGTTGTCTGTCATATGAGTGAAAATGCGTTGCGGTGCCGTTAAGCGCCTGACAAGTCAGGCCCAGTACATCCGACTTCTCCTCGGGAGAGAATGATTTTTTTGGAAAGGCCTGTAAGACCTCCAACACCTTCGACGAGAAGTCTTTCGCCGTCTCGCCCATGGAGGCTTGCGCTGTATGTATCTATCAGTCCAGTAGTTGAACCGAAGTGACTGCGACACTGGACAGAGACTGAAGCGGTTTAAAAAGATAGGTGAAGGTATGTTTTTTGAGGGTGGTAGGGGAATGAGGAGTTTTGTTGTTGTTGTTGTTTGTTTGTTTATTGTTGTTGTTGTTTGTTTATTTCGTGTGCCTTGATAAATTGTGCAGCTATGGTTGTTGTTGTTGTTGTTGTTGTTGTTGTGAATCTTTTAAGGTGTTTATTTTAATTTTATTTATTTATTTTATTTTACATTTTTATATCGAGGATAATAGAATAAGCACTTATGTGCATTTTTAACATCCAGTCCCCGTGTGAATGCGGTTTCGTAAATGCGGTTTTGTAAATGCGGTTGTGTGTGTGTGTGTGTGTGTGTGTGTGTGTGTGTGTGTGTGTGTGTGTGTGTGTGTGTGTGTGTGTGTGTGGTGTGATGTGTGATATGGTGTGGTGGTAGTGGTTGTAGTGGTAGTGGTGGTGGTGTGTGTGTTGTGTTGTGTGTGTGTGATTGGTGGTGGTGGTGTGTGTGTGTGTTGTGTTGTGTTGTGTTGTTGTGTTGTGTATGTAATTGGTGATGGTAGTGGTGGTAGTGTGTGTGTGTGTGTGTTCTTAATAATTTGGTTGATAATAGAAGGAAGTAGTATAGCGCATCATTACAATTGATATTGGTCATATTGTATGATATGTTTAAACCATTAGTGGCATTGTACTCTGTGTATGCACACTCTGTGTGTGTGTGTGTGTGTGTGTGTGTGTGTGTGTGTGTGTGTGTGTGTGTGTGCACAGAAGGAGAGAGAGAGATAGAGATAGACAGAGAGAGAGAGGGTTTAAACAAGGATTTAAATTAAACAACAGGAAAAAAGGACACGTGGCAGATACATTCGCTTAACTCTGAGGCCAGTTGCATTCTTCACTGAACTCTTGCATTCATATCTCTCTAGTCTATAATATGTATTGATGACACAGTGGCAGTGTTGAACTGAACTATTGAACTCTCAACCTGACTTGCTTCTGCTCACACCCTGTTTTCTTCTTCTTCGTCGTTCAAAGCTCAGACAGCAACTCTTGTTGTCTGTCATATGAGTGAAAATGCGTTGCGGTGCCGTTAAGCGCCTGACAAGTCAGGCCCAGTACATCCGACTTCTCCTCGGGAGAGAATGATTTTTTTGGAAAGGCCTGTAAGACCTCCAACACCTTCGACGAGAAGTCTTTCGCCGTCTCGCCCATGGAGGCTTGCGCTGTATGTATCTATCAGTCCAGTAGTTGAACCGAAGTGACTGCGACACTGGACAGAGACTGAAGCGGTTTAAAAAGATAGGTGAAGGTATGTTTTTTGAGGGTGGTAGGGGAATGAGGAGTTTTGTTGTTGTTGTTGTTTGTTTGTTTATTGTTGTTGTTGTTTGTTTATTTCGTGTGCCTTGATAAATTGTGCAGCTATGGTTGTTGTTGTTGTTGTTGTTGTTGTGAATCTTTTAAGGTGTTTATTTTAATTTTATTTATTTATTTTATTTTATATTTTTATATCGAGGATAATAGAATAAGCACTTATGTGCATTTTTAACATCCAGTCCCCGTGTGAATGCGGTTTCGTAAATGCGGTTTTGTAAATGCGGTTGTGTGTGTGTGTGTGTGTGTGTGTGTGTGTGTGTGTGTGTGTGTGTTGTGTGTGTGTGTGTGTGTGTGGTGTGATGTGTGATATGGTGTGGTGGTAGTGGTTGTAGTGGTAGTGGTGGTGGTGTGTGTGTTGTGTTGTGTGTGTGTGATTGGTGGTGGTGGTGTGTGTGTGTGTTGTGTTGTGTTGTTGTGTTGTGTATGTAATTGGTGATGGTAGTGGTGGTAGTGTGTGTGTGTGTGTGTGTGTGTTCTTAATAATTTGGTTGATAATAGAAGGAAGTAGTATAGCGCATCATTACAATTGATATTGGTCATATTGTATGATATGTTTAAACCATTAGTGGCATTGTACTCTGTGTATGCACACTGTGTGTGTGTGTGTGTGTGTGTGTGTGTGTGTGTGTGTGTGTGTGGTGTGTGTTTGTGCACAGAGGGAGAAAAAGAGTGAGTGAGAGGATTTAAACAAGGATTTAAATTAAACAACAGGAAAAAAGGACACGTGGCAGATACATTCGCATAACTCTGAGGCCAGTTGCATTCTTCACTGAACTCTTGCATTTATATCTCTCTAGTCTATAATATGTATTGATGACACAGTGGCAGTGTTGAACTGAGCTATTGAACTCTCAACATGACTTGCTTCAGCTCACATCCTGTTCTCTTCTTCTTCGTCGTCCAAAGCTCAGACAGCAACTATTGTTATCTGTCATATGACCGAAAATACGTTGCGCTGCCGTTAAGCGCCTGACAAGTCAGGCCCAGCCCATCCGACTTCTCCTTGGGAGAGAATGTTTTTTTTAAAAAGGATTTCTGGAGAATAAAAAAGGCAGGAAAATAGATCAGGAAGGCAGAAAACAGACAAGAAGAGGACGGTGGCAGGAAGAAAAGGAACAAGGCAGAAAGAGAGAGAGAGGGATAGAAAAGAGGGTAGTTCCTAGAACAGAATTTCCAGAAGGTGGGGATGCTATCTATACTAACAGACCCTCAGCATCCCCACGGGGGGAAAGTTCTGTTTCAGTGAAGCGAAAATCT
>CM054138.1:19566997-19609497 GCA_028751875.1 Rapana venosa | reverse complement strand
GGTAACAAGAGAATTGTCCCTGGCAAAATTCGGTAGAAAAAAAGCCACTCTGACAGGAAAACAACTACAGCTGCAGACAGAAAAAGAAAGCAAAAAAAAAAAAATGGGTGGCGCTGCTTTTGTGGCGACGCGTTCTACCCGAGGAGAGCAGCCCGAATTTCAAGCAGAGAAATCTGCCGTGATTTAAAGTGGTATGAAATAGAAGTAAACTTGAACTTGAATAGAAGTAACGATTTCCTCCGAGGGACTTTCAGAGAAATGCTGCCGGCAAGGTAAAGGTAAAGGTGTCCCATAACCTGTGTGGTCGTAGGGGAGCGAGGCATCAGAGACCTCAACTTCTCTAGGGGCCAGCATATAGAGGTCGGCGCCCATCTCCTCTCCCTCGCTGCTTTACCTTCCCCTGACCCTAAAGAGGGCAGGTACCCATTTACAGCTGGGTGAACTGGGGGAACTGTACTGAAGCCAAGGCGCGCACAAACCGTCACCCATCAACTGGAAACATGCATGTATAACTATGGCTGGGGAAAGGATGTGATGCACTGACTATCCTGATTGATACAATAATGTGAAAAGTGCGGTAATATGATAACAGTAAAACAATACATGACCTGACTACTCATGTTACGACTTTACACTCCTGCCACTACGACTATACTGCCCATATAACTAAACGCAATGATGCTGACTGTGTGTGTGCTGTGCTATGCTATCTGCTTGCTATGATTTTATATTGTTGATGTGTGTATATACTACTATATACTATATACTATGATACTACTACTACTACTACTACTACTAACTATACTAACTATTTTTGTGTGACTGATTGCTACTACTGTAGAAAGTAATGAAACCATAGCAGCACTTGGGGATCAGTGACTAGTGCCCAGGATAGGCAGAGTGGAAGCCTTTATCTCTACACACTGGTATAATGGCTAATAGATGTGATGTTGCTACTACTCTACTGATATTGATAATGATAATGATTGCATAATAATAATATAATGTGTGATTTAATATAGGATAAAAGAAGATAATGATGACATGATAATAAAAGGTAAGTCTGATAATGATGATAATAAAAGATAAAGGAAAAAGGTTATACACCCCACACCCTCTAATATACATAAAAAAGTTTTATCCCCCCCCCCAAAAAAACACCAAAATACAACTCTCAAAATCCACTAATAAACAAAAACGAAACGGTAAGAAACAGGGGAAAGTGTTAGAAAAAATCCCCACAAAAATATAGAATATAGCATCAACTTTTAGAGAGCGAGAGAGAGAGAGGAGAGAGGAGAGAGAGAGGGAGAGAGAGAGAGAGAGAAGAGGAGAGAGGAGAGGAGAGAGAGAGAGAGAGGAGAGAGAGAGGAGAGAGAGAGAGAGACGAGAGAGAGAGGAGAGAGAGAGAGAGGAGAGAGAGAGAGGAGAGAGAGAGAGAGAGGGAGAGAGAGAAGGGGGGAGAGAGAGAATGAGAGATCGAAATAACAAATCAAATCATTCTTTTATTTCGAGGATAATGAATAAGGACCCGTGTGCTTTTTAATTTTTATTTTTTACATTCAGTCCCGGAGAGAGAGAGAGAGAGGAGAGAGAGAGAGACAGACAGAAGACAGAGAGAAAGAGACAAGAGAGAGACAGAGACAGAAAGAGACAGAGACAGACAGAGAGAGACAAAGAGAGAGACAGAGAAAAAAGACAGAGGACAGAGAGACAGAGAGAGAGAAAGAGACAGAGAGAGAGACAAAGAGAGACATAGACAGAGAAACAGAGAAAAAGAGACAGAGAGCGCGTGCACGCTGTATTACAAAACAGTCTGTCCCACAACAAAAAACAACAAAACTAAGGCACTAGGTGACCACAACACTGCTTGAATCAAAACACAAAGAGAGCAAAACGAAACAAGGAGGGAGGAATGCTCGTCCATAATTCATCATCATCAGTGTTCACTGAAGCTTCAGATCCATACCCTAGTGTGTTATATTCCCCGACAAGACGCTAGAGCCGAGTGGTTAAGACCTGTAGACTTCAATCCCCTCGGCCCATGAAGCTGTGGCTTCGAATCTTCGGCTGTGGCGTTTTCGTGAATTAAGGGTTGAGGATTTTTTTTTTTTACAAAAACAATCTCCCAGGTCAACTTCAAGTGCAGACCTGCCAGTGCCGTAATTCCCTTCTACACATGCAGAGAGGTCAAATATGAACGTCAAAGAACCTGTAATTCATGTCACGTAGAGATAGGGTAAAAGCCGAGTCAAGCTCAACCACTTACTGTTTATCCAAAACCAGGCAACTTTTGGCCCGATTCGGCTTCGCCTCATCGGACCAAAAACTTGCATAGTTTTATATAAAAACTAAGCAGTTTACCTTTACTCGGCTTTTACCCTATCTCTCTACTAAAACTGAAAGTAATAGCAGTGTTTGGTGGGTTACGGAAACATGAACATACTCAGCATGCAACCTGTACAAAGAAATGAACTGCTCTGAAGTCGGAATGTGTTGTGCTGAGGCCAGCGGGCAGACCTCCTGCCAAAAATATTTATTTATTTATTTATTCTTTCATTTCGAGGATAATGGAATATGCACTCATATGCTTTTTTTTTTTTAAACATCCAGTTCCCGTGCATATGCTGTTTTGTAAATTTTGTCATCCGTTCCCACCGGCACACAATGGCCTACTCTTCCGAAATGCGTAACGGGTTTTTACGTGTGCTCAAGATGTTCTGCGTTCGTTCGCACACGGGATCTCTGTTTTTGTCTCATCTGAAGGACTTGTGTGTGTGTGTGTGTGTGTGGGGGGGGGGGGGGGGGGGGGGGGGGGGGGGGGGGGGGGAGGGGGGGGTATAGGGGGTAGGGGTTGGGGGTTGGGGGGGTGGAGTTGGCACTGATGTTAACTCCAGAGGAAAAAATCCTCTTTGTGTGTGTGTGTGTGTTTGTGTGTGTATGTGTGTATGTGTATGTGTGTGTATATGTGTGTATGTGTATGTATGTGTGTGTGTATGTGTGTGTATGTGTGTGTGTGTGTGTGTTGTGTGTGTGTGTGTATGTGTGTGTATGTGTGTGTATGTGTGTGTTTGTGTATGGCATGTATGTATGTGTGTGTATGTGTGTGTGTTTGTGTACGCATGTGTGTATGTGTGTTGTATGTGTGTGTATGTGTGTATGTGTGTGTATGTGTGTGTTTGTGTATGCATGTGTGTATGTGTATGTGTGTGTATGTGTGTATGTGTATGTGTGTGTATATGTGTGTGTTTGTGTATATGTGTGTGTGTGGGTATTGCATAGCAAAAGTATGGCCGAGGCAGCTGGGTTAGCTTTGTCAACAAAACTGAAATGTGCGTTGTGTGAAAGTTCACCAATGGTGAGATTTTTGTGTATGCGACCGTGTTTTCCCTTACCCACCATGAAGGTAACCGCATTCCGACTTCGGGGATGTATGCTGGGTATGTTCGTGTGTGTCCGCAACCCAAACGAACGCTGACATGAATTATGAGATTTTTAACGTCCATACTATTTTGATCTTCAGCCTGTGTGTAATCATACACGAAAGGAAATAAAGGAACTAGCAGGTCTGCACTTGAAGTTGACCTATGAGAGAGCGTAAAAAATCCACTACCCTTAATTCACCAGACGCCGCCGAGATTCGAACCGAGGACTTCATGGACCCATGGGATTGAAGTCGAAGGGTCCTCTTAACCACTCGGCTATAGCGTCCATCAAAGCAACAGTTCGAGACAGATCCTCCTCCTGTCACCCCTATTCCAGCCACTGCCAATAGCTACGGTAAAGGTAAAGGTGTCCCATAACCTATGTGGTCGTAGGGGAGCGAGGCATCAGAGACCTCAACTTCTCCAGGGGTCAGCATTTTGATGGTGGCGGCGCCCATCTCCTCTCCTTCGCTGCTTTACCTTCCCTGACCCTAAAGAGGGCAGGTGTACACCCATTTACAGCTGGGTGAACTGGGAGGGGACTGTACTGAAGACAAGGCGTGGAAAACGGGGTCACCCATCCAAGTGGTAACCACGCTCGACCCTGCTTAACCTTAGCTGGCCGGGGGAAAGCGAGTGCTCTGACCACTGAACTAGCTGTGGGCTGGACAAACAAAACATAGTCCAGAATGTATTGCTCACACACAGAGACTTATATGATGATGTCGGTGGGCGCACAAAGACCTTCTGTGTTGGTCAAGACAAGAAGCTATTATGTGCAGTGACAGGGTTTAGTATGTGTGTGTGTGTGTATGTGTGTATGTGTGTATATGAGTGCGCGCGCGCGTGTTCAAATTCATTTAACGTCTTTTCGTGTGTATGTGTGTATGTGTGTGTGTGTGTGTTGTGTGTGTGTGTGTGTTGTGTATGTACACTGTAAGTCTGTGTGGGTGTGTGTTTTTTGAGTGTGTATGCGTACGTGCGTGTACGTGTGTGTGTATGATTGAACATGTAGGATTGAGTGTGTGTGTGTGTGTGTGTGTGAGTGTGAGTCTGTATGTGTGTGTATATGTATGTGTGTGTGTGTGCATATGTATGTGAGTGAGTGATTGTGTGAGTATGTGTTGTGTGTGTGTGAGAGAGAGAAACAATGACAAATTCTTTTATTTCGAGGATAATGAATAAGCACTCATGTACTTTTTTTACATCCAGTCCCCGCCCGTAGGGATACATCTTAATAATAACCCAACAGAGAGAGAGAGAGAGAGAGAGGAGAGGAGAGGAGAGAGAGAGAGAGAGAGAGAGAGAGAGAGAGAAGAGAGAAAGAGAGACAGACAGACAGACAGACAGAAAGACAGACAGACAAACTGAGGTCCTTTCTGGGTTAATACTGACATGATGGCTTTGGTCTTAGAGTTCCTTGAAGGTGTTCCAGTACAGAGGTGGTTGTTAACAGTTTTTTTTGGGGGGTGGGATACACGTAGGTGGTCGTGCTTTGAAATAAAGTCCTGGGCCTGATTTTGCAAGTTGTGTGGTGTGTGTGTGTGTTTGTTTTGGGGGTTTTTTACCTTTGTTTTGTGTTTTTAAAAAAAATTTTTAAAAAAAAAAACGAGGCGAGAGCGCGGGGAAAAGGGGGGGAGAGAGGAAGGGGGAGAGAGGAAAAGAGAGGGGAAGGAAAAAAAGAGAAAGAGAGAAGAAAACAAAAAAAGACAAAAAAAACAAAAAAATTTTTTTTTTTAAAAAAAACCCTAAGCTTATCATTTTTTTAGATTTTTCCCCCTTTTTTCCTTTTTTTTTTAAAAAAAAAAAAATTTTTACAAAATATAAGGGAAAAATTTTAAAAAATTTCAAATTTCCCAAAAAGGGGAATTAAAAGTAGGAAAAGCCCAATTTGGAAAAGCCCGCCCTCCCCCTTTTAAAAAAGCCGGGAAAAAAGAGAGAGGGGGGGGGGGGGGGGGGGGGGGGGGGGGGGGGGGGGGGGGGGGGGGGGGGGGGGAAAAAGGGGGGGGGGGGGGGGGGGGGGGGGGGGGGGGGTTTTGGGTTTTTTTTGGGGGGGGGGGGGGGGGGGCGGGGGGGGGGGGGGGGGGGGGGGGGGGGGGGTGGGGGGGGGGGGGGGGGGGGGGGGGGGGGGGGGGGGGGGGGGGGGGGGGGGGGGGGGGGGGGGGGGGGGGGGGGGGGGGGGGGTGGAGGGGGGGGGGGGGGGGGGGGAAAAGGGGGGGGGGGGGGGGGGGGGGGGGGGGGGGGGGGGGGGGGGGGGGGAAAGGGGGGGGTTTGGGGGTGTTTACGGAAAAAGAAAAAAGGGCGAAAGGGGAAAGGCCCCCGGGGAAAGGGAAAAAAAGGGCAGAGCCAAAAAAAAAAGGGGGGGAAAAAAGGGGGGGGGGTGGTGGCTTTGTAGTCGGGCGAGTTTGCAGTTGGTGTGGTGTGTGGGGTGGGGAGTGTTGGGGTACGGGTTTGGTTTGTTTCGATCATTTGAACAAGAAAGGAGCGAGAGGAGAGCGAGGGGAGAGGAGAGTGGAGGGGGGAGAGAGAGGGAGGGGAGGCGAGAGAGGAGGGAGGAGAGAGGGGGGGGGGCGGGGGGAGCAGAGAAAAGAGGGGAGAAACAAAAAAATGGGAAGGCCGTTATTTTTTGTAGTAGTTTCCCATGCTTTCTTTTTCTTTTAAAAAAAGTTTCTCCTAGGAATATAAGACATGAAAAAAAGAAATGGGTTTTAAATCGGAGGTTTTTTGAGGCAAGAAGAGCAAGCCGTCCGGAAAAGCAGGGGAGGCAGGCAGAGGGTTGAAGGGAGGGGAGAGGGGGGGGGGGGGAGGGGGGAGAGAGAGGAGGGGGAAGAGGGGGAGGGGGCAGTTTGGGCGAGCCGGGTTGGTGGGGGGGGGGGGTATTATGAATGGGGGGCATTATTTTGTTTGGTGAAGATGTTCTGTTGAATATGGATATGAATCAGGGAAAAGGTGTTTTTAATGGTTGTGGCCCAGAAAGGCGGGGACGGAAGTTTTGTTTCGGTGGCAGAGCAGCAGGGGCTGTCCCCAACATTTGCGGCGGCTGTCAAGATGGTAGGCCATGAGAGGCCGGGGTCAAACCGCTGACGAGTTCGAGCAAGGTTGTGGCAAGTAAGGTGGTGGTGGGGGGCTTGTTGTGGTGGGGTTTTTTGGGGTTTTGGTGGGTGTGTGGTTGGGGTGGTGGTTGGGTTGGGGTTGTGTGTGTGTGTGGTGTTGGGTTTTTTCCTGCTGGAAAACCTGAAACCCATCTACCTGTTCCATGTGGGGGAGCCAACCCCGACCCAAAAAACCCGTCAGGAGAGGGATGGGCTCCACTTGGCTGTACTTGCCCCAAAGACTGTCTAGTTGCATGCCACTATGGCCAGTTGGGAAAGGAGGGCTTGCCTACCTCAGGTATGCAAAGTCTGGACACCGGCGGACGTGCGGAGGAAACCTAAATGGTTCAACGGAGAGAAGGCGGTTACAGCACTGCGCTGTGGAGCGCACAGGGCAGGTTGAGGCACTAAGATAAAATTGGCCATCCACTGCATCCGGTTCCTCACCAGTCGTTTTTTGATCATTCTTACCACAGGACATAGGTGGTCTCGGGCGAGAGAGTGAGGTCGACGTCGCACAACTCTTCTTCACTTAAAAAAAAGTCATCGCGCATCATCTTTTATCCATCATCCATCATCAAAAGCCCCGTGGCGACAGGCAGCGGCGAAGCGACAGGTGTGGGTTTCACTGGCAGTCTAGTTGCAACCCTGCACACAGGTGGCTCAGGCATTAGGGTCGCTACCTACTGAATGGAGCAGCGGTAGGTTTCGGCAGCCGTCTGAGCGACTGAGCAGCCCTCTTCAGGAAGCACCTGCTCCCTCCTTAGCATGAGGAAGGGGCTGGAAAAGGTGCCCTAAACATTGCCTGCTCCACATCACCCTGGCTAGCTTTACCGCGGCAAGGCGGGGACCCTCTCATGCGGTCGAAACATAGTGAACAAATCAGAAAAAAGAATAGGAATACTGTGTCGAACCTGCCTAGTATGGAAGTGTCGAACACATCTCGACAGGAACGAGAGCACCAAGACCCCAGAGACGAACCGCAACTTTACCGCAAGCGAAACTCGCCAGATAACACCATCCGACATTGCTTGCACTTAGTGAGACCAGGCTAGCAGCGAGGGCGAACTATGCGAACGAGGCACAAAGCTACAACCTTCTTTTGGAGTGGATGTGGGCCTGTAGAGAGAGGGGGGGAAGTGAGCTGGAGTTTGGCTTGCAGTAAGGAACAACGCTTGTTTGCAAGAAATGGCTGAGCTCAAGAGGCTTCAAGCAAAAACCACGGTTCACAGATATCATCAACGACTTCTGTTTGCTGATGATTGCGACGCCCTCAATGCTGCTTCTGAAGCCGACATGCAAGACAGTGGTAGACAAGTTCTCTGATCTTGCATACAACTTTGGGTTGAACAATCAGTACCAAGAAGACTGAGGTAATGCACCAACCAGCTCCAGGGAAGCCCTACGTTGAACCAAACATCTCCGTAAATGGACATAGACTCAAAGCAGTGGACAAATTTACTTATCTTGGCAGTACCCTCTCCCGCACAGTAGCCATTGATGATGAGGTCAACACCAGACTCGCCAAAGAAAGCGCTGCCTTTGGCAGACTTCAAAAGAATGTGTGGGCAGGAGAGGCATCTCAACAGAAACCAAGATCAAGGTCTACAAAGCGGTAGTGCTCCCCACCCTGCTCTATGGGTCAGAGTCATGGACAGTCTATCAACGCCATGCTAAAAAGCTGAACCACTTCCACACCACCTGTTTGAGAAAACTGGCATCAAGTGGCAGGACAAGATCCCAGACACTGAGGTGCTCACTAGAGCAAACCTTCCTAGCATCTACACCATCCTGATGCAGACCCAGCTTCGCTGGGCAGGCCATGTAGTTCGCATGCCAGACCATCGGCTCCCAAGAAACTTCTGTTTGGCGAACTTCAGCATGGAAAGTGCTCCCAGGGAGGCCAGAAGAAACGCTTCATGGACACTCTGAAAGCCTCACTGAAAGCCTTCAACATTGAGATAAACTCATGGGAGCAGGCAGCAATGGAGAGGCCACAGTGGCGAGCAGCTGTACGCAGTGGCGCCAAGGCCCACGAAGCAAACAGAATTGCGACAGCTGAGCAACGCAGGCAAGACAGGAACGATAGAGCCTCCAAGTCTCCAAAAGCAGCCCCTATACCCTGTCCATACTGCTCAAGAACTTTTCAAGCGCGGAATGGCCAAATAAGTCATCTTTGCACCCACAGAAATGGACCCTCGCAATCCCAGGATGAATAGATGGTCATCATCGATCCCGATGGTGGATCGGTGGTCTAGAGGTAACGCGCCTGTCTAGAATGCGAAAAGTCCGGGTCGGGTGTGTGCGTGGTTCGTATCCCGTTTGGGCCCGAAATTTTTCCCCATCCATTAGACCATGAGTGATGGTCTGGGCGCTAGTCTTTCGGATGAGACGATAAACCGAGGTCCTGTGTGTTACACAAAATTTTCAGCGCACGTAAAAGAACCCACGGCAACAAGAGAGTTGTCCCTGGCAAAATTCTTAGAAAAAAGCCACTCTGATAGGGAAACGAATACAGTTGCAGACCAAAAAAAAAAAAAAAAGGGTGGCGCTGCTCTTGTGGCGACGCGCTCTCCCCGGGGAGAGCAGCCCGAATTTCACGCAGAGAAATCTCGTGACTTAAAGTGGTATAAAATAAAATAAATAAATAAATGGACGAAGAAGAAGTGTGTGTGTGTAGTGTGTGTGTTGTGTTGTGTTGTGGTGGAGTGTGTGTGTTTGTTGTTGTGGTGGTGTGTGTGTGTGTGTTGTGTGGTTGTGGTGGAGTGTGTGTGTTGTGTGTGTTGTGTGTGTGTGTGTGTGTGTGTGTGTGTGTGTATGTGTGTGTGAGTGAGTGAGTGTGTGTGTGTGTGTGTGAGGTGAGTGTGTATTGTGTGTGTATGTGCGTGTGTTGTGGTGTGTATGTGTGTGTGTGTGTTGTATTGTTTGTGGTGTGTGTGTGGTGTGTGTTGTATGTGTTGTGTGTGTTGTGTTGTGATGCGTTGTGGTGTGGTGTGGTGATGTGTGTATATTGTGTGTGTTGTGTTTTGTGTGTTGTGTTGTGTGTGTGAGTGTGTGTTGTGTTGTGTGTGTGTTGTGTTGTATGTGTGTGTGTGTTGTGTTGTGTGCGCTATGTGTGTGTGGTGTGTGTGTTGGTGAGTGAGTGTGTATGTGTGCATGTATGTGCGTGTGCGTTGTGTTGTGTTGCGTTGTGGTGTTATGTGTGTATGGTGTGTATGTGTTGTATGTGCGAGTGCGAGTGTATTGTGTGTGTTGTGCTGTGTATGTGTACACGTGTGTGTGTGTGTGTGTGTGTGTGTGTGTGTGTGTGTGTGTGTGTGTGTGTGCAGGCACGCACGCACGTACTATGTGTCCACACGCTTGCTCCTAAGATTGATATTTGAAAAAAAGATAACTGCATTTCTGTTCTCTGCTAATATCAGCATTGACTTTACTCCCCGTAAAGTCCTTCGGATGAGACTATAAACCGAGGCTCTGCCTGAGTCCGTACGCATGCAGAACATCTTGCACACTCGTTAAAACCCCTTCTGCCTTTCGGAAGAGTAAGCCATCTGTGCTGGAAAGAACGGATGACAAATCATTCTATCTATCTATCTATCTATCTATCTATCTATCTATCTATCTATCTATCTATCTATCTATCTATCTATCTATCTATCTATCTATCTATCTATCTATCTATCTATCTATCTATCTATCTCTCTCTATCTATCTAGCTCTCTCTATCTATCTAGCTCTCTCTCTATCTATCTATTTATAATAAAAAATAAAAAAAAACTACCAACAGACCCACATGCATACTGGTTTCCTATTTAGACACCCCCCCCCCCCCCCCCCCCCCCCCCCCCCCCTAAATCAGTATGCAGCTACCTAAACGGTTCGTAAAAACAGTCGGGTATGCAAAAATCTCACTAGAAGTCAATCTCGGAACTCTTGCCGAGGAACGAAAGGAAAGAAGAGAAGAAGAAGGAGAAGGAGAAGAAGGAGAAGGAGGAGAAGGAGATGAAGAAGAAGGGAAGAAGACGAGAAGAAGAGAAGAAGAGAAGAGAAGGACGAAGAGAAGAGAGGAGAAGGAGGAGGAGGAAGAAGAAGAATAGAAGGAGGAGAAGAAGAAGAAGAAAAGAAGAAGAGGAGGAGGAGGAGGAGGAAGAAGAAGACGAAGAAGAAGAAGAAGAAGAAAGAAGAAGAAGAAGAAAAGAGAGAAGGAGAAGAAGGAAAAGGAGAAAGAGAAGAAGGAGGGGGAGGAGGAGAGGAAGGAGAAGAAGAAGAAGGAGGAGGAGGACGAAGACGAAGAAGAAGAAGAAGGAGAAGAAGAGGAGGAGGAGAAGAAGGAGAGGAGAAGAAGAGGAGAGGAGAAGAAGGAGAAGGAGAAGAAGATGAGGAGAAGAAGAGGAGGAGGAAGAAAAAAAAAGAGAGGAGAAGGAGAAAAAGAAGAAAAAGAGGAGGAGAAGAAGGAAAAGGAAGAGGAGAAGAAGAAGATGGTGCTCAGTTAAGTTGTTTTCATTTATTTGTTAATTTGTATTATCCTCCATATCATAAAATATATGACAGAATTAAAAAAAGAAAACAAAACAAAACAAAATGGAAATTAAAAAAACCGTTGTTAAGAATGACCGTTTCAATTCAAATATTTTCTAAAGACTCAATCAAAGTGACCCCATCTTCTTTCTTTCTTTCTTTCTTTCTTTCTTTCTTTCTTTCTTTTTCTTATCTATTCATTTATTTATTCTTTTATTTCGAGGATAATGGACTAAGCACTCATGTACTTTTTTACATCCAATCCCCGTGTGTGTGTGTGCGGTTTTGTAAATTTTATCATCTGTTCCCACCTGCACACAATAGTCCAATCTTCCGAAAAGCGGAACGAACAGGATTTAACGTGTGCGCAAGATGTTCTTTGTGCGTTCGCACACGCGGGATCTCGGTTTATAGTCTCACTTTTGGAGAGAATGGAGTCGGCACTGATGTTAACTCCATCCAGTGGGGGAAGGACCAAAAAAAAAAAAAATCCCCCTAGAACGGGATTGGAACCCGGGTCGTCAGATTGCCAGCGCAAAGTTCTAACCACGAGGCCATCCCGTCCCCCGTGGTGTGTTTCAGACTGGCAGCAGAGCGCTTCCACAAACAAGAGAAGGAGCGGGTGAGGAACGAGCTGATCCACCTCAGCTCCAAACAACTGCCTGCCGGCAGGAGCAAGGTCCTCCTCTGCCACAGAGACAGGCTTATGCTCAGCAAAGCCTCCAGCGCCTCTGCCTCAGAGGCACAGGCCAGGAAAGCCACCCGGGGTGGCGCGCCGGAGGACAGGTGTGACCACCCGTTTTGTCGCAGATTCTTCATCCACCATCTACCCAGCAAGAGGAAATTCTACAAAACTCGGACCCCTACCCAACCCTACTCCCGCCGCCACTACCCCTACTACCCCTACCCCATCTTTCTTTCTCGATGTTGGAAGGGGTGGTGGTTGTGGTGGTGGTGGATGGTTGTGGTTGTGGTGGTGGTGGTGGTGGTGGTGTTTCTAGAACGCATGGTGGGAATCTCGAGGAAAGATCTTCAGGACGGTTGCGAAAGTTGCGGTACACGAAGTTCAAAGAGTAACCAAGACTTATCCCAATGAAGGACATCGTTCTCCTGTTGCTGATCTTCTCATTCCACGCACAGACCTAACTTCTGACCATACACATATGAACGTGAAGCGGATCTCCTCACGTGACTCACAGAACGTCAAGAACGGTAACTGCAGTCCCCGATCTAAGAAAGAAAGGGGAAGAACTGGACAGGAAGTCGTCTAGACGTTTTACAGGAGAAAAAAAAGCACCTACGTCATTTCCTCCAGTTAAAAAAAAAACCCAACCAACCAAACAAACTGTGGTAGCTGGCTGGAAGTTCGCCATCTTTATTCCTTTTCACAGGATAGAGTTTGATTTCTGGTTGTGTGTGGTGTTTGTTTGGAAAAAAAACTTAAAACTTTTTTTTTAGAGAAACACCGTTTTTATAAGTTTGGAAGCTAGACAGCTTAAAAATGAGATGTACCACAGTCTCCGAAGTCAGAATGCAGCTACCTTCATGGTGAGCCAAAAAAAGAAAAAGGTCGCATACGCAAAATCTCACTGTTGATGAACATTGAAGCTCTAGTCGAGGATAGAAATAATTATATGTATATTACAGGTGACGATATTGATTGAACACGGTGTTTTTCTTCTTCCTTGTAGGTGGCCTGCTACTAAAGTCACTAAATGTATCTTCTGTTGTGTTAGTATTAGTTTTGTGGTGAGGAAGACAGTTAAACTTTGCAGTAATGTATAATTATCCGTGGTTTTGTACATCTATCTATTGTTGTTAAAGCTGAAAAATGCTGACAGGCTGCAGTAACCGTATGCTGAAATACTTAATAAGATGTGTTTTCTAGGAATAACGACAAAATATTCTTTGGCCTTCTAATGTGTCTTTCGTCACATTCTTAGTTTTTTGTGTTTATGTATTCATCATCATCGTCGTTCGTCGTCACATCAGCATCAAGGTCATCGTCAACATCATCAGACATCTCAACATCATCAGCACACATAACAGGCATCCATCATGCATCATACAGGCATCAACAGGCATCATTCGCGCCGTCGTCGTCGATCGTCGTCGATCCAACATCACTACATCAAATCTGCATCAATATAGATCACAGCAGCTTGCAGTTTGCAGCAGCCAGCAGCAGCAGACAGCAGCAGCAGCAACGTCGTCGTCGTCGTCACATCATCGTCATCATCATCAGCACAGCAGCACACAGCAGCAGCACAGCAGCAGCAGCAGCAGCAGTCAGCACGTCGTCGTCTCGATCGTCATCATCATCATCATTCATCGGAGCAACGCAGCACAGCAGAACGTCGTCTGGCTCTGTCGTCGTCGTCTGTCTGTGATCATCATTTACATCATCATCATTATCGTCTCGTCCGTCATCATCGTTCGTCGTCGTCTCACCATCTCATCGTCGTCGTCGTCGTCGTCGTCCTCATCATCACCACCACCACCACCACCACCACCACCACCACCACCCACCACCACCACCACCACCACCATCATCATCATCATCATCATCGTCGTCATCGTCATCGTCGTCGTCGTCGTCGACGTCATTATGCGTACATGAAGTTGTGGGTTCGGATCTCAGCGAGCGGCGTCTGGCGAAGTTAGGGTGGATGTTTTGACGATCTCCCAGGTCAGCATCAAGTGCAGGCCTGCCAGTGCCTTAAATTCCATTCGTGTATATTATGCACATGCAGAAGATCAAATAATTATGCACGTTAGAGATCCCGTCATTCATGTGAAACATTCGATGGGTTTCGGAAACCCGAAAATACCCAGAATACATCTCTGAAGTCGGAATGCGGTTACCTTCATTTGTGGGGAAAAAACCCACCCACCACCTGTGGCATATGCAACATCTCAAACACAAAATAACTCTATAGAAAAGAACCACTCCCATTAGGGAAACAACATGTTCACACAGACAAGAATTTTTGTTTAAAAAAAGGACAATAGGGGTGGCTCTGGTCTAGTGGCGAAGTACACGCTGTCACCGAGATGTGCCAGAATTTCAGGCAGAGACATCTTCTGTGTCTGCAAATAGTATACAATACAAAATATGCAATACAATACAACGCAATACCAACACAGTACAATTCAATGCAATACAATGCAGTAAATGCACTACACTACAATACAGATAAAATACAATATGATACAATACAACACAATGCAATACAGTACAATACAATACAGTTCTATACAATATAACACAATACAACACAACACAATGCAATGCAAATCAATACAATAAAATACAATTCCATGCATACAAAGGATTACATGGGTGGCTTTTCTGTTATTGCCAAAATAAATAATTTTGCCCTCTGTCTGTCTGTCTGTCTGTCTGTCTGTCTCTCTCTCTCTCTCTCTCTCTCTCTCTCTCTCTCTCTCTCTCTCTCTCTCTCTCTCTCTCTCTCTCTCTTTTTTTTCTATTGGACGGGATAGCCTGATGGTTAGAGCACTAGCACTGCGCATTGCGCTCGTGATCTGCTGACTCAGGTTCGAATCTCGTTCAAGGGGATATTTCCTCCTGGAGTTAACATCAGTGCCGACTCCGCTCCCCCAAAAGTCCTTCGGAGGAGACTATAAACCGAGGCCCTGTGTGTGAACGCACGCAGAATATCTTGCTCACACTTTAAAAATTGTTTCGATTTTCGGAAGAGTAGACCATTGTGTGCCGGTGGAAACGGATGAAAAATTGTTACAAAACTGCATACACACGGGGGACTGGATGTTAAAAAAAGCACATAAATGCTGATTTCATTATGATTTAAAAAAAATCTCGGTGCTTAAAAGTGAATACATTTGTTTCTTCTCCTTCTCCTCCTACTCCTTTTTGTTTGTTTGTTTTCTTCTCTCTTTCTGCTTACCCGCTTGAGAGAAGGAGGTAGACTGATTCTCATTAGACCCTCTAATACTATACCTTACACTATCCCACATAAAACGAAAGCAAACAGCAATAAAAAATCACATCATGTTCACCGTAGTAATGGGAAACAGCCTTCAACCGGATAATATCACTACAACAAATTCCTCAGTTAAATCCACGGTTGGTATTAATATGTTCAACACTTCTGGACGTCATTATAAATATTCATACCTCTCTTCTCTCTCCACACAAAAAGCTGACCACTGTCAAGATAAAGAGATGTAGAGTTCATATATGTAAGCTTTTTTTCCCAGTGAAACAAAAAAATGTATACATAGTACCTGTATTAAAAAAACAACTTTCCTATGGGGATGCCGGGGGGTGGGGGGGGGGGGTGTCCTGTCTGTATAAATAGCATCCCACCTTTCTAGAAATTCTGTACTAGGAATTCCCTCTTTTCTATCCTTCTCTTTGCTTCTGCTTTGCTCCTTTTCTTCCTGTCACCTCCTTCTTGCCTATTTTCTACCTTCTTGGTCCTTTCTCCTGCCCACCCCCCCCCCCCCCAAAAAAAAAAAAGACTTAAAAGATAACAATTCTCTCTTATACCGAAGTCCGATGCACTGGGCCTGGCTTGTCAGGCGCTTAACGGCAGCTCAACAGATTTTTGCTCTTGTTATGACAGAGAACAATAGTTGCTGTCTGAATGTTCGAAGAAGAAGAAGAAGAAGAAGAAGAAGACGACGACGACGAAGACGAAGAAGAAATACATCAAGCTTTTTCAGTGAAACAGAAAAATGTGTACATTTTACCTGTATTAAAAAAACAACTTTCCCATAGGGATGCCACCACCTTCCTGGAAATTATGTGCTAAAAATTAATTCTCTCTTTCCTAGAGCTCTCTTTGCTTTTCTCCCCGTAAAGACTTAAAGGATAACAATTCTCTTGCATGCCGAAGTCGGATACGCTGGGCTTGACTTGTCAGGTGCTCCTACACGGCACTGCAACGCATTTTCGCTCATGTTATGACAGGCAACAATAGTTGTTGTCTGAGTGTTCGACGACGACGACGACGAAGAATTGCGAAGAAGAAGAAGAATTGCGAAGAAGAAGAAGAAGAATTGCGAAGAAGAACTGCGAAGAAGAAGAATTGCGAAGAAGAATTGCAAAGAAGAAGAATTGCGAAGAATTGCAAAGAAGAAGAAGAAGAAGAAGAATTGCGAAGAAGAAGAAGAAGAAGAAGAAGAAGAAGAAGAAGAAGAAGAAGAAGAAGAAGAAGAAGAAGAATTGCAAAGAAGAAGAAGAAAGAAGAAGAAGAAAGAAGGAAAACAAACTAGACATTACCAGAGATCATGACATCAAATCTAACCCGCCTTCTTCCAAGAACTGAACATACTCCCCGCCCCCCCCCAAAAAAAAAAGAAAAAAAAAAAATCCTTCCAATACAAACATGACTTTACTGCAGCATACCTCTTACGACTCTGTGATGATGTCTTCGGTAAGTACACTTGCTTTTTATGATGAGAAGACATAGTTTTCTTTACGACAACTTTCCCTAAAAGGTTGGTGGGCTAACAACTTGATAACAGAAGTGCCTTCAAGTGTATGGGGCTTGATGCTTTATGGTGCGATCGAGATTTTTACGCGTTTCTATAAATCACACGGTCGTTTTTATTCACGTTCATTCATAGTCAGGTTTTCCTTTCAAGGTGTTTTATCCTTTAATAGTCCAGGAGATAGCACGGTTTGTTTCGTTGTAGGATTGGTGGGGGTGGGGGTGGGGGCTTGGTTGGTTGGTTGACTGGTTGGTTGGCTGTTTGGTTGGTTGGTTGGTGGGTTGGTTGGTTGGTGGGTTGGCTGGTTGGTTGGTTGGATGGTTGGTGAGTTGGTTGGTTGGTTGATTGTTTGGTTGATTGGTTGGTTGGTTGATTGTTTGTTGGTTGGTTGGTTGGCTGGTTGGTTGTTTGGTTGGTTAGTGGGTTGGTTGGTTGGTTGGTTGATTGTTTGGTTGGTGGGTTGGTTGGTTGGTTGATTGTTTGGATGGTGGGTTGGTGGGTTGATTGTTTGGTTGGTTGGTGGGTTGGTTGGTTGGTTGATTGTTTGGTTGATGGGTTGGTTGGTTGGTTGATTGTTTGGTTGGTGGGTTGGTTGGTTGGTTGATTGTTTGGTTGGTGGGTTGATTGGTTGGTTGATTGGTTGGTGGGTTGGTTGGTGGGTTGATTGGTGGGTTGGTTGGTTGCTTGGTTTTTATCAAAGATTTACTCAGATAAGTTGATAGTTTTAGACTGTAAATAAATCAAGGAAAAATGCTAAATCATTATTTTTTTTTATCATCAATTGTACGAACACATGAATGGAGAGATTGAAAATGAATGGAAAAGTGTGTAAATGAATGAATGAATGAATGAATGAATAGATAGGCAGATAAAAATCAACGAACGAAGGAATGAAAGAGAGAGAGAGAGAGAGAGAGAGAGAGAGAGAGAGGGGAGAGAGAAGAGAGAGAGAGAGAGAGAGAGAGACAGACAGAGAGAGACAGACAGACAGGCAGACAGACAGACAGAGGTAGAGATAGAGTAAGATTTTAAAAAATATATCGATTGAACAATGCACAAAACGCTGTTGATACAAACAAAATACAGAAACAGAAAATGTTAAACAATGAGAAATGATGCTAATGATCATCACAATAATAATAATAATAATAATAATAATGATAATAATAACAACAATACTTGGAATTTATACAGCGCTATATCTTGCAGAAAACAAATCAAAGCATGCTAAGGGAGTAAGTATCCCATCTGTCTGAACGAAAAACAACCAAACAAAAAAGTAAAATAGCGGGGCTCTACTTCACAGTTAGTTAATGCTGTCATCCTCATCATCCTCATCATCATAGTGGTTGTTATCGTCACTAGTATCATCTCTAAAACAGCAATGGAAGCAGATGTTGAGAAAACAACACCGACAATACCAGCAGCAGTAATAACATTCAAAGCAGAAAAAAGTAGTAGTAGTAGTAGTAGTAGTAGTAGTAGTAGTAGTAGTAGTAGTAGAAGTAGTAGTAGTAGTAGTAGTAGTAGTAGTAGTAGTAAGAGGAGAAGAAGGAGGATGAGGAGGAGGAGGAGTAGCAGCAGCAGCAGTAGTGGTAGTAGTAGTAGCAGCAGCAGCAGTAGTAGTAGTAGCAGTAGTAGTATTAGTAGCAGTAGTAGTAGTAATAGCAGTAATAGGAAGAGGAGGAGGAGTAGTAGTAGTAATAGTAGTAGTAGTGGAATTAGTAGTAGTAGTGGAATTAGTAGTAGTAGTAGCAGAAGCAGCAGCAGCAGCAGCAGCAGCAGCAGCAGCAGCAGCAGCAGCAGCAGCAGCAGCAGCAGTAGCAGCAGTAGTAGCAGTAGTAGTAGCAGCAGCAGCAACAGTAGTAGTAGCAGCAGTAGTAGCAGCAGAACTAGCAGCAGCAGCAATAGTAGTAGTAGTAGTAGTAGTAGCAGCAGCAGCGGCAGCAGCAGTATTAGTAGTACTAGCAGCAGCAGCAGTAGTAGTAGTAGTAGCAGCAGTGGTGGTGGTGGTGGTGGTGGTGGTGGTGGTGGTGGTGGTAGTAGTAGTAGTAGTAGTAGTGGTGTTGGTGTTGGTAGTGGCAGTAGTAGTAGTAGTAGTAGTAGTAGTAGTAGTAGTAGTAGTAGTAGCAACAATAACAACAATAACGACAACAGCAGCAGCAGCAACAACGGTAGTAGCAGTTTTAGTAGTAGTAATAGCAACAACAGCACTGGAACTAGTAGCAGCAGCAGCAGCAGTAATAAAAGTGATAGTTGTGGTGGTTGTAGTAGTCGTAGGAGTAGAAGCGGTCGCAACAGCCTTAATAGTAGTATCCCAGTAATAATAATAATAATAAATAGAACTTATATAGCGCTATATCTTGCAAAGACAAATCAAAGCGCATGCATTCAACCTAATCTTACACAGTCATGCAATCAATGATAAATAATCAATAGTTTAAACAAACAGATATTTACAAACATGGTGCGCTGCAGACATAATCTATGAAATAAAATTTCAATAGTCAAATGTTTTACAAAAGCACACACACACACACTCACACAGGTCGTATACTTTAGCAGGATGATAGGACGATAGGTTAGTGAAGGTGGGATAGCTCTGATATGAAACAGGAGGGGGGGAATCTTAGGTTTGAAATAAATATGTCTTGAGGCTGGATTTAAAAGTGTCATAACTAGGTTTCTGGCGAAGAGAGAGAGGGAGCTCATTCCAGGTCGATGGACCCGAAATAGAGAAAGAGCGGTGGCCAACAGTGGATTGGTTGAATCTAGGTATTCGTAGGCACAAGGTATCTGCAGTAGAGCGGAGGGAACGTGAAGGAGTGTACAGGTTAAGACATTCACAGAGGTAGGAGGGTGCAGTTTTGTGGAGACATTTGTAACATCTTATAATTTACTCTCTGTGGCACAGGCAGCCAGTGGAGAGATCGCAAGAGAGGTGTAATGTGCTAAGATTTTTTCTTTCTGAGAACTAGTCGAGCTGCGGAGTTTTGTATATGTTGAAGGGAGTGGATAGCTGATGCTGGCAGACCAGACAAAAGAGAATTACAATAGTCCAGACGTGAAAGAATGAGAGAAGTGACAAGTTTGGCTGTTGCATCAGTGGACAGGTACTTTCGAATTGCACTAATACGCCGTAATTGATAGTAGCACGACTGACAGGTCTGGGTGATGAATTTTTTCATAGAGAGTGTGTTGTCGATAATGACACCTAGATACTTCACAGCAGTGGATAGAGGGACTGATGTATTGCCGAGTTCTATTGAAGCTGTTGTAATGGAAGAGAGTTTGTGTTTGGTCCCTACGAGCATGGCTTCAGTTTTATCTGCATTTAGCTGTAATTTGTTCTGTGTCATCCAGTTTTGAATATCTTCAAAGCAGCGGGCCATATTTGTCAGGAGAGAAGGCAGATTTTCAGGAGTAGCACTGCTTTGAATCTGAGAGTCATCTGCGTAAAAATGATGGTTGATTTGATGACGGTTTATTATATGTGACAGTAGTGAGAGCAGCGTCACAAACAATAGAGCAGCAAAAGCCAACTCACAAAGTAGACCAACAAATATCGCTAAAATCCAAGCTAAGAAACACTGATCATATGACAACCCAATAAGCAAACCCGAATAAAACAACAGCCAAAAAAAGTAAACGAACAAAACGAAAAGAAAACATGTGTGTGTGTGTTTTATTTATTTATTTTATTCTTTAATATAATAATGATAATAATAATAATAATAATAATGATAATAATAATAATATATGGAATTTATATAGCGCTGAATCTTGTAAAACAAACAAATCGAGGGTAATAGAATAAGCACTTGTGTGCTTTTTTTTTTTATACATCAAGTCCCCGTGTGTATGCGGTTTTGTCAATTTTGTCATTTGTTTCCAACGGCACACAATGGCCTACTCTTACGAAAAGCGGAACAGGATTTAACGTGTGCGCAAGATGTTGTCTGTGTGTGTGTGTGCAATTTTAGTGAAGAACGCTTCTTGCCTTAATTGAGTTCATATTGATGAATTCTTTCGTTTGTGAGAATGATGTAAATTATCATATATGATTCGAGTGGATAAATATGTGTTGTACATACAAACTATGCTTTCTGTTATTTTTGTGTGTGTGTCTATAGAATATTTCAATCGTCGAAAGTCCTATATAAGACCCTACCAGCTTGAACTATAATTCATGGGAAGCAACTCTGCGTTTTCAGCAAAACTAATCTTGAGTTAAAAGCTGTATTACTGCCCTTGGACTGGATGGAATCTGCTGCTGGTCCATCCCAACGAGCAAACACACACACACACACACACACACACACACACACACACACACACACACACACACACACACACACACACACACACACACACACATTCACACACACATATACACTAACACGCACGCACACACACACACAAACACACACACACACACACACACACACACTGGTCTGGGCGCTATAGTCTTTCGGATGAGACGATAAACCGAGGTCCCGTGTGTTACACAGAATTATTTAGCGCACGTAAAAGAACCCACGGCAACAAGAGAGTTGTCCCTGGCAAAATTCTGTAGAAAAAAGCCACTGTGATAAACAAATAGAGTTTCAGACAGGAAAAAGAAAAAAAAAAGGGTGGCGCTGCTCTTGTGGCGACGCGCTCTCCCCGGGGAGAACAGCCCGAATTTTACGAGACAAATCTATCGTGACTTAAAGTGGTATAAAATACCCCCCCCCAAAAAATAAAAAATAAAATAAAAATACACACAACAAAAACAAAAAAACCCGTCTTTAAGCCCCCCCCCCCCCCCCCCCCCCCCCCCCAATAAAAGACAAAAAACAAAAAGCAGAACAAACAACAAAAACAAACCCAAACGAACAGCAACAACAATAATACAAAGAAAAATGTCCCCCCCAAAAAAAAACAACACACCACACAACAACACAAAAACCAAACCAAACAACAAAACAAAACACCCAACCAAACAAACCTAAAAAACCAACCAAACAAAACCAACAATAACAAAAGCCAACCGCCCCTTGAAACCCCCCCCCTCCCCCCCCCCCCCCCCCCCCCCCCCCCCCCACAACAAATCAATCAACCAACCAAAGAATCCCCCTCCCCCGCAAACGACAAACTACAAAAAAGGTTCCATTTCAACATAAAAGACGAGTAAATGCAACATTGTTATGTTCACCTGTTTCTTAGTTTTGGTCTGCGTGTCTGTGGTTTAAGAATGCACGCGTGCACGCGCGCGCGCTTACATACACACATACACACATGCGCGCACGCACACACACACACTTTTGTCTAATAATCACTAAACGTGAAAAGACGTAAAATTAAAGAAGAACACACACACACACACACACACACAAGCGCGCGTGCTTGCACACGCACGCACGCACGGACACATGTCTGCACATGCATGAATATACTTCATATTTCATAGTTATTGAGAGAGAGAGAGAGAGGAGAGAGAGAGAGAGAGAGAGAGAGAGAGAGAGAGAGATGAGAGAGAGAGAGGGAGAGAGAGAGAGAGATGAGAGAGAGAAGAGAGAGAGGAGGAGAAGAGAGAGAGAGAGAAGAGAGAGAGAAGAGAGAGAGAGAGATGGTGGGGGTGCGGTGGGGGGGGGGGGGGGGGGAGCTGGAGATAGAGGAAGGAGTTGCCCCTTACAGCAGTAAAGAATGAACTAGGCAGAAAGCAGAACATTGCAGTAATTGACGCACAGCACAGCACATCACAGAACAATACAGCACAGCGCAACACAACACAACACAGCACAACACAGCACAATACAGCACAACACAGCACAACACAGCACAGTACGACAGCACAGCACAGCACGCACATACAGCACAGCACAGCACAAGGCACAGCACAACACAGCACAACAGCACAGCAACACAGCACAGCACAACACAAAACAGCACAACACAGCACAGCACAGCACAGCACAAACAGCACAAGCACAAACAGCACACACAGCACACATACAGCACAGCAACACAGCACAAGCACAACACAGAAACAGCACAGACACAGCACAACTACAACACAGCACAACCAGCCAACACAGCACAACACAATACAGCACGCAGCAACACACAACAAGACAGCACAGCACACACAAACAGCACAGAACAGCACAGCACAACACAGCACAGCACAACACACAACCACACACACAGCACAACACAGCACAGCACGCACAACACAGCACAACAGCAAAGCACAGTACACACAGCACAGCACAGCACAGCAGAGCACAAAAAGCACAGAACAACACAGACAGCACAACACAGCAAAAACACAGCACAGCACTGCACAACACAGCACAGCACAACACAACACAACACAACACAGCACAGCACAACACAGCACAGCACAGCACAACACTCAAGCCGCCTAATGACCTGTGTCGTATTGTATTGTGTTGCATTGTATTGTACTGTGCTGTACTGCGTTGTGTTGTGTTGTGTTGTGCAATATTGTGTTGTATTGTTTTGTATTGAATTGCATTGTATAGTATAATAATATTGTAGAGTAGAATAGAAGAGGGAAGAGAAGAGGAGGTATGTATGGTATGGTATGGTATGGTATGGTATGGTAGTATAGTATAGTATAGTATAGTATTGTAAAGTGTAGTATCATTTCGAGTTCGTTCATTTTGTACTGAATTGCATTGTTTTTGTATTGCCGTCGCGTTGGTTTGCATTACGTTGTAATTTATTGCATTGCATTGTATTGTACTTTATTGCATATTTTTTAATATCGAGGATAATGGAATAAGCATTGATGTGCTTTTTTACATCCAGTCCCCGTGTGTATGCAGTTTTGACAATTCTGTCATCTGTTCCCACCGGCACACGATGACCTACTCTTCCGAAAAGCGGAACAGGATTTAACGTGTGCGCAAGATGTTCTGCGTGCGTTCGCACACGGGGCCTCGGTTTATAGTCTCATCCGAAGGACTTTTGGGGGAGAGTGGAGTCTGTACTGATGTTAACTCCAGGAGAAAATATCCCCTTGATCGGGAATTGAACCCGGGTCGTCAGATTGCGAGCGCAATGTTCTGACCACTAGGCTATCCCGTCCTCCCATTGTATTGCATTGCATACTACTTTCAGTCACGGCAGATTTCTCTGTGTGAAATTTAGGCTGCTCTTCCTAAGGGGAACGTGTCGCCACAAGAACAGCGCCACACATTTATTTTATTTTAAGTTTCCTCTCTACATGTACATTTTGATTTCCTACAGGAGCGGCTTTGTTCTACGGAATTTTGCCGGGGACAACTCTCTTGTTGCCGTGGGTTCTTTAACGTGCGCAGAAAGCATGTTGCCCACGAGGCCGCGGTTTGTCGGCTGATCTGAAAGACTAGCACCGAGACCACACACAACTCAGGTCTGCTGGATGTTCGAACACAAACGGGGGATCGAACCTGCATTTTCTGGCTTTCAAGACAGGCGTGTTATCCGTAGACCACTTTGAGATGTAGCTCATTTGAGATGTGTGTGTGTGCGTGTTATGTGTGTGTGTGTTGTGTGTGTGTTGTGTGTGTGTGTGTTGTGTGTGTGTGTTGTGTGTTGTGTGTGTGTGTGGTGTGTGTGGTGTGTGTGTGTGTGTGTTGTGTGTGTGTGTGTGTGTGGTATGTGTTCTGTGCGCGCACGAGTACGAATATACATACCACACGCGCGCGCGCGTGCGCGCACACACACACACACACACACACACACACACACACACACCACACACACACACACACACTACACACACACACACACACACACACACACACACACAGGTCCTTCGGATGAGACTATAAACCGAGGCCTCGTAGGCGAACGCACGCAGAACATCTTGCGCACACGTTAAATCCTGTTCCGCTTTTCCTAAGAGTAGGCCATTGCGTGCCGGTGGGAACAGATGACAGAATTCACAAATACGCATACACACGGGGACTGGATGTAAAAAAGCACATACGTGCTTATTCCATTATCCTCGATATAAAAGAATAAAGTAAAAAGAGAAAGAAAAATAAACATACACATACACACACACACAGACACTCCCACCACACACGTACACACACACACGACACACGTACACACACACACACACACGCAAACACACACGTACACACACACACACACACACACACGCACACACACACACACACACACACACACACACACACACACACACACACACACACACACACACACACACACACACACACACACACACACACACACACACACACACACACACCACCACGCACGCACGCACGTACACACACACACACACACACACACACACACACACACACACACACACACACACACACACACACACACACACACACACACACACACACACATACAAAACCAAAAAACGTACACGTAGCGAAAAGAAACAAAAGCACCCTGACAGACAGACAGACAGACAGTACCCATAAGCATGACAACGTTTCTTACAGCAGTACTGGCACTCAGCAGGCCATGCTAAACAAGCCTGAGCTAGCTCTGGGACGGATGCAGTGATCGATATGACGACTGATCGACTGAGACTGTCTGCAGCCATGCATGTCCGCGAGAGAGAGAACATCCCCCCACCCCCTCCCCGCCCCCTCCAACCTCCCCCTCCACCCCCACCCCCCTTCCCGGACTTCTTCTTATTCCCTTCCTCTTTTTTTTCTTCTTCTCTTAACCACAATCGATCCAGAGAGTTTAGGTATACATCCGTCTGTTGTCTATGTCGTAAAGTGTGGTTTTGTGTGTGTGTGTGTCGTAATGTGGACAGGCTTTATGTTTTATTTATTATATTATATTATATTTTATTTATTATTTTATTTCGAAGATAATGGAATAAGCATTCATGTGCTTTTTACATCCAGTCCCCGTGTGTGTGCAGTTTTGTATATTTTGTCATTCGTCCCCACCGGCATGCAATGGCCTACTCTTCCGAAAAGCGGAACGGGTTTTAACACGTGCTTTCAAGATGTTCTGCGTTGCGTTCGCACACGGGGACCTCGGTTTATAGCCTCATCCGAAAGACGTTTTAGGGAGAGCGGAGTCGGCACTGATGTTAACTCCAGAGGAAAAAAAAAAATCCTCTTGAACGAGATTGAACCCTGGTCAGCAGATCACGAGCGCATCACTCTAACCACCAGGCTATCCCGTCCCAAATATGAGGACTCCTTTCTGGGTCTGGAAGCTTCTTGTGGAATAGCTTTTGTTTCTGTGGATAGTGTCACGACCTTCTCCTTCTTATTCCTTCACCAGGTGGGGTGGAATAGCTTTTGTTTCTGTGGATAGTGTCACGACCTTCTCCTTCTTATTCCTTCACCAGGTGGGCTGCCAATGCACAGACTGCAAATCGTTACAAGACAAACGATTCCACATCTGACAATTCCTAATGTCTCTGTGAGCGTGAGAATGGGGTAAAAACCCAACAGATTTTTCCCTGGGAAATGAGAGAGAACTCGTTTTACGTTCGCAGTTTCGACTGAGTTTTTATTTATATGTTAATTGTCTTTTTTATTGCTATCATTTTGGTGGTTGTGTTTTTATGTGTGTTGATAGAAAAACGATGTGCATGTTAAGCAGTTAAATAATAATTTCCAGTGAAGTTCCGAATGAAGAAGTCAAGAGACGCATCCGCAATGAAATCGGGCCCTATACTGACTTTCAAACACTCGCAAGACAAGGAAAACTGAGGTGGTTTGGTCATGTCACACGCTCCTCTGGTCTTGCTAAAACAATCCTACAAGGCACAGTGAAGGGAGGGAGAAGAAGAAGAAGAGGCAGACAAAGGAAGAGATGGGAGGACAACATTCGAGAGTGGACAGACATGGAGCTGAGAGACACCCTGAGGGTGGCCGAGAGACGAGAGAACTGGAGAAAGGTGGTTGACAAAGCTTGGAAGGCGCCCCAAAGGATTCGGAATCTGAGGGATCGGTGACAGGTGACGGTAACCAGTGAAGTTGGGACCAGGTTCGTGAAGTTGTAGACCTTGATCCAATTAGGGACAAGAAAACCGCTTAAGGACACGACCTTCGCTCATCCCTTCTCTGCTGCCTTCTTCTCTGCATGTTCATGTCATCATTTTTGTCTTCTTTTTTTGGCCGGAACTTTGTTTTTCCCTAGTAGGACTGGGATGTTACGGCTTTGTCTGTTTGGTGTTTTGTTCTTGTTAATGTTTTGTTTTGTTGTTGTTGTTGGTTTTTATTGCCTCCCTGTTGTTGCAGGAGTGTGAGGGTGCTGGTTACATAATTATTTCATGAGGATTGCTGAAGTCATTACTGTGTGTTGCAATTTGGCTTTGTCACTCTTAGATACTGCAGGTGCTGTCCCGATGTCTGTGTGTGTGTGTGTGTGTGTGTGTGTTGTGTGTGTGTGTACGTCTCTCTATGTATGTATGTATGTATGTATGTATGCATGTATGTGTGTATGTATTATGTATGTACGTATGTATGTACATACGCACCATTGACGCTGGGGGCAACAGCAAAGTGAGAGGCTGTATGACCAGTGGCTTTCCCACTCATGGAATTCCACTTTACAGCTTAGTCTTTAGTGATCGACTATGACTCTCTGACTAGGGAGCTTGACTCGCACAGTCCTTATGTGCTGCAGCCCTGGGGGCTGGTTGGCCTTTGGAGAGCATCTCCAACGCTGACTGTCCTTATGCCCACTTGGCCGAGAGAGTGGGGATGTACTGTGGGCAAGGCATCTCCACTATGATCAAATTTCTGCCCAGTTTCCAAAACAGCAGCTGCCTCCTCTGCTGTTTTGGAGGTCATCGTCGGACACGACGGACAAACATACGTACGTCTGTCTATCTATCTATCTATCTATCTATCTATCTATCTATCTATCTATCTATCTATCTATCTATCTATCTATCTATCTATCTATCTATCTATCTATCTATCTATCTATCTATCTATCTATCTATCTATCTATCTATCTATCTATCTCTCTCTCTCTCTCTCTCTCTTTTCTCTCTCTCCTCTCTCTCTCTCTTTCTCTCTCTCTCTCTCTCTCTCTCTCTCTCTCTCTCTCTCTCCTCTCTCTCTCTCTCTCTCTCTCTCTTTATCTATGTGTGTGTGTGTGTGTGTGTAGGGGGGGAGACAGGATAGCTCAGTGGTTGGAGCACTCACTTTCCCCCAGCCAAGTTAAGCAGCGTTGAGCGTGGTTACCACTTGGATGGGTGACCGTTTGTGCGCCTTGGCTCCTGTACAGTTCCCCAGTCCACCCAGCTGTAAATGGGTACCTGCCTCTTTAGGGTCAGGGAAGGAAAAGCAGCAAGGGAGAGGAGATGGGCGCCGCCCTCAATATGCTGGCCCCTGAAGAAGCTAAGTTATCTGACGCCTGGCTCTCCTATTTACCTTATAGGTTATGGGACACCTTTACATACATACATACATACATACATACATATATATATATATATATATATATATAATATATATATATATATATATATATATATATATATATATATATATATATATTATGTATGTGTGTGTGTGTGTGTTGTTTAAGTATGTATGCATGGCAATATATCTGCGTATGTACGTGGTACATGTCCCATATAGCGCAAACGCTAGATAAAGAACATCACGTTTTGCTAATGAAATTATATACAACCCTTTATCAACGAACACTTAAAGCTGAAGTCAATTGGTGGCCCATCAACCATCTCTTACCTGTTTGCAATAAAAAAAATAACATCAACTCCGAAAAATATGCTTTTTTACACACACACTATCTAGGTTTAAAAACTCTGTTCCACTCATGTTTTTTCACGCTGTATGTTATTAAATTCTACTTTTGGGGTAGCTCTGGAGAAGAGAGAGAGAGAGAGAGAGAGAGAGAGAGAGAGAGAGAGAGAGAGAGAGAGAGAGAGAGAGAGAGAGAGAGAGAGAGAAAGAGAGAGAGAGAGAGAGAGAGAGAGAGAGAGAGACAGACAGAGAGGCAGACAGACAGACAGACAGAGAGAGAGTGGATAAGCTATGGAGGGAAAGAGGGTAAATCGCTTTGGAAGGGAAGCAGCAGATAAACCATTATCTGTAATGACCATACCTGTTGAGTTATTCCCCAGGCCAGGCTCTTAGTGGTCCCCATAAAATGTTGTGATGCCACCAGAAATATATGTAAAACAGATTAAGACGTGGACTGAGTGTTCAGTTTTTAAAGGGCGTTTTTTGCTGCTTCATTGCACACATTAATGTTGATTTTTTTAACAGATCTCTGTCTGTCTCTTGCTCAGTCTCTGTCAAGCCAAGCCAAGTCAAGTCAAAAAGATCGTTATTAAGGGTGAATAATTAATTTAAGTGTACACAACTTCATCCTGCCCTGCCCCTTTGTCTGTTTGTCTCTGTCTCTGTCTGTGCCTGTGTCTGTCTCACCAATTTTGTCCACCTCTGTCTATATTTGTCTGTCTTCTTATATGTGTGTGTATGTGTGTGTATATGTGTGTGTACATGTGCTTGTGTGTGTCCGTTCATACAATACATGTGTGTGGGTGTATATAATGATGTGTGTACATATCCCATACAGTGCAAGGGCTTGAGAAAGAATATTGCATGTTGCTAACATAATTTAAACACTCCTTACAAACGAACACCTTAAACTTAATCAAATCAGCCCATCAACCACCTCTTACCTGTCACAATATAAATGAAAACAACACCCTCCCCGACCCCTTCCACACACACACACTTGAAAAAAAAGCTCTTCACACACATTATCTACCTTTAAGACTCTGCTCATCTTATGTGTTTTTCACACTGTACGTTATTAAATTCTACTTTTGGGGGGGAGGAGTCCTTGAGTGGGAGAGAGAGAGAGAGAGAGAGAGAGAGAGAGAGAGAGAGAGAGAGAGAGGTTATGGGAGGAAAGAGGGTAAATCACTTTGGAAGGGGAGCAGCAGATAAACCATTATCTGTAATGACCATACCTGTTGAGTTATTCCCCAGGCTGGCTCTTAGTGGTCCCCATAAAATGTTGTGATGCCACCAGAAATATATGTAAAACTGATTAAGACGTGGACTGAGTGTTCAGTTTTTAAAGGGCGTTTTTTGCTGCTTCATTGCACACATTAATGTTTGATTTTTTAAAGATCTCTGTTTGTCTGTCTATTGCTTAGTCTCTGTCAAGTCAAGCCAAGTCAAGTCAAAAAGATCGTTATTGAGGGTAAAGGATTAATTTAAGTGTACACAACTTCATCCTGCCTTGCCCCTTTGTTTGTCTGTCTGTCTGTCTCTGTCTCTGCCTTTGTCTGTCTGTCTCTGTCTCTGTGTCTGTGTGTATCTGTCTCACCACTTTTGTCCACCTCTGTCTATCTTTGTCTGTCTTCCTATGTGTGTGTACGTGTGTGTGTGTGTGTGTGCGTGTGCATGTGTGTGCCTGTTTGTACAATACATGTGTGTGGATGTATAAAATAATGTGTGTACGTATCCCACAAAGCACAAGGGTTTGAGAAAGAATATCATATGTTGCTAACATAATTTATACACTCCTTACAAATGAATACCTTAAACTGAATCAAATCAGCCCATCAACCACCTCTTACCTGTCGCAATATAAATGAAAACAACGCCCTCCCCCACCCACCCCTAGACACACACACACTTGAAAAATAGCTCTTCACACACATTATCTACCTTTAAGACTCTGCTCATCTTATGTGCTTTTCACGCTGTACGTTATTAAATTCTACTTTTGGGGGGAGGAGTCCTTGAGTGGGAGTGAGAGAGGTTATGGGAGGAAAGAGGGTAAATCCCTTTGGAAGGGGAGCAGCAGATAAACCATTACCTGTAATGACCATACCTGTTGAGTTATTCCCCGGGCCGGGCTCTTAGTGGTCCCCATAAAATGTTGTGATGCCACCAGAAATATATGTAAAACAGATTAAGACGTGGACTGAATGTTCAGTTTTTAAAGGGGGTTGCTGCTTCATTGCACACATTAATGTTGATTTTTTTAAGATCTCTGTTTGTCTGTCTCTTGCTTAGTCTTTGTCAAGTCAAGCCAAGTCAAGTCAAAATGATCTTTATTGAGGGTGAGTGATTAAATGTACACAACTTTTTGTCATCCTGTCTGTCTGTCTCTGTCTCTGTCTGTGTCTGTGTCTGTCTCACCAATTTTGTCCACATCTGTCTATATTTGTCTGTCTTCTTATGTGTGTGTATGTGTGTGTATATGTGTGTGTACATGTGCGTGTGTGTGTCCGTTTGTATAATACATGTGTGTGGGTGTATAAAATAATATGTGTACGTATCCCATACAGTGCAAGGGCTTGAGAAAGAATATCGCATATTGCTAACATAATTTATACATTCCTTACAAACGAATACCTTAAACTGAATCAAATCATCCCATCAACCACCTCTTACCTGTCCCAATATAAATGAAAACAACGCCCTCCCCCACCCACCCCTAGACACACACACTTGATAAAAAGCTCTTCACACACATTATCTACCTTTAAGACTCTGCTCATCTTATGTGTTTTTCACGCTGTACGTTATTAAATTCTACTTTGGGGGGGAGGAGTCCTTGAGTGGGAGAGAGAGAAAGAGCACGCTGTAGTTATCAAATGCTACTTTTGGGGGGAGTCCTGAGTGAGAGAGAGAGAGAGGTTATGGGGGGAAAGAGGGTAAATCACTTTGGAAGGGAAGCAGCAGATAAACCATTACCTGTAATGACCATACCTGTTGAGTTATTCCCCACACCAGGCTCTTAGTGGTCCCCATAAAATGTTGTGATGCCACCAGAAATATATATAAAAGAGATTAAGACGTGGACTGAATGTACAGTTTTTAAAGGGGGTTGCTGCTTCCTTGCTCACTTTTTTAGATCTCTGTTTGTCTGTCTCTTGCTCAGTCTCTGTCAAGTCAAGCCAAGCCAAGTCAAATCAAAAAGATCTTTATTGAGAGTAAATGGTGAAATGTACACAACTTCATCCTGCCCCTTTGTCTGTCTCTCTGTCTCTGTGTCTGTGTCCCTCTGTTTGTCTCTCCAATTTTGTCCACCTCTGTCTATATTTGTCTGTCTTCCTATGTGTGTGTGTGTGTGCACATGTGTGTGTACATGTGTGTGTGTTTGTGTGTGCATGTGTGTGTGTGTCCGTTTGTCTTCACCAAAGACCTTCTTGTGACACATTTAAATCTGGCTTCAAGACATATTTATTTCAAACCTAAGAATTTCCTCTCCTGTTTCATTTCATAGCTCTCCCTGCTTTTCAATTGCAAAAATTCCATCATCCTGCCAAAGTGTATAACGTGTGTGTGTGTGTGTGTGTGTATGTGTGTGTGTGCATGTGCATTTGGACTTGTAAGAACTATTACTTGCTATTGGTTGCATGACTGTGTAAGAATGGGTTGAGTGCAAGCGCTTTGATTTGTCTGTGCAAGATACAGCGCTATATAAATTCCATTCATTATTATTATTATTATTGTTATTATTATTATTATTATTATTATCATTATTATTATCATTATTATTATTGTACAATACATGTGTGTGGGTGTATAAAATGATGTATGCACATATCCCACCCAGCACAAGGGCTTGAAAGAATATCACATGTTGCTAACATAATTTATACTCTCCTTACAAATGAACACCTTAAACTGAATCAAATCGGCCCATCAACCACCTCTTACCTGTCGCAATATAAATGAAAACAACCCCCCCCCCCCAGATACACACACTTGAAAAATAGCTCTTCACACACATTATCTACCTTTAAGACTCTGCTCATCTTATGTGTTTTTCACGCTGTAGTTATCAAATGCTACTTTTGGGGGGAGTCCTGAGTGAGAGAGAGAGAGAGAGGTTATGGGGGGAAAGAGGGTAAATCACTTTGGAAGGGAAGCAGCAGATAAACCATTATCTGTAATGACCATACCTGTTGAGTTATTCCCCAGACCAGGCTCTTAGTGGTCCCCATAAAACGTTGTGATACCACCAGAAATATATGTAAAACACATTAAGACGTGGACTGAATGTTCAGTTTTTAAATAGCATTGCATATGTGTGTGTGTGTGTGTGTGTGTGTGTGTGCGTGCACACGTGCGTGTGTGTGTGTGTGAGTGTGTTTATTTATTTATTTTTTTAAGTTTTATTCTTTTATTTCGAGGATAATGGAATAGGCACTCATATGATTTTTTGTTTTTTTACATCTGGTCCTTGTGTGTATTCAGTTTTGTCAATTTTGTGTTCCGTTCCCATGAGTGTGTGTGTGCGCATGTGGGTGTGGGTGTGGTGTGAGATAGATAGATAGATCAAAAGAGAGAGAGAGAGAGAGAGAGAGAGAGAGAGAGAGAGAGAGAAATGACAGACAGACAGATAGACAGATAGACAGACAGATAGACATTCAGACAGAGCAGGAAAATGGGTCAGACAGACAGACAGAATGGAGTCAGACAGACACAGACAAAAAAGAAGGTATGTCTATAATTATTCAGGACCATTGTTTGAACTGATGAATAAGAAATACCCTGGGGAAGTGTTCACATTAGGAAGTGGTGGGGGTAGGGCTGGGGGATGGGGATAGGGGGGGGGGGGGGACACCACTGATCTGTGACGGTGCAGCACAATACACACTGAGGTCAGTGGGCTAATCAGCCAGCCTGTTTGTTTGTTTGGAGAGAGAGAGAGAGTGAGAGAGAGAGTGTGTGTGAGAGACAGACAGACAGACAGACAGACAGAGAGAGAGAGAGAGAGAGAGGAGAGAGAGAGAGAGAGAGAGACAAACAGACAGAGAGTGAGAGAGAGACAGACAGACAGAGAGAGAGAGCGAGAGAGACAGACAGAGAGAGAAAGACAGAGAGAGAGAGAGAGAGAGAGAGAGAGAGAGAGAGAGAGAGAAAGTGTGTGTGAGAGAGAGAGACAGACAGAGAGACAGACAGACAGAGAGAGAGAGAGACAACCAGAGAGAAAGGCAGAAAGAGAGAGAGAGAGAGAGAGAGAGAGAGAGAGAGAGAGAGAGAGAGAGAGAAAGTGTGTGTGTGTGTGAGAGAGAGACAGACAGAGAGAGACACAGAGAGAGACAGACAGAGAGAAAGACAGACAGACAGAGAGAGAGGCAGACAGAGAGAAAGACAGAGAGAGAGACAGACAGACAGAGAGAGAGAGAGAGGCAGACAGACAGATACAGACAAAGTGAGACAGAGACAAGGAGACAGAGAGAGATTTTATTTGTTACTTATTTATTTTTTATTTCTTTATATCGAGGATAATGGAATAAGCACTTATGTGCTTTTTTTTTACATCCAGTCCCCGTGTGTGAGCGGTTTCGTAAATTCTGTCATCTGTTCCCACCGGCACACAATGGCTTACTCTTAAGAAAAGTGGAAGAGGATTTAACGTGTGCGCAAGATGTTCTGTGTGTGTGTGTGTGTGTGTGTGTGTGTGTGTGTGTGTGTGTGTGTGTGTAAGCATCTGCATGTTCTTCTTATGTGTGTGTGTGTGTGTGAACATTACAAATGACTTGAGAGACAGAGAGCCAGACATACAGACAGAGACAGAGAGACAAACAGAGCAGAAAAAAAAGACTGAGACATAGAGACAGACAAAGCAAGAAATTTTTATTTTATTTTATTCTTTTATATAGAGGGTAATGGAATAAGCACTTATGTGCTTTTTTTTTTTTTACATCAAGTCACCGTGTGTATGCGGTTTTGTAAATTCTGTCATCTGTTCCTACCGGCACACAATGGCCTACTCTTACGAAAAAGCGGAACAGGATTTAACGTGTGCGCAAGATGTTCTGCGTGCGTTCGCACACGGGGCCTCGGTTTGTGGTTTATAGTCTCATCCAAAAGACTTTTTGGGGAGAGAGGAGTCTGGCACTGATGTTAACTCCAAGGGAAAATAATTATCCCCTTGAACGGGAACCCGGGTCGTCAAATTGCCAGCACAATGTTCTAACCACTAGGCTATCCCAACAGACAGACAGACAGACAGAGACAGACTGACAGAGGCGAGACAGCCAAGAAGAAAAACGAGCATTGTTGAGCTGCTGAATTAAACATGCCTTAGGTGCAGTGTTCCCTTTATGGGCGGAACGTCACTAACCCGTGACCAGGAAGCATGACAGGCAGGTCAGTGGGACGATTGCCGGCCGTGTCCCTAAGCGGTCATCTTGTCCCTAACTGGATCAAGAAGTCCAACCGCTCAAACCCAATGCGAAAGTGACTGGGGGGGAATGAAACACAAAACCCTTTAGGGGGCAGGAGAGCGTAGTGGTTAGAGTGTAACAATAGTGATGCGATGGCCTGGGATCGATCCCGGATTTGAGCCATCACTGAGACGCCCATTCAAAGGGATTGTTAAAAAATCCCTGCTGGAGTTAACATTAGTACTGACTCCACTCCCCCGAAAGTCCTTCAGATGAGACTATGTACGACCTGAGGTTGATCCCGAATACGAACGCATGAAGAACATCCCGTGTACATGCTAAAACCCGTTCCGTCTTTCAGAAGATTAGGCTATTTTTATTCATTTATTTATTTATTTATTGTTATATATCGAGGATAATGGAATAAGCACTCATGCGTGTTTTTACATCCAGTCCCCGTGTGTATGCGGTTTTGTCAATTCTGTCATCTGTTCATGTCGGTAAGAATAGATGAAGAAGTAAAAACTTGCAAACACGCAGGTATCGGTTTAGACATCATTTCATTTCATTTTGATTTTCATTTTACCACTTTAAGTCACGAGATTTCTCTGCGTGAAATTCGGGCTGCTCTCCCCGGGGAGAGCGCGTCGCCACAAGAGCAGCGCCACCCTTTTTTTTTTCTCCTTTTTCCTGTTTGCAACTGTATTTTTTTCCCTATCAGAGTGGCTTTTTTTCAGCTACATAATTTTGCCAGGGACAACTCTCTTGTTGCCGTGGGGTTTTTTTTACGTGCGCTGAATAATTTTGTGTAACACACGGGACCTCGGTTTATCGTCTCATCCGAAAGACTAGCGCTCAGACCACCACTCACGGTCTAATGGATGGGGGTAAAAAGTTTCGGGCCCAAACGGGATTTGAACCACCGCACATTTCCGACCCGGACTTTTCGCATTCTAGACAGGCGCGTTACCTCTAGACCACCGATCCATATATCACCGATACATCATCCCCGAAGGTGGAATGTGGCTGCCTTAATGGTGGGCGAAAACAGTCGCATATGCAGAAGAAAAAAAAAAGTCACCATGGGTGAAACTCAAGAGCTCTAGCCAAGAAGCGATACAAACAAAACAAAAAGAACAACAAGAAAAACACAACCCAAAATAACAGCAATAAACAGATATCACTTAAATACTCTTTAATCTTTCAGCTCATGCACATACTTCAGAGGTACACGCTATTCAGCGCCCCGAGGAAGATTGTGTGGCTGACGGAGATAACCCTGCAAACCAAGCTGTACGGCCCACGAGAGGAGCTGGAAAGAACTTGCCGTTATTTCTCCCAAACACATCTGACGGTGTAAAGAGAGAACAAGAGAAAAAGATCTTTGTGTTAAAACCAATATCTTTTTATTGCGATCATAACGGGTTGTGCTGTCATTAGTGTTGATATAAAGCGATGTGGTGAGCAGTTAAAAAAAAAAATTATAGTTACTTTTGGAGCGGGTTAGTGTAGATAAACACCTGAAACCTGTTAGCGACAAGAATGCCTCTTAACGACACCACAGATGCTCAGTCAACCGACGTTCTGTCTATTGCTGCACTGGTGTCAATAATGCATCGTCTGCTACTTTCTGCCCTGTTTGTTACCATTGGGATGTGTGTGCCTCTCTCTCTCTCTCTGTCTCGCTCTCTTTATCTCTCCATCTCTCTCACCCTCCCTCCCCCCCCCCCCCCCCCCCCCCTCTCTCTCTCTCTTCTCTCTCTCTCTCTCTCTTCGTCTTCAAGCTACATAAAGTTTATATATTATCATAATTATTTTGTTGATGATGATGGTGGTGATGAGGGCGATGATGATAGTGGTGATGTTTATTGTGATTATTATGATTCACTTTGCTTATAATTATTTTGTCTGATTAATTTCTCTCTTTCCTTATTTTCGAGGGCTGGATGTAAAAAAGTCTTGTACTTATTCTATTACCCTCAGAACATAAAATTGCGTTATCGTTATCGTTATATCTCCATCTCTCTCTCTCTCTCTCTCTTCTCTCTCTCTCTCTCTCTCTCTCTCTCTCCTCTCTCTCTCTCTCTCTCTCTCTCTCTCTCCGTGATGTTTGTATTTTGTATGCTCGTGTGTTGACATTGTCAGGAACAACTCTATTATCAACTTTGGTCCCAGTTGTGCTTTGAGCTGTGTTTTGTTCTGTAAACTTGAGCTAACATCTCTTTGAAGTGTTGGTCTAAGCCAACATTTAATCTATGATTTTGGACATGCATTTTCAGGATCACAGTTTAGGGTACATGCCAAGGCATAATAATGATGGTAAGGTCTTATCAAAAATTACGTTAGGTATTATTTCATTTTCATTCATATATTTTTTTCTTCACTTTGATATGTGTTGTGACCAAAGGCCTCAGTGCAATAAATTATTTCAAAGCTCAGAGTTCTCTCTCATAACCCTAAGTCTTTCTCTCCACGGGGATCTGCACAGCTTCTGGGTCACTTTGGTGGTGCACGCATAGTGCTAGTGGTCCCTGCTCTAAGCTAACATACACAGAACACCACCCACGAAGCCCCCTACTGCCAACAATGATAGCGGAACCAGACTTGAGTGAGACGCCCACCCCTGTAATAGTAACCCCCACACCGTCCCTCCACCAACCACCTTCCACCGAGGACGCGTGTGCGAACGCACGCAGAACACCTTGCACACACACGTTAAATCCTATTCCGCTGTTCGTAAGAGAAGGCCATTGTGTGCCGGTGGGAGCAGATGGCAAAATTGACAAAACCGCATACGCACGGGGATTGGATGTAAAAAGCACACAAGTGCTTATTCCATTATCCTCGAGATAAAAGAATTTTATAACAACAACAACAACAAAACCCTCCTCCAACCCCAAAAAGCTTTGACACACTAAAACACACCACAGGCACAGAAGTGTATGGGAGAAACCTCACCCTGGCTTCAGTATAGTCCCCCAGTTTTCCCCAGCTGTAAATAGGTACCTGCCCTCTTTAGGGTCAGGGAAGGTACATAAAGCAGTGAGGGAGAGGAGACGGGCACTGGCCTCAATATGCTGGCCCCCTGGAGAAGCTGAGGTCTCTGACTGAGGTCACCCTGAAACCAGAGCAAAACCGGAGCCAGCGACTCAGAGACACGTTTCCATGATTGTATTCCATGATGACCAACTGGTGATGGGGAGGATGTAGCGATGCTGCTATGGAAGTGTGTGTTCTTCCAGACTACCCGACAGGGCTGTGCTCTTCACATTCCTGTGTGTGATGGCTGAAACCTGCCCTTTATTTATATTTCTTACAAAATTTATTTTTTAAATTTTTAAAAATTTATTCATTTTACTCTTTTCTATCGAGGATAATGGAATAAGCACTTATGTGCTTTTTTTTACATTCAGTCCCCGTGTGTAT
The DNA here is from genome assembly GCA_028751875.1 of Rapana venosa. Lineage (NCBI taxonomy): Eukaryota > Metazoa > Mollusca > Gastropoda > Neogastropoda > Muricidae > Rapana > Rapana venosa. Next base: position 19,571,419 of record CM054138.1, on the reverse strand, counting down.
GCGGTTTTGTCAATTCTGTCATCTGTTCCCACCGGCACACAACGGCCTACTCTTACTCCTTCGGATGAGACTATAAACCGAGGCCCCCGTGTGCGAACGCACGCAGAACATCTAGCGCACACGTTAAATCCTGTTCAGCTTTTGTAGGCCATTGTGTGCCGGTGGGAACAGATGATAGAATTTACAAAACGGCATACACACGGGGACTGGATGTAATAAAGCACATAAGTGCTTATTCCATTATCCTTGATATAAAAGAATAAAAAAAAAAGCGGAACAGGGTTTAATGTGTGCGCAAAATGTTCTGCGTGCGTTCGCACACGGGACCTCGGGTTTATAGTCTCATCCGAAGGACTTTTGGGGAGCGTGGAGTCTGCACTGATATTGTTAACTCAAGGAGGAAAATATCCCCCTTGAACGGAAATCGAATCGGGGTCGTCAGATTGCGAGCACAATGTTCTGACCACTAGGCTATCGGCTGCACACCGGTATTAATTTGGGGGTCATGTAGTATCTTGTATAGAGTGTGAGTGGAAAAAAATGTTGGTGATTTTCACAGATTTTTTTAAGCATGAAAAAATGGACTGTGCACTTGTTTTTTGGATTGAGGACATAGAGCAATACCAGGTAGTCACGAGAAAGTTGGAAATAACCATCAAATGAGGATTGCCTGTATTCCTACAGCGTTGACCCCGCCCATGCATATTGCGGTAAGGAAGCTAGCAGACGACAAAGGACTGAGGGGTACAGTGTTTGCTGAAAAATTAAAAAATTTCCAACCTACCAAATTTGTTCAAAATCACATGAGTTTTGAGTCAGAGGCTAGTCTTTTACAAAAAGTCGTTTTTATTTCTGTGGATGCCTTAGTACGTGCGGTATGAATATAAGAGTCACATAGAAAAACAGAAGGAAAAGAGTGATTTTTTTAAATACCGGTGTGCGGCCTGTATCCCGTCCCCTTACCGCCCTACTAGGAATTAGTAACTGCGTCTAGTATCTGTGATGAATGGGAACAGGCAACATGTGGAACAGCACTTTAAAAAAAGAAACCTGCCAAGGGGACCTCTCGGCCCTGAAAAATCTCTACCGCTGCTATCCTTGCTGTGGAGGGAGCGATTAACCTGCTGCTAACCCTTTCATCCTCCCCCTCTTTCCTCCGCTCTCTCAGTTTTGCTAACCTCAAGTTAACAGTTTAACGTCAGTCACCCGCCACCTGTACGCGCGCGCACGCACGCACGCACGCGCGCGCGCGCACGCACACACACACATACACACACATACACACACACCAAGCATCGAATGATTATGGGAATCATACAAGTTGATAGAGATCAAAGGCTGGTGTTAAGACGCGTGTTTGTAAGCGAATATGCTCGTACGTAGCATGTGTGTACATACACGCGCGCGCTCAACACACATGTACATATTACTCCCTGTCTCTGTCTCTCTCTGTCTGTCTGTCTCTGTCTCTCTTTTTTCATACTCAAACACATGTGTACATACACACACGTCGTAACACATACACACAGATACACATAATATGTACAAACACATACACACACATGCGCGCACACACACACACACCACACACACACACACACACCACACACACACACACACACACACACCACACACACACACACACACACATAAACGCACGCACAAGTCCCTACACACCCCTCACTCACACACACATCTATACACATTAAATTCACACACACAGAGACTCTCTCCTCTCTCTGTCTCTTCCACACACACACACACACACACACACACACACACACACACACACACACACACACACACACACACACACACACACACACACACACACACACACACACACACACACACACACACACACACACACACACACACACACACGCACACACACACAAACACACACACACACCTATACACACTAATGCACACACACAGACTCTCCTCTCTCTGTCTCTTCCACACACACACACACACACACACACACACACACACACACACACACACACACACACACAAAACACACACACACACACACACACACACACACACACACACACACACACACACACACACACACACCTAATATCACCGAGAGTGAACAGACATAAAATCGAACACACACACACACACATACACACACACACACACACACACACCACACGCACACACACACACACACATACACACACATACATACACACACAAGCACATAATTATACTGGTACAAACGTGTGCTTGCATGTGCGCGCTCTCATACACAGTCACAGTCATGCATGCTACGTTTCACACTTTAACACACAATCACAAAGATCCACGCACTTCGAGTTTTGCTGTTGTTAGTCTACAACAATTATTTTTAAAAATGAAGAGACAAAAACTTTTAAGAAAAACGCACGCATGCACTTGCACACGCAGCAAATCAAGATTAAATTTTTAAAAAATATATATGCTTGCCAACCTTTTATTATTTTTCACCAGCTCCGAAAATAATTTGGGCGCATGCCAAATACTTTGAGCAACAATTTTAATTAAACTTTGCAGCAAATTATGATATGGGTCGTTGTAAGTTTAATGCGATAAATAATCTTTATCTTGGTTTGGTACCAGGTTAAAAAATTTTTTTCTTTAAACTTGGTTTTAGTTCAAAGTTCTCACGTGGAGATGCCGGGGGCCTGTAAGTATAAAATAAAAAATAGCATCCTTACCTTTTGGAAATTCTGTGCTAGGAATTCCCTCTTTTCTATCCCTCTTTTTTGTTTCTGCCTTGTTCCTTTTCTTCCCTTTCCTGTCACCTCCTACTTGTCTATTTTCTGCATATTTGGGGCGTCTATTCACTTTTTTTTTCTCCTTTTCTTTTTTAAAGAAAGACTTGAAAGTTAACAATTCTCTCTCACGCTGGAATAGGATGCGCTGGGCCTACCTTGTCAGGCGCTTATGGGCAGCACGACGCATTTTCGCTCATAATGACAGACAGCAAAAGTTGCTGTCTAAGCGTTCGACTACGACGACGATGATAAAGAAGAAGAATTGCGCAGAAGAAGAAGAAGAATTGCGAAGAAGAAGAAGAATTGCGAAGAAGAATCGCGCAGAAGAAGAATGGCAGAAGAAAGAAGAAGAAGAAGAATTTGAAGAATTTGACGAAGAAGCAGAAGAAGAAGAAAGAAAGAAAGCATTGTTTTAGTTCAAAGCAAAACATTCTATGTACAACACATTATGCATACAAAACATCCAACTAATGCCGCTTCCCACTTAAAGACACCAAAAGTCATCCCATAGACTTTTGGTACCCTTCACACACACTAAACGTTATGTTAAGCATCATGCCACGTTGATTTTGCTCCAGAGAATGTCTCAGTAAAATCTTATTTTAAACTACGGGTAACTCGCTGTAGGGTAACCAACCATCTACTAACCCTTCCCTAAGAATCACCCTCTGCTGGGTTACGGTATAGCATACGAATGCGCACAGTGTACTTGGAAAATAAGGGGTCATATTTATGCATTTCGCAGAAGGTAGAGAACAATTAACGAAATTAACGAAAGGAGAAGAAGAGAAACTAGACATTTTCCAAACCAAATGTCTGAGGAGGATCTTCAAGATCCCATGGCAAGAACACAATTCCAACAAGACGGTCTTGGAAATAGCAGGAACAGAAAAAAATCAGCCAGGAGATTAGAAGACGGAGATGGAACTGGATCGGACATGTCCTAAGAAAGGACAGGAGTGACGACTGTGCTGTTGCCCTCGGATGGACACCTGAAGGGAGAAGGAAAAGGGGACGCCCAAAAACAACATGGCGACGAATGGTAGAAGTAGAGCGGAACGGCGCAGGCTGGAGCACGTGGAACGCCGCACAGCTGCAGACCGGAACCAGTGGAGGAATGATGTTCAAGCCTTGTGTGCCTCCTGGCACAGAGAGAATTAAGGTAAGGTAAGGTAAGGTAAGACAACAATGTACACACACTCTGATGATGAAAAGAGAATGAAGCTGAACTAAGTATATGACTGGACCAATAATGTAAAAGACGTGTGGTAGTGTCTTTCAACTGTTAAGATTCCACCAGAGAGAGAAGGAGAGAGAGAGAGAGAGAGAGAGAGAGAGAGAGAGAGAGAGAGAGAGAGAGAGAGAGAGAGAGAGACAGACAGACAGACAGACAGACAGATAGAGACAGAGAGAAAGAGAGGGAGAGAGAGAGAGAGGAGAGAGAGAGAGAGAGAGGGAGGAGAGAGAGAGAGAGAGGGAGAGGGAGGGAGAGGAAATATTTCACACAACTCTGGATAGGCTTTGTTTGGAACGTTGATTTTTTTTTCTGTCATAATACCTAAACAGTTTACAGATTAAAATAAAAAAGAAAGAAAACAAACAAACAAATAAAACCCCACAGGCATGAGAGAGAGAGATATGGAGAGAGAGAGAG
>CM054138.1:19554497-19559497 GCA_028751875.1 Rapana venosa | reverse complement strand
GTAGGTGCTTATTCCATTATCCTCGATAAAAAAAAAAAGAGCGCTTTGATTTGTTGCTTTACAAGATTCAGCGCTGTATAAATTCCATACATTATTATTATCATTATTATTATTATTATTATTATTATTATTATTATTATTATTATTATTATTATTATTATTATTATTATTATTAATTATTATTATCATATGAGCAACAATACCACCCCCCCCCCACCCCCTCAAATGCATTGCGCTGCCGTTAATAATCGCCTGCATGGCAAGTCAGGCCCACCAGCATCCCAACCTTCAGCGTGGGAGAGAATTGTTGTTATCTTTGAAGTCTTTCTTGAGGAGAGAAGAAAAAAGGGCAGGAGACTGGACTAAGGCGGCAGGAAAAAAAAAACCCAGACAAGAAGGAGGTGACAGGAAGAAAAGGAACCAGGCAGAAACCAAGAGAGGGATAGAAAAGAGGGAACTCCAAACAAAGTAGTTGGAGGTGCTCTTTATACTGAGTTTATCCCCACTGGGGAACTGCTGGTTGTAAACAGGCTGCACACCGGTAAGAAAAATGGGCACTTTTCCTTCTATTTTTCTATGTGACTCTTTTATTCATACCGCACGTACTAAGACATCCACAGGAATAAAAACCACTTTTTGTGACACACTAGCCCCTGACTCTAAACTCAGGACAACATGAACAACTTTGGTAGTTTGAACTTTTAAAATTTTTCAGCAAACACTGTACCCCCTCAGTCCTTGGTTGTCTGCTAGCTGCCTCACCGCAAATATGCATGCGCGGGGTCAACGCCGTAGGAAAACAGGCAATCCTCATTTCATGATCATTTCTCACTTTCTCATCACTACCTGGTGTCGATCTATGGCCTCAATCACAAAAACAAGTACACAGTGCATTTTTTCATACTTAAAAAAAGTCTGTGAAAACCAACAAACAGTTTTCTCACTCGCACTCTATAGAAGGTACTACATGACCCCCAAATTATTACCGGTGTGTGCGGCCAAAAGATAAAGGTGACACATAAGGGGTAGGTTCCGGGATCACGTAGTATCTTCTATAGAGTGCCAGTCAGAAAACTGTGTGCTGGTTTTCACAGATTTTTTAAAAGTATGAAGAAATGCACTGTGTACTTGTTTTTTGGAGGTTGAGGCCATAGATTAACACCAGGTAGTGATGAGAAAGTGGGAAATGATCATCAAATAAGGATTGCTTGTGATCTTACAATGTTGACCCCGCGCATGCATAATATTGTGGTGAGGCAGCGAGCAGACGCCAAAGTGCTGAGGGAGTACAGTGTTTGCTGAAAAAAATAAACAAAGTTCAAACCTACCAAATTTTGTTCGTATTGTCCTGCGTTTTGAGTCAGGGGCTAGTCTTTAACAAAAAGTGTTGTTTTAATTTTTTTTTTCTGTGGATGCCTTATTAGTACTTGAATTGGGAATGCAAGAGTGATAGATAAAAAATAGAAGGAAAAGAGCCCGAAACTTACCCTTATGTGAAGCCAAAGGCGCACAAACGGTCACCTATCCAAGTGGTAACCACGCTCAATGCTGCTTAACCTTGTCTGGGGGAAAAAGCGAGTGCTCTGACCACTGAGCTACCCTGTCCCCTGTTGGTTCTAGAGGTTGATAAAATAATATTTCCTGAATTTAGCAGTAGGAGTAGCAGGGTGGGGGGGATGAGCGCCTTGGGGCCAGGACGGGGTGGGGGTAGGGGGTGTAGGTAGCTGGGGTAGCTGGAATGCCATAGACGATGAGGCAGACAGACGGAAAGTAAAAGAAAAAGATGTGTCTGTTTTATTCAATTCAGATTCCAACATTCTGGAATAACTGCCGATGTGTCTGATAAAGGAGAACGGCTTGATAGCTTAGAAAATGAAAAACAAAAATGTGCGGTTACCATTCTGGGAGTTTGGTTGTTTTTTTAATTTTTATTTTGGTTGTTTTTTTTAATTTTTATTCTTTTTAAATATATGTTCATGGTTGTGTGTGTGTGTGTGTGGTGTGTGTGTGTGGTGTGTGTGTGTGTGTGTAGTTTGTTTATCATTTCGAAAATATGTTAAGTAGAAAGTAATGTGTGTGTGTGTGTGTGTGTGTGTGTGGAGGGGTGGGGGAGAGGGTGGGGTGGGGTGGGAGTAGGGGTGGGGGTGTAAGCGTGTGTGTGTGTGTGGGGGTGTAGGTGGGGGTGTAAGTGTGTGTGTGCGTTGTGTGTGTATGTGACTGTGTGCGTGCGTGTGTGTGTGTGTGAGTGCGTGTGGGTGTGTGTGTGTGGAGGGGGGGGGGTGTTTGTGTGTGTGCGTGCGTGTGTGTGTGTAACTTATGCCCACACTCAGATTGGTTTGTTTTTCGAGAATAGTGTGTATGTGTATGTGTGTGTGTGTGTGTGTGTTGTGTGTGTGTGACATGCGTAGGTGTGTACGTGAGTGCATGTGTGTATGTTTGCGTGCCTGCCTGCTTGCATGCATACCTACCTGCCTTCCTCCCTGCGCGCACGTCCTATGGAGCATTTTGGAAAAAAGTGTGAGCGCACATGCTCAAAAGTGCTAGATAAACAATCAAGTGCATACAAGTGCCAGCTTGTATCAATGAAAACGTTCATGATCTCTCTGTAGTATTTCTGTCTCTATTTCCCCTCCTGTTCTCCACTCTTTCTCTCAGTTCCTATATGTCTGTCTGTCTTTACGTATGTATGTATGTATGTCTCTCCGTACGTCCATCTGTCTGTCCATTTTAAAAATTCTTTTTATTCTTTTATATAATAATAATAATAATAATAATAATGTATGTAATTTATATAGCGCTGAATCTTGCAAAGGAACAAATCAAAGCGCTTAGTAGTAGTAGTAGTAGTAGTAGTAGTAGACAGTGATAGTGATAGATTAGGTATTGTAAGTCGTCTGCTGCTACCAGTACTATCGTAGACCTATTTCATGTTCATTTTATCCCTAACATAGGCTAAAAAAATTTTAAATGAAGATTTTGACTTGCACAGATAAAATTATTCTTTTATATCGAGGATAATGGAATAAGCACTTATGTGCTTTTCAACATCCAGTCCCCATGTGTATGCGGTTTTGTAAATTGTCATCTGTTCCCACCGACACACAATGGCCTACTCTTACGAAAAGCGGAACAGGATTTAACGTGTGCGCAAGATGTTGTGCTTGCGTTCACACACGGGACCTCGGTTTATAGTCTCATCCGAAGGACTTTTGGGGAGAGTGGAGTCTGCACCGGTGTTAACTCCAGGGGAAAATATCCCCCTTGAGCGGGAATCGAACCCGGGTCGTCAGATTGCCAGCGCAATGTTCTAACCACTAGGCTATCCCGTCCATCTGTTCGTCTGTGTGTGGGTCTGTCTGTTTCTTCCCTATGTTTAGAAGCTCCAACCGCAATATCTTTAAAAAAAATTTAAAAAAAAGAAGAAAAAAAGATAACGGTTTGATAGTGAGGGAATGAGGTATGGCCTGATATCTGCAACTTCCTGTTGCTGCTGTTTCTGCGTTTGAAGACTGGCGAAACTTAGAGAGAGAGATGAGAGAGAGGAGAGAGAGAGAGGAGGAGAGAGAAGATGAGGGGAGAGAGAGGAGAGAGAGAGAGAGAGAGAGAGAGAGAGAGAGGAGGGAGGGGATGTGTGTGTGTGTTGTGTGTGTGTTGTGTTTTAGTGTGTGTGTTTGTGTGTGTATGGTGTGTGTTGAGTGTGTGTGTTTAGTGTGTGTATGTGATTGTGTTGAGTGTTTTTGTTTCTCTGTGTGTGTGTGTGTGTGTGTGTGTGTGGCGTGCGCGCGCGTGTGTCCTCAATTTCTATAAAAATTTTTATTTTGCTTATAAAAAAAACTTTAAAAAAAAAAAAGTAAAAGTCTACTTAGTAAAACAACTTAACTAACATCAATGTAGCGTAAATGGGGAAAAAAGATGTGGAGAAAATAGGAAAAAGACACACACACACACAAAACGCACACACACAGGCACCAACACACATACACACACACAAACGCACACACACACACCCCACCACACACACCATACGCACACATACACACAAACACACACGGACACACACACACGCACACATACACACGCACACATCACACACACACATCACACCACGCCCCACACACACACAAAAAACACACACACGCACCATACACACACCCTACACACACACAACCCTCACCCCCACCCCCCACAAAAACAGACACTGATCTAAAAAAAAAAAAAAAAAAAGGAGACATTTATATCAACTGAAAAATTTGCAGGTGGCTGCACCTGCTTCCCTGATGTGGCCTCGGAATGTGTGCTGATGTGGAGAATGAGAGAGAGAGCGAAAGCGAGAGAGAGAGAGAGAGAGATGGAGAGAGGGAGAGAGAGAGGCGAGAGGAGAGAGAGAGAGAGGAGAGAGAGAGAAGAGAGGGAGAGAGAGAAGAGGAGGGAGAGAGAGAGAGAGGGAGGGAGAGAGAGAGAGAGAGGAGAGAGAGAGAGAGAGAAGAGAGAGAGAGAGAGGAGAGAGAGGGAGAGGGGGAGAGAGGAGAGAGAGAGAGAGAGAGAGAGCGAGAGAGAGAGAGAGAATAGAGAGAGAGAGAGGGAGAGAGAGAGAGAGAGAGAGGGAGAGAGAGAGAGAGAGAGAGAGAGAGAGAGAGAGAGAGAGAGAGAGGAAGAGTATGTGTGTGTGTGTGTGTGTTTTGTTTGTGTGTTTGTGTGTGTGTGTTGTGTGTTGAGTGTGTGTTTTTTGTGTGTGTGTGTGTGTGTGTGTTGAGTGTGTGTGTTGAGTGTGTGTATGTGTTGTGTGTTGAGTGTTGTGTGCTCTGTGTGTGTAATGTGTGTGTGTATGTGTGTGTGGCGTGCGCACGCGTGTGTCCTCAATTTCTATAACAATTTTTTTTGCTTATAAAAACACTTTAAAAAAAAAAGTAAAAGTCTACTTAGTCAAAACAACTTAACTAACATCAATGTAGCGTAAATGGGAAAAACGTGTGGAGAAAATAGGAAAAAGACACACACAG
>CM054138.1:19539497-19549497 GCA_028751875.1 Rapana venosa | reverse complement strand
ACGTAAGCTGATGGACGTTGCAGCCGAGTGTTTAAGACTGTTAGATTACAATCTCGTGGGTCCATAAAGACTTGAGTTTGAATCTTGGCGTCAGTGTCTGGTGATTTAAAGGATGGGGATTATTTCTTTTTCGATCTTCCAGGTCAACGTCAAGTGCAGACCTGCCAGTGCTGTGATTCCCTTCGAGTAGAGACAAATTTTCTTTTAGTGCATGATGATCAATGACGTTGAGGATGATGTAACAATGCTGCTATGGAAGTGTATCTGCTTTGATACCACATGACAGGGCTGTAGCATTCTATGCCTCCTATCATATAATATTATATCCCGGCGTCAATTAGGCCCGAGAGTGTTGGTCAGGCAATTGAAGCAACACTCTCAAATCCGCATCCGAAAAGTGGATGAAGCTCGAGTGTGTGGTCCCAGTCTTCCCACTGAGCCCACAGCACGCTCACTCTGGGTAGGAACCGGCCGGAGTCCGAAAAAGCAATTCCTATGACTCCCATGGGATTCAAACCCGCAACCTTTTAGTTCGTAACCCGAAGCACTAACCACTGCGCCATGGCAGCTAGTTGCAAAGGCAGATTTCTGATGCATGCAGGATAGCCATGTCACCAGACAGCAGCTTGTGAGATATTTCTTCTTCTTCTTCTTCTTTTCTTCTTCTTTTCTTCTTCTTCTTCTTTCTTCTTCTTCTTCTTCTTGTTCTTCTTCGTCGTCGTCGTCGTCGTGTGTCGTTCGTCGTGTGTTGTCGTCGAACGCTCAGACAACTTATTGTTGTTCTTCATATGTGCGAAAATTGCTTGCGCTGCCGTTATGCGCCTGACAAGTCGACCCAGCCGTCCAAAACTACGGCGTGGGAGAGACTCGTTATCTTTTAAGTCTTTCTCGGAAAAACAGGCATGTAGGGGAACAGACCAAGAAGGAAAATAAAGCCCATGGAAGAGGTGACAGGACGAAAAAGAAAAATGCAAAAAACAAAGGAATGGAATAAAAAAAACAAGAGGAAATTCTTGGCGCATAATTTCCAGAAAGTACGGATACTAATTATTTGGACAGGCCGATCAGTACGCACAAACGGGAACTTTTAGAATAGCAAGGAACACACGGGAGGACAGAAAATAAAGAACAAAGTGATAAAATATTGAAAAGAAAAGTGAAAAAAGCCAAAGGAAGTGAGAAAAATTTGGACAATTATATATATATATATTTTTTTTTTTTTTAAATAGAAGTTGAGGAGTCTATTAAATTTTGTATTGAAAAAGTGCAGGTATTCTCTTCCAGAAAAGAAAAAAACTAATTACAAAAATGACAAACTACTTTACCTGACCCTTCCCGCCCCCTACCTCCCCCCCCCCCCATCCCCCCCCCCCCCCCACACACACACACACACATCTGGAAATAAAAATGTACCATCTGGAAATAAAATTGGACTTGACTTGACTTGACTTCACACACACACATATATACACACACACACACGCAACCAACCCCCCCCCCCCCCCCCCCCCCCCCCCCCGTTAAACCACCCCCCCCCCTCCCCCGACACACACACACACACACACACACACAAACACTGGCACTTCTCAAAGTACATACAGCAACCTTCATCTTCAAACCCACCCCCACCCCACCCCCCACCCCACCCCCGCACTCCCACTTCCACCAAACCCACCCACCCACACCTCCTCCGACCCCCTCACCCAAAATGGGTTAATGACCCTCACAGCTCCTATCATCCCCCCCCCCTGCTTTCCGGGAAGAGGAGACAACCCAGCCTGTTCAGCCTTAACGAACTGGTTGCCAAAAGGAAAAGCCATGTCGGAACTTGTTGGCAGCCATGTTGTAGGCTACACTCCACCTTTAGCTCACTTCCGGGGTGGTGAGTGGGTGGTGGTGGGTGGGTGGAGGTGGGGGGTGGGTGGGTGGGTGGGTGGGGGGAGCGGGGGCGGGGGAGGGGGTGGGGTGAAATAGTATGTTCTACTGCATTGCAGTATAAGTACTATGCTACCCACGGCAGAAAACCTCCCCACAAAAAACAAACAAACAAACAAACAAACAAAACCCACCCACACTTGTTTGGTCTTGTTCATTTGAAAGATTTTTTTAAGGTTTGAAAAAAAATTTTTAAAAGCACTTTTGGGGTGGGGGGTTGGGGGTGGGTGGGAGTTGCAGAGTGGGTGGTGGTGGTGGTGGTGATGGTGTGTGTGTGTGTGTGTGTGTGTGTGTGTGTGTGTGGGGGGGGGTTATGACATACATAGACTGATTCTATGTAGACATGAGAAAGTTGGAAAGTGTCATCTGCAGAATGTTTTTGGTCCTTCGGATGAGACTATAAACCTAGGTCCCGTGTGCGAACGCGCACGCACGCAGAAAATCTCGCACACACGTACGTTAAAACCTGTTCCGCTTTTTTGGAAGAGTAGGCCATTGAATGCCTGTGGACACGGATGAAAAAATTTACAAAACTGCATACACACAGGGACTGGAGGTACAAAAAAAGCACATGAGTACTTATTCCATTCTCCTCAAAATAAAAGCATAATAAAATAAAATACAATAAAATAAAGATGACCCGTGAAGAGAGGTGACAGGACGGTTTAAACCTTCACTTACCTGCCTATCAAGTAAACTGGGAGGCTCTGAGTTCAATTCCCAGCCTTGCCCTTTCTTCCTAGCTTAACCACCCCACAAATCCCCAAGGGACTGAATGTCAAGTCTTTCGAAGGAGACTCTAAACCACACGGACCCGGGTACTTACACACTTTTTACAACGTCGAAAGAACCTACGACAGTTGAACAGCGGAGTCTGGTTGGTCATGTCCAATTTTCCTTTGGAAGCGCAAAGCCCGCCGATGTGGTGGCATGGTTTTAAGTCATCTAGAGGTAGTAGTTTTGCTTAGTGGAGTGTGTAGTGTACATACGCATGTATGTACGTGTCCGTGCGCGTGAAAAAAGTTGACTTGATAGGCAGGTAAGTGAAGGTTTAAACCGTCCTGTCACCTCTCTCTTTTCATTTCTTTTCTTTTTTTTTCATTTTGAGGGCTGGATGAAAAAAAAGTCTTGTTACTTAATCTATTACCCTCGTGAAATAAAATTGCGTTTGCGTTTGCGTTTGCGTCTCTTCACGGGTCATCTGTATTTTATTTCATTTTATTTTATTTCATTTATGCTTGTATTTCGAGGAGAATGGAATAAGTACTCATGTGCTTTAAATTTATTTTTATATATAACTCCAGTCCCCGTGTGTATGCAGTTTTATAAATTGTTTCATCAGTCCTGGCAAAACTGGTAGGTTCAATTCCCAACTGTACCCCCCAAGCTGGAATGCGGCTACCTTAATGGTGGGGCCAAAAAAACAACAACCGGTCGCATACGCCAAAGTCGCATCATTGGTGAGCTTGGCAACTATACTGTGGTTAGGAGACTAGCAGTCGACCAAGAGAATGAATGAAGGAGGGACAGGGAGGTGCTTTGCTGACATTTTGTGCACACATGGTTTTTTTTTCTTCAAAATTACAAATTTTGGCGCAAAACTACAAGAGTTGCGAGTCACACAGACACACACAGACACAGACACACATACACACACAAGAAAATAGGCTCCCCCCCCCCACCCCCCTTAAAGCCTGGAGTGTGGCCATGACGCCCACCAACTCGGTTCATTAAGCAAGCTAGTATCATGGCATGAGAGAGAGAGAGAGAGACAGACAGACAGACAGAGACAAAGGCAGAGACAGAGAGTCAGAGAGTCAGAGACAGATACAAAGACAGAGACAGAGAGAAAGAGACAGACAGACAGAGAATAGAGACAGAGAGACAGACAGACAGAGACAGAGGCAGAGACAGAGAGAGACAGACACAGACAGAGAGAGAGACAGAGAGAAAGAGACAGACAGACAGAAACAGAGGCAGAGACAGAGAGACAGAGACAAAGAGAGAAAGAGACAGAGAGAAAGAGACAGACAGACAGAGACAGAGGCAGAGACAGAGAGATAGAGAGACAGAGAGACAGATACAAAGACAGAAAGAGACAGAGAGAAAGAGACAGACAGACAGAGACATAGAGACAGACAGACAGATAGAGACACACAGACAGAGACAGAGAGACAGAACAGACAAACAGACAGAGAGACAGAGAGAGAGAGACAGACAGAGACATAGAGACATAGAGACAGAGAGACAGACAGAGACACACAGAGACAGAGACAGAGAGACAGACACAAACAGAGAGAGAGAGACAAGGAGAGAGAGAGACAAGGAGAGAGAAACAGGAAGAGAGAAACAGGAAGAGAGAGACAGACAGAGAGACAGACAGAGACAGAGACAAGCATAGAGAGATAGAGAAAGAGACAGATTGAGACAGAGATACAGAGAAAGAGAGAGAGAGACAGAGAGACATAGAGACAGACACAGACAGAGAGACAGACAAAGACAGAGAGACAGACAGAGACAAAGAAACAGAGACAGACAGAGCCAGAGACAGAGAGACAGAAACAGAGAGCGAACTCTGTGAGGTCTGAAATCTGTCGGACCCGGGACCACCCAGACAGCAGGCAAGGAGCTGGGTGTGTTGCCAACGTGGAGTCTGGGACCCCAGCAGTCCCCCCTGCCGCGTGGTCCCTGCAGAGCCTGGTTGGTCATGTCCAATTTTTTACCTTTTGAAGCGCAAAGCCCGCGGTGTGGTGGCATGGTTTTAAGTCATCTAGAGGTAGTAGTTTTGCTTTGTGGAGTGTGGAGTGTACATACGCATGTATGTACGTGGGCGTGTGCGTGGAAAAAAGCACACACGTGCAGGCACGTGCACGTGCGTGATGCATACACACATGTATGCACGCACGCATGCACTCATACATACAAACATAGAAACACAGACAGATGAGACTTCGGATGAGACTATAAACCGAGGTCCCGTGTGCGAACGCACGCAGAACATCTTGCGTACACGTTAAATCCTGTTCCGCTTTTCGTAAGAGTAAGTCATTGTATGCCGGTGGGAACAGATGACAGAATTCATAAATCCGCATACACACGGGGACTGAATGTAAAAAAGCATATAAGTGCTTATTCCATTATCCTCGATATAAAAGAATAAAATAAATAAAAGAAAAGACATAGACCCAGACACAGACACAGGCACAGACACAGACAACACACACACACACACACACACACACACACACACACACACACACACACACCACACACACACACAACACACACACACACACACAAACACACACACACACAAAAACCCACACACACACACACTCACACACACACACGCACGCACGCACACACACACACACACAAACACACACACACACCACACAAAACACACACACACACACACACACACACAACACACGCACGCACACAACACACACACACACAAACAACACACACACACACAAACACACACACACACAAACACACACACACACACACACACGCACGCACGCCACGCACACACACACACACACCACACACACACACACACACACACACACACACACACACACACACACACACACACACACACACACACACACACACACACACACGTATGCTTTTAGTGCATGTGTGTTTGATACTCCTCTCTGCATACATATCATCCCCATCTCTGACGTCTTTATCTTGCTATCTGTTTGCCTATGTATCTATATCGGTCTCTCTCTGTCTATCAACAATTCTTTCTTTGTCTCTTTGTCTGCCTCTGTGCGTGTGTGTGTGTGTGCTTGCGTTCGTGCGTTCGTGCGTGCGTGAGCGCATGCGTGTGTGTGTGCTTGCGTTCATGCGTGCGTGCGTGCGTGCGTGAGTGCATGCGTGTGTTTGTGTGCTTGCGTTCATGCGTGCGTTGTCGTTGTCTTCAATTTAACGTCTGTTCACTCTCTAAGTGATATTAGACGATCATGCGTGCGTACGTGTGTATGTATGTGCATGCGTGTGTGCGCGCGCGTGTGCGTGCGTTCGTGCGAGTTTACGTGCGTATGTGTATAAGTGTTTGTATTAGTGTGTTAGTGTGTGTGTGTGCGTGCGTGCGCGCGTGTATATATGTGTATGTACGAGCGCTTTGATTTGTTGCTTTACAAGATTCAGCGCTATATAAGTTCCATACATTATTATTATTATTATGTGCGTGCGTGCATGTGTGCATGTGTGCGTGTGTTGCTGTGCTTTTTATAAAAAATGTTACCCGAGGGTGGTGATATATCTATTTGGGGGGGGGGGGGAGGGGATGTACAGTTTCATATTTTTAAGGGGAGGGGGGGGGGGGGGCTGTCTTTATAATGTAGTCAACACTATCTCTATCTATCTATCTGTCCCGTAGTCTGACGACCGTGGGGGCACCCTCAAAGACTCAGCAACCAGTTCCCTCCATTCTTCTCTCTGTTCTGCCTTTCTCAGGGTTTTGTTGAGTTCTAGGCCTGTCCATTCACTGATGTTATCCTCCCAGCTCTTCCTTGGTCTGCCTCTTCTTCTTCCTCCTTGGACAGTGCCTTGCAAAACTGTCTTTGTAATTCCTTGGGATCTTGTGACATGCCCAAAACCACTTAAGTTTACGCTTTTTCACGATCGTTAGAAGGTTCTCATAGGGTCCAATGGTTTGCTGGATTCTGTTATGCACGCTTTCGTTGCTTATGTGGTCTTTGTAGGAGATGCCAAGGAGTCTCCGAAAGCATCTCATCTCCACTGCCTGTACTCTTCTCTCCAAATCTGCAGTCAGGGTCCATGATTCACAGGCATACAGAAATATGGATATGACAAGGAGCGCATTAGTCTGATCTTGGAGATAAGTGAATATTCTTATCTCTCCAGATGGTGTTTAGTTTTGACAAAGCTGTTATTGTCTGTGCAGTCCTGCATACTACTTCTGGGTTGGATCCCTGGTCGGATACAATGGCTCCCAGGTACTTGAAGCTTTGAACTGTTTCCAGCTTCTGGTCTTAACCCTGATATCAGTGCTAATGCCGCTGGTGTTATTAGTCATCAGTTTGTCTTCTCTGCACTGATTTCCATGCCGTATGTTTTGGAGGCCTTATCCAAGTGTTCTGTTAGGCTGGCAAGCTCTTTTTCTGATCCTGCTATTCCATCCCAAAAGTCCCTCTGCGAAGCGGAGGTTTGTGATCGTTCTGCCACCAAAGCTGACTGATCCTTCATGAATGTTCCAGTGCCATCAGCCATGATTCTCTCAAGGGAAAATGTTGAAAAAAATGGGGTGAGAGTAGACAGCCCTGCCTTACTCCCAACTGTTGTCGGAACCATTCTCCAATGTTGTTGTTGTAGTACACTGCAATGGTGGCCTCGCTGTACAGCTGTTTGATGACTCTGATCAGGTTTTTTTCATTGATGCTGTAAAAAGTTCATGGTTGCCCACAAAGCTGCCCTGCCACACCCTGTCAAATGCCTTCTTAAAATCGATAAATACGTGGTATAGGTCTTGTTGTGTGAAAGGGACCGCTCACATAGTAAATTTTGAGGTTGAATATCTGTTCTGTTGGTGCTGCGCCCTGCTCTGAAACCTGCTTGTTCCTCCAGCAATGATGGTCTCTGCTTGTGGGTTCAGTCTATTCAAAATTATCTGCAGCATGAACCTTGCTTGGGTGACATATGAGGCGATTGTGCGGTTTAATTATGGCATTGTTGTAGATTTTCCTTTCTTGGGGAGGGTGATGTATGAGTGACTGCGTCCATGGTGTTGGCCCAAATTTTCCTGTCTGCCAGATCTTGTTGCAGATTCTTAGTAGGGCCCCTAATCATGGTTTTCCCCTCCAGCTTGGACCAACTCAGCTGGAATTTGTTGTCAGCCCCTGCTGACTTCCCCTTTTTCAGCGATCTGACTGCTGTTTCCATTCTTCTCGGGTATAGGGTGACTGTCTGTGTCTTTGCTTTGGGGGTACTTTAAAGGGGACTTCTGGATCTCCTGCGGTTCTATAGTTATACAGGTCGGAGCAGTATTCTGTCCATCTGTTCAGAATATCCTGGTCGTCAGTGAAAACACTTTCCCATTTTTGTCTTGGATTGTTAAACCTTTTCTCTGTTTCGTGCTAGTCAGGTCTTTCACCAGCTGATATGCTTTCTTGCTATTTTTTTCTTGATGTTTTTCTTCAATGTCTTGGCACTGTTCACCGATCCATTTCTCTTTTGCCTCCGTCATGGACTTCCTGATTCTTTTGTTGACTGCCCTATATTGTTCTGCTCTTTCTTTTGTTTCATTTTTCTTTTTCTTCAACTCTCTACGCTTGTCGCATAGTTGTAGGATGTTAGGTGTGACCCATGGTTTTTTGACTGGTCGGCGTTTGCCAAGAAGTAGTCAACACACAAAGCTGAAAAAGCAAATACCACAACGACCAGCTTTACAGGAACCTCCTCAGTTACCGTCCTTCTCATTACTTCCCTTAGTTAAACTAAACAGGGGACGGTATAGCATGGTGGCTAGAGTGATGCGCTCGTGATCTGCTGACCCGGGTTCGAATCTCGTTCAAGAGGATTTTTCCTCTGGAGTTAACATGAGTGCCAACTCCACTCTTCCCCACAAGTCTTTCCGAGGAGACTATAAACTGAGGTCCCGTGTGCGAACGCACGCAGAACATTTTGCGCACATGTTAAAACCCGTTCGGCTTTTCGGAAGAGTAGGCCATTGTGTGCCGGTGGGAACGGATGGCAAAATTTTTACAACACTGCATACACAAGGGGACTGGGTGTAAATAAAGCACATGAGTGCTTGTTCTATTATCCTCGAAATAAAAGAATAAAAAAAACAACTCTCAGAGGCAAGGTACATTGGTCCTTTAGCGAAAGACCCCCAAACCCTTCTCTTCTCTTCTTTTTTCCTCTCTTCCCTTCTCTTCTCTTTTTTTTCCTCTCTTCCCATCTCTTCTCTTCCCTTTTTTCCTCTCTTCCCATCCCCTTTTTTCTTCTTCTTTTTTTCCCTCTTTTTCCCTTTCCTCTTCTTTTTTCCTCTCTTCCCTTCTCTTCTCTTCCCTTTTTTTCCTCTCTTCCCTTCTCTTCTCTTCTTTTTTCCCCCTCTTTCCCCTTTTCTTCCTCTTCTTTTTTCCTCTCTTCCCCTTTTCTTCTCTTCTTTTTTCCTCTCTTTTTTCCTCTCTTCCTTCTTTTTTTTTCCTCCTCTTCCCTTCTCTTCCTTCCCTTTTTTCCTCTCTTCCCCTTTTCTTCCTTCTTTTTTCCTCTCTTCCCCTTCTCTTCTCTTCTTTTTTCCTCTCTTTCCTTCTCTTCTCTTCTTTTTCCTCTCTTCCCTTCTCTTCTCTTCTTTTTTCTCTCTTCCTTCTCTTCTCTTCTTTTTTTTCCCCTCTTTTCCCTTTCTTTCTTTCTTTTTTCCTTCTCTTTCCTTCTCTTTTTCTTCTTTTTTCCCCTCTTCCCTTCTTTTCTCTTCTTTTTTTCCCCTCTTTTTCTTTTTTCTTCTCCTCTTTCTCTTTTTTCCCTTCTGTCTCTTCTCTTTTCTTCTCGTCTGGTTCTCTTTTTTCTTCTCGTCTGTCCTTTTTTTCTTCTCCCTCTTTTTTTCTCTCTTTCTCTTTTTCTTCTCTTCTTCATCCCTTTTTCTTCTTCTCTTCTTTCTTCTCTCTCTTTTCTTCTTCTTCTCTTTTTCTTTCTTTTTCTTCTCTTTTTTCTTTTTCCTTCCTTTTTCTTCTCTTCTCCTTTTCTCTTTCCTTTTTCTCTCTTCTCTTTCTTTCTTTTTCTTCTCTCCCCTTTCTTTTTCTTCTTCCCTCTCCTTCCCCTTCCCTTTTTTTTTCTTCTCTTCCTTCCCTTCTCTTTTTTTCTCTTCTCTTTTCCTTCTTCTTTTTTCTCCTTCCTTTCCCCTTTTTTTTTCTTCCCCTCTCTCTCTTTTCTTCTCTTTTTTCTTTCCCTTTCCTTTTCTTCCCTTCTTTCTTTCTTTTTTCTTCCTCTTTCTCCTTTTTCTTCTCCTCTTCTTTTTTTCTTCTCTTTTCTTCCTTTTCTTTCCCCCTTCTTCCTTCTATTCTCTTCTTTTTCTTCTTTCTTTCCT
>CM054138.1:19531997-19534497 GCA_028751875.1 Rapana venosa | reverse complement strand
ACAATCACAGATCCCAGTTCCAAATCTGACTATCTCAGATCCTAGTTCCAAATCTGACAGTCCCAGATCCCAGTTCCAAATCTGATAGTCTCAGATCCCAATTCCAAATCTGACAATCCCAGATCCCAGTTCCAAATCTTACAATCCCAGATCCCAGTTCCAAATCTGATAGTCCCAGATCCCAGTTCCAAATCTGACAATCCCAGATCCCAGTTCCAAATCTGACAATCCCAGATCCCAGGTCCAAATCTGACAATCCCAGATCCCAGTTCCAAATCTGATAATCCCAAATACCAATTCCAAGTCTGACAATGGGATCGGTGGTCTAGAGGTAATGCCTACAAAGCAAGTGTGCGGTGGTTCGATCCCAGTTAGGGCCCAAAACTTTTCCCCCATCCATTAGACCTTGAGTGGTGGTCCGGGTGCTAGTCTTTCGGATCAGACAATAAACCGATTGTCCCGTGTGTTACACATCATTATTTAACGCACATAAAAGAACCCGCGGCAGCAAGAGTATTGTCCCTGGCAAAATTTTGTAGAAAAAAGCCACTCTGATAGAGAAACAAATACAGTTGCAGAGAGGAAAAAATGGGTGGCGCTGCTCTTGTGGCGACGTGCTCTCCCAGGGGAGAGCAACCCGAATTTCACGCAGAGAAATCTGCCGTGACTTAAAGTGGTATATAAATAAAAACAAAATCCTAATTGTCTTTGTGAGCATGCAATCGGGTAATAGACAACCCCCCACCCCCACCCCCACCCCCACCCCGCCTCCTCAAGAAAGTCAGGGAGTATTCGTTTTACATTCGCAGTCACTGTTGAGTTTTTCTTTTTTAAGTATGTAATGTCTTGTTATTGCCATTATTGTGGATCGTGTTTTCATGTGTGTTGATATGAAATAAACTTGCTCCTCACCTTACCTCAACTATCTCGTAGCCCCGTGGGGTCATGTCACTAATGAAGATTTTGCAACCAGCTTCCTCCACTTCCCGCGGTCTTCTGCTTTCCGTAGCAAATCGCTCCACTCAAGGCCTGCAGTCCACTCTCTGATGTTGTCTTCCCATCGTTTTTTCTGTCTGTCATCTTTCTTCTCCCTCCTTGTACTGTTTGTTCCCTGTAGGACAAGTCTTGGCCAGTCCTGATGTTCGTGTGACGTGCCCGAACCACTACAGTTTGCGGGTTTTCACTGAAGTCAGGAGCTCTTCGTATTGTCCTTGCATCGGAACGCCATCGCACAATATGAATGACATGCTAAGCAGTTAAAAAGCAATATCGGTTAAATTTGGACCGGGTTTGCAGCACATTAATGCCATCAATCCAGTTATCGACACGATTAAAAAAAAAAGATTTAACGGCACAATGTACGTGTTCTTAAGCTTTTTGTCTTTACGATTGGTAACATCGACTGCCAATCTCTTGGCCAGGTTTTTTTCTTCTTCTCAGTGTCTTTGTGCCATCATTTATGTCTCGGTTACTTTGTATGGGTGGCGCTGTATTTTTTAAATCTATTTATTTGATCTCCTCTCTTATTTCGAGGATAATGGAATAAGCACTCACGTGCTTTTTTTTATAAAAAAAACTCGAGTCCCCGGGTGTATGCAGTTGAGTAAATTTTGTCATCCGTTCCCACCATCACACAATGGCCTGCCTACTCTTCCGAAAAGCGGAACGGGTTTTATCGTGTGCGCAAGATGTTCTGCGTGCGTTCACAGACGGGACCTCGGTTTGTAGTCTCATCCGAAGGATGTGGCGATGCACTCTTCCCTGGGGAGAGCGGGCCCGAATTTCACGCAGAGAAATCTGCCGTGACTTGAAGTGGTATAAAATAGAATAATAAGTATGCGTGTCTAGCGCTTTGATTTCTTTTTGCAAGATATAACGCTATATAAATTCAATTTCTTCCTCTTCTTGTTCTTGTTCTTCTTGTTCTTGTTCTTGTTCTTCTTCTTGTTCTCTTTTCTTGTTCTTCTTCTTCTTCTGTTCTTCGTTCTGTTTCTTTTCTTGTTCTTCTTGTTCTTCTTGTTCTTCTTCTTCTTGTTCTTCTTGTTTCTTGTTCTTCTTGTTCTTGTTTTCTTGTTCTTGTTCTCTGTCTTTTCTTCTTGTTCTTGTTCTTCTTGTTCTTGTTCTTGTTCTTCTTGTTCTTCTTGTTCTTGTTCTGTTTCTTCTTCTTCTTCTTCTTCTTCTTCTTCTTTCTTCTTCTTCTTCTTCTTCTTTCTTCTTCTTCTTCTTCTTCTTCTTCTTCTTCTTTCGCAATTCTTCTTCTTCTTCTTCGCAATTCTTCGCAATTCTTCTTCTCGCTGGTTTTTAAAATATTTATTTGCTTCCCAACCCCCTCTTTGTGTGCCTCTATTTCATCATCTGTATGTCAGTGTGTTAGCTGGTCCAATGCATAATCTCTCTGACCAACTGTCTGACGTCCAAATTTGTTTCTTCTTTTTTTTCTTTGTTTGCGTGTGTGTGTGTGTGTGTTCTTCTGTCATTCTGTCTGTTTGTGTGTTTGTCT
>CM054138.1:19509497-19521997 GCA_028751875.1 Rapana venosa | reverse complement strand
CACGGCAACAAGAGAGCTGTCCCTGGCAGAATTCTGTTGAAAAAGCCACTCTGATAGGGAAACAAATGCAGTTGCAGACGAAACAAAAAAAGGTGGAGCTGCTCTTGTGGCGACGCGCTCTCCCCGGGGAGAGCAGCCTGAATTTCACGCAGAGAAATATCGTGACTTAAAGTGGTATAAATAAATAAATAAATAAATGTGTGTGCGTATGTATGCATGTATGTATGCATGTATGTATGTATGTATTTGTATGTATGTATATATATATATGTATTTGTATGTATGTGTGTATGTATGTATGTATGTATGTATGTATGTATGTATGTATGTATGTATGTATGTATGTGTGTGTGTGCGTATGTATGTATGTATGTATGTATGTATGTATGTATATATGTATGTATGTATGCTTGTATGCTTAAATGTGTGTATGTGCGTGTGTATGCATGCTATGTATGTAGTATGTATGTATAGTATGTATGTATGTATGTATGTATGTTTTGTATGTGTATGTATGTCTGTCTGTCTGTCTCTGTGTGTGTATGTATCTATGCATGCATTTATGTATATGTATGTATGTATATGTGTGTATGTATGTATGTATGTATGTATGTATGTATGTATGTATGTATGTATTTATGTATGTATGTATGTATGTATGTATGTATGTATGTATGTATGTATGTATGTATGTATGTGTTGCAAAGAAATGGAAAGCTTTTACGCTGGTTGACGTTACACCAGGACTGAGAAAACGGAAAGCTGGATTAAGATTTCCTGCCGCAACGAATCAATCAAAATTCTTGGGGTCAGGAGCTGTAAAGACACAGATTTGTTAAAAATATAAAACTAAATTTTGTAAGAATTATCCTTCTTCGTCGACAAACGCTCAGAAAACAACTAGTGCTGTCTGTCACATGACCGATGTGCGTTGACAGAAAAGCAAAATGTGGAGCTGAGCATATCGATGGGTCTTGCATCATAAGTGTTCCTCTATCCATCCATGAGGGCTATAACATGTTACTAAACGCATGTTGGAAGCACTTTAAGAAGAAACTACAAAGTACCAGTTATTCCTGGAGTGATTATGTAACCCATGCATTATCTTTTGATAAGATAAAATATCGTAATTTACATGAATATAGAAATGTTATATCTCTTATCTACAGGTTTAAGCTAAATGCTTTTAGAACTAAATTTTCAAAAAAAGCAACATGTATCTGTGGTGAAAAATCTTACCAATGATCATAATCTTTTACGATGCAGAAATCTGAAAAAACATCTTACCTTCCTTCCCAGTTCGTAGCTTACAGCAAATTCTAAAAGACATTCCATTAATGAAAGAAATTGTATTGTCATTAAGCCACACTCCTATTTTCAGACTCCTTTAATATAAGGATAGCTTCAAGTTATATGAATTGGAAAGTAAGTATTTTAGCTGTTTGATGTTTTTTGTTTTGAATTTTTTTCTTCAGAATTCTTGTTTATGCTTTTTCATAATAGTTGTTTATTTGCGATTGATTAGTTATGTGCATACCCCCTCCCCCTACACACACGCACACACACGCACGCGCGCGCGCACACACACAGACACACTTTCCCGTCTGATATCACTATTTAGTGGAAGGACGTTAAACTGAAGAACTACTACTACCTGACTTCAGGCTAAGCGTATCCGACATCTGGGTGGAAGAGAATTGTTATCTTTGACATCTATTTTGGAAAAACAAGGCAAGAGACTGGACCAAGACGGCAAACAAAAATAGACAGGACGGATGCGGCGAGATGAAAATAAGGCATAGTTATACAAAGAGAGCGATAGAAAAAAAAAAGAGGGAATTCCTAGCACAGAAGTTCCAGGAAGTAGGGGATGCTGTTTATACTTATTTCATAGATCTGGTCTGCAGCGTACCATGTTTTGTCAGATCTGTTTGTTTAAACTATTGATTATTTGTCATTGAGTGCATGACTGTGTAGATTAGGTTGAATGCAAAAGCGCTTTGATTTGTCTTTGCAAGATATAGCGCTATATAAGTTCCATTTCTTCTTGTTCTTGTTCTGTGTTTTCTTGTTCTTCTTGTTGTTGTTGTTGTTGTGTTGTTGTTGTTGTTCTTCTTCTTTTCTTCTTCTTCTTCTTCTTCTTCTTCTTCTTCTTCTTCTTCTTTCTTCTTCTTCTTCTTCTTCTTCTTCTTCTTCTTCTTCTTCTTCTTTTATACTGACAGACTCCCAGCATTCCTACCGGGGAAAGTGGTGTACAATAAAGTAAAGGTAAAGGTGTCCCCATTACTATGTGGTCGTAGGGGAGTGAGGCATCAGAGACCTCAGCTTCTCCAAGGGGCCAGCGTATTGAGGGCGGCGCCCATCTCCTCTCCCTCGCTGCTTTACCTTCCCCGACCCTAAAGAGGCAGGTACCCATTTTTACAGCTGGGTGAACTGGGGGACTGTACTGAAGCCAAAGCGTGCAAACGGTCACCCATCCAAGTGGTAACCACGCTCGATGCTGCTTAACCTTAGCTGCGGAAAAGCGAGAGCTCTGGTATACAATACAATGATATTATTCAAAACTTCAGATTAAAAAAAAATTAATGAGAAGCTGTAACCAACAATTTTTTTTAATCCACCATTAACAACAACACAAATGATTGGGAAAAAAAAGGAAAAGAACTGGTGGGAATGGCCACAAGGAAGAAAACACACACGCACACTAACACAAATACACACACACACACTAAAACACACAACACACACAGACACACACACACAAACACCCCCTCCACGCTACACACAACACCACAACACACACACACACAACAACACACACACACACACACACACACACACACACACACAACACACACACACACACACACACACACACACACACACACACACACACACACACTAAACACACACAACACACACACTAAACACACAACCACACACAGACACACAAACATCCCTCCCCCCACACACAACACACAACACACACACACACACACACCTCCCCCCCCCACCCCACCCCCCCTACCACCCCCTCCCCTCCCCACACACACACACACAAAGAAGCCATCTCTTCTTGTACAGAAAAGGCCCAAAAGTGACAGATGCATACGAAGCACGTGAAACCCGGAGTTGGAATAACTGATACCACTAACTTGTAGGGCATCCTGGCGGCGCCTTGGTATCAGACGATGGTGATAGATAGGTTGGTAAGATGTACACATTTCGCCGTCCTCCCTGCCCTCCCTGCCCTCCCTCCCCTCCTCTCCTCTCCGCCCACCCCCTCTCCCTCTACCTCCCCCCACCACCCCACCTCCTGTATCCGTCATCCATTGCACATCTTCCCTGTCTACCTGTATCTGTTGGTCTCACTTTTCCGATACTAGCCAGACTATATTATCATTTGAGTCTGAATCATCGTCGTCGTCGTCGTCATCGTCATCATCGTCGTCATCATCATCATCATCATCATCATCATCATCATCATCATCATCATCATCATCATCATCATCATCTTCTTCTTCTTTCTTCTTCTTCTTCTTCTTCTTCTTCTTCTTCTTCTTCTTCTTCTTCTTCTTCTTCTTCTTTGCAATTCTTCCTCGCAATTCTTCTTCGCAATTCTTCTTTGCAATTCTTCGCAATTCTTCTTCGCAATTCTTCTTCGCAATTTTTCGCAATTCTTCTTCTTCTTCTTCTTTGCTCTTCTGTTCTTCTTGTTCTTCTTGTTCTTCTTGTTCTTCTTCTTCTTCTTCTTCTTCTTCTTCTTCTTCTTCTTCTTCTTCTTCTTCTTCTTCTTCTTCTTCTTCTTCTTCTTTCTTCTTCTTCCTTCATTCTTCTTCCTTTCTTCTTCTTCTTTTTCTTCTTCTTTTTCTCTCTTTCTTCTCTTCTTCTCTCTTCTTCTTCTTCTTCTTCTTCTTCTTTTCTTCTTTTCTTCTTCTTCTTCTTCTCTTCTTCTTCTTCTTCTCCTCCTCCTCCTCCTCCCCTCCTCCTCCTCCTCCTCCTCCTCCTCCTCCTCTCCTCCTCCTCCTTCTTCTCTTGTCGACCACTCAGACAGCAACTATTGTTATCTGTCATATGAGCGAAAACGCGTTGCGCTGCCGTTAAGCGCCTGACAAGTCAGGCCCAGCGCATCCGATTTCGGCGTGGGAGAGAATATATATTTTTTAATATATATTTTAAGTCTATCTGGAAAAAAAGACAGAAGAATAGACCAGGAAGGAAGAAAACACACAAGAAGGGGGTGACAGAAAGAAAAGGAACAAGGCAGAAACAAAGAGAGGGATAGAAAAGAGGGAACTCCAAGCTCATAATTTGCGGAAGGTGGGAATGCTATTTATACTGACAGGCCCCCAGCATCCCCACAGGGAAAGTCTGCTGGATCTTATAATTATAGCTTCAGTGTTTGTGAGCTGGAGTGGGTTCAAGATTAGAAAGGTTATTTTCGTTTAAAGTGATTAAAAGAATCAATTGGGTTAGATTGTGCTGTGCTGAGTTGTGCTGTGCTGTGCTGTGCTGCGCTATGCAGTGCTGTGCTGTGCAGTGCTGTGCTGTGGTGTATGGTGTTTTGTGTTGTAATGCGTTGCACAGCGGTGTGATTTGGTGTGTTGTGTTGTGGTTTGGTGTGGTGGGGGTGGTGTGGCGTGGTGTGTATGTCTGCGCGCGCGCGCGTGTGTGTGTGTGTGTGTGTGTGTGTGTGTGTGTGTGTGTGTGTGTGTGTGTGTGAGATAGAGAAAGAGAGAGAGGGATACAGGCAGACAGACAGACAGACAGAGACAAAGCAATTATTCTGTTGTAATGCCCTTATTTATAGTTGGGTTTTTTCTTCTCGTTCTTCTTATGTGTTCGTTTGAATTTCACTTCCGTGCTGTGCCAATACCTAATACTGCATCATATTTACCGTACAAGTATAATTATATTGTGGGATGCTGGTGGCATTATCTTTCTCATTAATTTTTGCTTAATCACAACGCATTTTTTTTATTAATATTTGAAGAGCTTTCATTATGTCTGTTTCTGAAAAAAGGAGTTAAAATGAATAATTTCTGTACCTATTCAGCTCTTTAAAAGACAACGAAAACAATTTTGGGGGGCAAGTTTTTCTCCGTAAAAGGCTGCCAAAACAAATGTTCTCTTTGCAATTTTTCCCCTTTAGAAAGCTACCAAAAAACCCTGAGTCACCTCTTTGCTAGTTTTCCCCTTAAAAGGCTGCCAAAAATTGATCTCGTTTTCGCCAGTTTTCATCGTAAAACAATACCAAAAGGAATCTTTTGTATGCCAGTTTTTCCCCTTAAAAGGCTGACAAAGATAAATCCTTTCTTCGCCAATTTTTCACCATACAAAGATGTCAAAATGATTCCTTTCTTTCTAAGTTTACCCCCTTAAAAGTCTGCCAAAACAAATCCTTTCTTTTTGAGTTTTTTCCCCTTAAAAGCTGCCAAAAATGAATCCTCTTTTAGCAAACTTTTGCCCCTTAAAAAACTGCCGTAAACGAATACTCTCTCTTTCTCCCTTTCAAAAGCATGCTAAAGTCTAATTTTCTGGTGTTATCCATCGAGAAATGCGTGAAAGTTATATGAAGCACACAATTAATTTGTTGTTTTATTAACATAAAGACTTTTATAGTCTGTCACCGATATCTTGGAACAGCTTCACCCTCAGCATCATTATTGTTAAAGCCATCACCATCGTCATCACCATCGTCATTGTCATCGCTGTTGTTGCCTCAACGACATCGTCATTGTCATTGTCAAACATGTCATCAACATTATTAGTAGTCGGAATAGTCGTAGTGGTAACAACAGCAACAATAATAATACAACAACAACAATAAGAAGAACAGCATCAGCATTAGCCATTCTCATGGTGGTAGCAGTAGTATTTTAGTAGCAGCAGCAGCAAAAGCAGCGGAAGCAGCAGCAGTAGCAACAGCAGCTGCTGCAGCAACAGCAGCAGAAGCAGCAGCGGTTGTGGTAGTAGTGATAGTTGTTTTAATGACAGAAAAAAGTCACATTAGCAAGAAGAGCAGTACCAGCATCACCAGCATCATCAACAGCAGCAGTAGCAGCAGTAACCAAGTCCAACAGTACTTTTCTACTAACTCTTTTCATACGCTTTAAAAAAAAAAAAAACACCATCACAATCAACCTCAATAATTCACAAAAAGTACATTTACAACCCCCCCCCCCCCCTTATCCCCCAACCCCACCTCAGAAACAGAAATCCTAACAAAACATTACCAGAAAAATCCAGAAGCAAATTAACATCAGTCTCTTCCACTCTGTCCTTCTCCAAAAACTCTTCAGGAATGAATGAATGCCAGCTTTTAGCGGCACGAAGAAAGAACTCTCAGACTGCGTGTGATTGATTAAAACCTGCTGCTGCTGCTGCTGTTATGCTGTTATGCTGTCCCCAGGAATGGATTAGGTAGGGGCGGTGGAGATGGAGGAAGAAAATCGATGGTAGGAAAGGAACATTTTAGTCAGGGATGAATTCCTATGTTTGATTTTCATGGCGAATTTCAGTTCTGACGATGTTGGGAGAAATGGACGGAAGGACATAGAGAGAGAATGTAGGAGGGATGGGAGGGGTGGGGAGAGAGAGAGAGAGAGAGAAGAGAGAGTGAGAGAGAGAGAGAGAGAGATGAGAGAGAGAGAGAGAGAGAGAGAGAGAGAGCGACAGACAGACAGAAAGACAGAGACAGAGATTCAGAGAGAAAGAGACTATCAAGAGAGAGAGAGAGAGAGAGAGAGAGAGAGGAGATGAGAGAGAGGAGAGAGAGATGAGAGTGAGGAGAGAGATGAGAGAGAGAGAGAGAGAGAATGAAGAGATGAGAGAGAGGGAGAGGAGAGAGAGAGAGAGAGAGCTAGCTCTTTGTGTACGTGTGCACGCGTGCCTACGTATGAGTATTCTTTTATGTGCTGGATTTTTCTTTTCATGTTCTCGTACCATCAGAGTCATAAGCTGTCAAAAAGCTAGTTATCGATGTTAAGCCGCCATAAGACTACTAAGCAGAAAGGCCCTGCACTGCCGCTGGGTTACTTCTGTGGTGTTAAGTGGTGTCAGTTCTTGTCCACCATACCCAGGACACCACTTCCTAGCTCCGACTGCATTAACAACAATAAATGGTTTATTTTTCTTTGCTTCCTCATCTTCTGTGACATTCCTGTCCGGCTGTTCCCACGCCGCTCATCTCAGTCTCCCCGCCACAGCCATACCCAGATTCGTTATGTCTCACCCTCAGGGTCGGAAGCCCACAGGGAGCCCATCACTATCAGGCCGCCGTGGAGCCACCAGCCAGAGGGACCCTGCGTTTCTGCCGGGTCACTTTGGTGGTGTTCATTGGTGCCTGTTCTGAGCTAACATACGCAGGACACCACCTACTAAGCCCCCTACTAACGACACTATTAGCTCAGTCGCGGAGCCAGACTGAGTGAGTTTCCCACCGGAGGTGACAACCACCACAACGTCCCTCCAATGACCCTCCCACGCGAATCTCCAACTCCAAAGGCTATTGACACAAACTCACCACAGGAACAAAAGTGTATGGGGAAACCGAATCTATCATGAGACCAGAGCAACTGGGACCACCGAACCAGGAGCTTCTTTTGAATTGCATGATAATCAATGCTAATGAGTATGACGTAAATGCTGCTATAGAAGTGCATGTGCTTTGAGACTACTTGACAGGGTTGTACTCTACGCTTACTATCATAATATATCCCGGCATCAACCGGGTCCCGAGAGATACAGACACCTGCAGTGTTGGTCAGGTTTTTATTTTTAGCAACACTATCTAACTCGCATCCGTAAAGTGGTTGAATCTCGACTGTGTGGTCCCAGTCTTCCCAATGAGCCCACAGCACACTCACTCTGGGTAGGAGCCGGCCGGAGTCCGAAAAATCCCTATGACTCTTATGGGATTCGAACCTGCGATCTGCCAGTCCGTAACCCAAGACGCTAACCACTGCGCCATGGAGGCTGGTATTGACGACAGTATTTCAGTTTGCTGCTGAGTCAGACTATGAGTGTGACACCCACCTAAGACTAGGATCATTGGCAATATCCCTCCTCATCAACCCCCGCCCCCCCCCCCCCCCCCCCCCTTCCTCCCCGGACCACACACACAAACACACACACAAACACACACACATACACACACAAACACACAAACACACACACATACACACACACACCATTATCCTGAAAATAAAAGAGCACACACCATACATACACTACACACACACACACACACACACACACACACACACACACAACACACACACACACACACACACACCACACACACACACACACACACACACACCCACTATCCTGAAAATAAAAGAACACACACACATACACACTTACACACACACACACTCTCATCACACACACACACACACTCACCGCTCACACAGACACACACACTCACACACTCACACACAAACACACATACATGTACACACACACTCACTCTCTCTCTCTTTCTCTCTTCACACACACACATACACACACATACCCACTACACACACACACATACACACACACACACACACAAACACACATACATATCACGCACACACACTCACTCACTCTCTCTCTTTCTCTCTCTCACACACACATACACACACATACCCCCCCCCCCTCACACAACACACACAGCACACACCTGTGCCCCAACGGCAATCTCTTATTAACCCTTAGGCTCTGAAGGTGTTGACACAAGCTCATCACAGGCACAGAAGTGTATTGGAAAACGAATGCCAATACACTCTATCATCTCAAAACCCCGGAGACATTCCTGTAGGTTACGACCACATGATTAATTAAACATCAAAAGGAGAAGAGATGGCCAGTAAACAGGACATCACAGGCCTTACAGCACCATACAATATCAACGCATGACATCCTCTGTGCAAACAGCATGTACGCGACTGTAGAAGATTCACGTTTGCATGCGTGCGTGCGTGCGTGCGTGCGTGTGTGTGTGTGTGTGTGATTCAGATTCAGATTCAGACACACACACACAACACACACACACACACACACACACACACACACACACACACACACACACACACACACACACACACACACACACACACATTGAAGGAAAGTGGCAGGATGGTTAAGACGTTTGCCTGCCAACAAGTTAACCGTGAGGTTCTGGGTTCGATTCCCAGCCTCGCCCTTTCTTCCCAGTTTGACAAAAAAAATCGAACTGAATGTCAAAGTCCTTCGGATGAGACTATAAACCAAGGCCCCGTGTTCGAACGCATGCAGAATATCTAGCGCACACGTGAAATCCTGCTACGCTTTTCGGAAGAGTAGGCCATTGTGTGCCGGTGGAAACAGATGACAAAATTTACAAAACCGCATACACACGGGGACTGGATGTAAAAAAGCACATGAGTGCTTATTCCATTATCCTCGATATGAAAAGAATAAATAAAATAAATAAACAAATAAAAAACACACTCGCACACACACAGATTTAATAAAATGCTAAATAATTGTTTATGATTAGACATAATCAGAATATCAGCTGTGTAAAACAGAAATCAACTTTGAATATCTATAATAATTATTTCAACCTATGAAAATCTAATGATTTCATTTGAATAACAACTGCATACATTCTTAAAATCCATCCTCATCGTAAACTCTCTCTCTCTCTCTCTCTCTCTCTCTCCTCTCTCTCTCTCTCTCTGAGTGCTGTTAATTTGTTTAATAATAAAACCAATACTCCCCCGTGGGGATGCCGGAGGCCTGTCAGTATAAATAGCACGCCCACATTCTGGAAACTGTGTGCTAGGATGTCTAGGTCAGCAGCAGCAGCGGCAGCAACAGCAGTAACAGCAGCAGCAGCAGCAGCAGCAGTAGTAGTAGTAGTAGTAGTAGTAGTAGTAGTACTAGCAGCACCAGCAGCAGCAGCAGTGGTAGTAGTAGTGGTAGTAGTGGTAGTAGTAGAAGTAGTAGTAGTTGTAGTAGTAGCAGGAGTAGTAGTAGTAGTAGTAGTAGTAGTAGTAGTAGTAGTAGTAGTAGTAGCAGTAGTAGCAGAAGTAGCAGCAGAAGCAGCAGTAGTAGTAGTAGTAGTAGTAGTAGTAGTAGTAGTAGTAGTAATAATAATAATAATAATAATAATGAATGGAACTTATATAGCGCTATATCTTGCAAAGACAAATCAAAGCGCATGCATTCAAGGTAATCTTACACAGTCATACGATCAATGATAAATAATCAATAGTTTAAACAAACAGATATTACAAACATGGTGCGCTACAGACAAAATCTATGAAATAAAATTTCAATAGTCAAATGTTTTTCAAAAGCACACACACACACTCACACAGGTCGTATACTTTAGCAGGGTGATAGGACATGGGTTAGTGAAGGTGGGATAGTTCTGATATGAAACAGGAGGGGGGAAATCTTAGGTTTGAAATACATATGTCTTGAGGCTGGATTTAAAAGTGTCGTAACTAGGTTTCTGGCAAAGAGAGAGAGGGAACTCATTCCAGGTCGATGGACCCGAAATAGAGAGCGAGCAGCGGCCAAGGGTGGATTGGTTGAATCTAGGTATTCCTATGCACAAGGTATCTGCAGCAGAGCGGAGGGAACGTGAAGGAGTGTACAGGTTAAGACATTCACAGTGGTAGGAGGGTGCAGTTTTGTGGAGACATTTGTAACAGAGGGTACTGATCTTATAATTTACTCTCTGTGGCACAGGCAGCCAGTGGAGAGATCGCAAGAGAGGGGTAATGTGCTCAGATTTTTTCTTTTTGAGAACTAGTCGAGCTGCGGAGTTTTGCATACGTTGAAGGAAGTGGATAGATGATGCTGGCAGACCAGACAAAAGAGAATTGCAATAGTCCAGACGTGAAAGAATGAGAGAAGTGACAAGTTTGGCTGTTGCATCTGTGGACAGGTACTTTCGAATTGCACTAATACGCAGTAATTGATAGTAGCAGACTGACAGGTCTGGGTGATGAATTTTTGCATAGAGAGTGTGTTGTCGATAAAAACACCTAGATACTTCACAGCAGTGGATAGAGGGACTGATTGATGTATTGCCGAGTTCTATTGAAGCTGTTGTAATGGAAGAGAATTTGTGTTTGGTCCCTACGAGCATGGCTTCGGTTTTATCTGCATTTAACTGTAATTTGTTCTGTGTCATCCAGTTTTGAATATCTTCAAAGCAGTGGGCCATATTTGTCAGGAGAGAAGGCAGATTAGTAGTAGTAGTAGTAGTAGTAGTAGTAGTAGTAGTAGTAGTAGTAGCAGTTGTAAAAACAGCAGCAGCAGAATCAACATCATCACCATTATGACATCATCATCATCATCATCATCATCATCATCATCATCATCATCATCATCATCATCATCATCATCATCATCATCATCATCATCATCATCATCATCATCATCATCAGAAGCAGCAGCAACAACAACAGTAGCAGCAACATCAGCAGCAAAATTAACAGCAGCACAAGTAGCACAATTTTTTTAGTACACACTTTTGCCATAATATCACCATCGTCATCTTCTTCTTCATGATGATGATCATCATCATGATCATTATCATCAGAAGCAGCAGCAGCAACAGCAGCAGAGGTAACAACAGCACAAGCAGCAATCTTTTGCACACACTTTTACCTTAACTTTCAAAACCTTACATTCCTGATTCCCCGCTTTCAGTGAGTGCTATGTTGTGAAGCAAAAATTCTGTAGAAAACAGAAAATCCCAACAAACATGATTTTTACAAAAATCGATGCAAATTGATAAATTTTCATACTTTCAACTTCAGAATCAATGCCAACTGTTAGCAGCACAGAGAGTCTAAGGCGAATTTTTGATTGATTAGAGTCTGCTGTGTCCATGACAGGAACTAATTAAAAAGAAATCGATATCATAAGGAAATGAAGATGGGGCTTGAATGAGTTCCTGTGTTTGAGTTTCATGGCAAAATTTACTTCAGTTCTGACGATGTTAGAGATTGATTGATTGATTGATTGACTGATCATCTTTATTCCCAAGGGTTGGGTACATCAGCATTGACATACTTTTTTTTTCATCCGGCCCTTGCCCTGAGAAGGGACTATCATTAATAATCACAAATAAGAATTTCTAAAGCAGAAACAACGTCATTTATTTATTTGTTTATTTATTTTATTTTATTCTTTTACATCGAGGATAATGGAATAAGCACTAATGGGCTGTTTTACATCCAGTCCCCGTGTGTCCCCGTTATTTTGATATGAGAGAGCTAGGAGAGAGAGAGAGAGAGAGAGAGAGAGAGAGAGAGAGAGAGAGAGAGAGAGAGAGAGAGAATTATATTGTGAATCTAACTCTGGCATCAGCAACATCAAAATCAATGAGAAAGCTGATATTAAAAAAACCAACCCCCCCCCCTCAACCCCCCAAAAAACAACAGCAACAACAAAACAACAACCTCCCCCCAAAAAAACACAAAAACAACAACAACAAAAAAAAACCAACA
>CM054138.1:19484497-19506997 GCA_028751875.1 Rapana venosa | reverse complement strand
GTACATGCGCGAACGCACATAAAACATCTTGCGCATACGTTAAAACCGGTTCCGCTTTTCGGAAGAGTAGGCCGTTATGTACCAGAGGGAACTGATCACAAAATTTACAAAACCACATGCATACGGGGATTGATGAGGAAAAAAAGACCTAAGAGTGCTTATTCCATTATCCTATTAGGACAGTATTTACAAGATCGCATACACACGGGGATTGGATGTAAAAAAATGCACATAGGTGCTTATTCCATTATACTCGATATAAAAGAAGAAAATAAATAAATAAATAAAATGAAATAAATAAATTCTCACAAGAAAAGAATGAATTAAAATAAATAATATATCAAATAAAACAGAAATTTGAAAAGCAAAACCAAACCTAAACCAACCAGACAAAATCTAATAATCTAAAATAACCTTACACTGTGTGAAAGCACGTGATACAACCATTGACGCTGGGGGCAACAGCAAAGTGAGAGGCTGTATGACCAGTGGCTTTCTTTCCCACTCATGGAATTCCACTTTACAGCTTAGTCTTTAGTGATCGACTATGACTCTCTGACTAGGAGGCTTGACTCGCACAGTCCTTATGTGCTGCAGCCCTGGGGGCTGGTTGGCCTTTGGAGAACATCTCCAACGCTGACTGTCCTTATGCCCACTTGGCCGAGAGAGTGGGGATGTACTGTGGGCAAGGCATCTCCACTATAATCCAATTTTTGCCCAGTTTCCAAAACAGCAGCTGCCTTCTCTGCTGTTTTGGAGGTCATCGTCGAAAACGACGGAGAAACATACATATGAGACTAAACAGAAACAGACAGAGGCCGACACAACAGCTGGTGTTGTACACGCCGACTTATAGCTCTTGAACCTTGACCAGTACTAGTAAGGGGAGTAGATACAGACGACTGTTCTTCCATTCCTACAACAACCATCCCCCCTACCCCCCCCCCCACAGAAGGAGAAGAACAGAGAGAGAAAGAGAGAGAGAGAGAAGAGAGAGAGAGAGAGAGAGAGAGAGAGAGAGAGAGAGAGAGAAGAGAGAGAGAGAAAGGGAAAGAGAGAGAGAGAAACTGGGGGAGTAGATACAGACGACTATTCTTCCATTCCTGACACAACCATCACCTACCCCCCCCCCCCCCCACCCCACAAGAGAGAGAGAAGGGAAAGAGAGAGAGATGAGAGAGAGAGAGTGAGAGAGAGAAGAGAAGGGAAGAGATGGAGAGAGAGAGAGAGAGATGGAGAAGAGAGAGAACTGGGGGCAGTAGATACAGACGACTATCTTCCATTCCTGACACAACCATCCCTACCCCCCCCCCCCCCCCCTCCCCCACAGAGAGAGAGAGAGACAAGGGAAGAGAGAGAGGAGAGAAGAAGGGAAGAGAGGGAGAGAGAGAGGGAGAGAGATGGAGAAGGGAAGAGATGGAGAGAGAGAGAGAGAGAGAGAGAGAGAGAGAGGAGAGAGAGAGAAGGGAAGAGAGAGAAGGGAAGAGATGGAGAGAGAGAAGGGAAGAGATGGAGAGAGAGAGAGAAGGAAGAGATGGAGAGAGAGAGAGAGAAGGGAAGAGATGAGAGAGAGAGAGAAGGGAGAGATGGAGAGGAGAGAGAGAGAGATACAGAAATGAGTAGAGAGAGAGAGAGAGAGAGAGAGAGAGAGAGAGAGAGAAAGGAAGAGAGGGAGATAGAGAGAGAGAGAGAGGAAAAAGAAGGAGAGGAGAGAGAGGAGAAGAGAGAGAGAGAGAGAGAGAGAGAGAAGGAGAGAGAGAGAGAGAGAGAAGAGAGAGAGAGAGAGAGAGAGAGAGAGAGAGAGAAGAATGGAGAGGAGAGAGAAAATTGACAATTGAACAATTGACAAAAATAATTGCGATTAGCAATCAAGCCATATAGCGCTGCGGGCGGTAACAACGATATCGAACGCGAACGCGAATACAATGACATGAGAAACCATGGCAGATTGGGAGTAAAGAAGAGTCGATACATTATGTCTGTGTCTCAAGAGCTCAATTTTAAAACAGCATTTCCTTTTCCAGTGTACACAGCCAGCGAAGTCGCCCATGTAAGATGGAGAGAGAGCGAGAGAGAGAGAGAGAGAGAAGAGATGAGAGAGAGAGAAGAGAGAGAGAGAGAGAAGAGAGAGAGAGAGCAGAGAGAGAAGGGAAGAGATGGAGAGAGAGAGAGAGAGAGAGAGGAGAGAGAGATAGAGAGAGAAGAGAGAGAGAGAGAGAGAGAGAGAGAGAAGAGAGAGAGGAGAGAGAGAGAAGAGAAGAGAGAGAGAGAAACTACCTAACCGACCCCCCCCAAAATAAAATCCCAAACTTTTTTCTTTAACTTTTTCTCTTTTAGCATTGATGGAGTTTGTCACAAAGCACTTACCACCAACAACACCACCTACCACACAACACCACCACCACCACCACAAGACAGCCATCGTCTTTATCTCAGTACTGGCTGACGATACCTGGAGGAGGCCATGTGGTACTGAAACACACGAATGTAATGGGATAACCTGGAGGGAGGGGGCAATGGAGAGGGGGCGGGGTGGGGGGGGATGGGGGGGGGGGGGCAACACATCCCAACATGAGACCAAGCCTCTTGTCCTACCATGGAAGGATACACACCTGTCTTTACGTGTTGCCACCTCTCTCTAGTTTTTAAATTTTTTTATATCACTCTTGTATTCTGATTTTGAATTGCAAGATATAGCGATCTTAGAATTTCCATATATGAGTGATGATGAAGAATGATGATGATGATTAGTTATTATTATTGTTTTGTTGTTGTTGTTATTATTATTATATAATTATTATTAAATTATTATTTAATTATAAATTATTCATAATCCACGGACTATTCAAGTATTATACAGAAATGAAAACCACTTTTTTTTTTGGGGGGGGGGGGAGGGGGGGGAGAGGAAGTGGGGGGGAGTGGGGGGGGGGGGGTTGGGGGGGATGGGAGGGGGGAGGGTTAAAAGGCTAGCTTCTGATACAAAAGTTGTGATGTGATTTTGGCACAAATTTGGTTGGTTGGTTTGAAATTTATTTTAAAACAAAGAAAGAAAAAAAGCAAAACACTGTACCCCTCAGTCCTTAATTATTATCTGCTAGCTGCCTAACTTCAATATGCACATGACTGCCTGGTGTTATTCTATGTCCTCAATTTTAAAAAACCCAATTACATAGTGGATTTGTATAAAAATAATAATAATAATAATAATAATAATGATAATAATGATAATAATAATAATAATAATAATAATAATAATAATAATAATAATGATACATGGAATGTATACAGCGCTATATCTTGCACAAAAAAAACCCCAAATCAAAGCACTTAAAGCGCTTATACTTTTAAAAAAATCTGTGAAAATCCGCAAATAAATTTTCTGACTAGCACTCTATAGAAAATAACATTTTACCCGGAAGCTAAAGGTGTAGCGTAGCCTGTAGGTTTTAGTGTGTGTGTGTGTGTGTGTGTTGTGCAGCGTGCGTGTTGTGAGTGAGGCGTGCGTGCGTGTGGTGCGTGTGTGTGTGTGCATGTGTGTGTAATGTGTGTGGTGTGTGTGTGTCTGTGTGGCTGTGTGTGTGTAGAATGGTAGGCAGATGGATAGTAGAAACAGCTGTAAGCAGTAGAAGTCTACACAAAGAACATGATGATCTATCCGCTTACAATCAAGCCTGGACCTTGACCCCCATACAGTACCCCATCCGACTTGCTGTACTATAACCACCAACGCCATATCACAGATGAGACAGCACACGTGCATAAAGAGCCTTCCTTCAGTTCCTATCATCACCTCACGTGTTGGTGATACTGACGCAGAAATCAATCTACTTTTTACCAAACACTTTTGTCACGCTGACACCTCAAATCTTTAAAACATGGTGATACTGACGCAGAAATCCATCTACTTTTTCCCAAAAACACTTTTGTCATGCCAACACCTCAAATCTTTAAAACATGGTGATCACTCACTCACTCATCCCTTGGTCGGGACGACCGTTGGGGTACCCGCACGGACGCTGCAAGTGGACCGCCAAATGGTTCTGTCCTGGGCTGTTTCAGAGGCTTGGTATGTTGAGGCCGTCCCTCCTTGATGTTGGAATATCCAGCATTTGCTTGGTCGTCCTCCTCCTTGCATCCTTCCACCATATCCCCTGCGGACGTCTTTGACAGCATTATGTAATGTCCTTGTGTGGGCCAAACCACCTTCAGTGTCCTCCGTTTGACTGAACTAGCAATGGATCCTATCTTGTTTGCCAGCCAGTGCCGTCGATACTGCTGCCAAAGACGTAGACAATGGTTGATGCGTCTCTGTACGTGATGTTCAGGATCCGCCTGAGGCACAAAAGAAGTTCATCTCAAAGGCATTGAATCGGAAACGGAACTAAATCGGCAGTACTGTCCCATGCTTTCAACAGCTGTACAATAAGGCAATGGAAGTGACCGATGCCTTGTAAGTCTACCTTAGCGGTGAGGTTCTGAGGATGAGTTTCACCCCACTTTCGCCAGCTTAGTCATGGGAGGAAGAGTGGCCACAGCAAGTCTGTGATCTTTACACCTCTTGAGTGCTCGTGCCATTCTTTGGTGATGACGCTCCCAAAACTTGAAAGTATCTCATCCCCTATACACTATAACCCTCCTCTAGTTCTCGCCCTCATCGTGATGCGGTAGGGAGTGGTCTGGGTGAGGTAAATCTGTTTTCACTAGGATCTTGCACTTTTCCGTGCTGAACTCCATTAACCGAGGGCATTGCGATGTTTCCAGTCTGGTGGTGAAGATCCTGGAGTTCTTCTTCACGTAGCGGCCCATGAGATCAAAACGTGCTGCGAATCGAATATTGCAGACTGGCCTTCCTCCTATTGTGATTGTGGTCTTGAAGCCAAGAGGGGGACTTTCTCATGATTTATCCCCGAAACACGTTGAAAAAGAACGGGGGATCAGCCGGGCAGCCATGTCGAACTTCCAACTGAAGTCCGAAGAACTCCCGCGATTTCCTTCTTTCTTCCCCCATGAGGACTTTGCACTAGTGGGAGCTGTCATTACAGCGCCTGGATGACTTGAATCGTCCTCAGTCGAAGCTATAGTACTCTCATGACTTGCCAAACAGAGATTCATCCACAACTCCACTCGACGGTCGAAGGCCCTTCTTGAAAGATCAATGAAGTTTGTTGTATAACTGTAGCTGATGTTGGAGATGCTTCTCTATGACATTCTGAATTTTGAAGACTTTTCGACAAGTGCTTCGACTTCGACCAATGTTCTAATCCTTGCCTGTTTCTTCTGATAGGATTTCTTTTTCTTCTGCATTGTGGTTTCAGAGTCTGTTCAAGGCATTGCGTAGCATAAAACTTTGCTAGGCTTTTGTGCTTATCAGACTGATTGTTCTGTAATTTTGGCACTTCTTCAGGTCGACCCTTCTTTGTGAAGTGGAACTATGACTGGATTGGGATCCACTTGTTAAGTATGGCAAGAAAGGCCACTCTTTGCTGGTCCAGATGCGTTGGCAGATGATTGTTATCCTTGATCATCTCTGGCCTCCGTTTCTTGATGAGCTCACCGGAGATGTTGTCAATCCCAGGTGACTTGCCATCCTTCAGGGAACTAACTGCTTCTCTAACCTCTTCCTCCAGCACCCTGTGGGCTTTCAGGACCTGATGTCTGGGAACTTGCTCGTGAAGTTTGTTCGGGATCAGCCTTCAGCTTGTAGTTGTAAACAGGTCTCTGCAATATTCTGTCCATACTCTTCATAATAGTGGCGCTCACTGTAAAGGACTGACCCCATCTTTTTGTCTTCAATAACAGGAGGTCCTTTGCTGCTGGCTGGGACTTGGTTAGTAACCTTGATGGTTCTGGTACGGGACCTCTTTGCTAGTCTCCTTTTCGTCCGCAATGCCTCTTCTCAACCTTGGCGCATTGTTCTGACATCACAGTTCCCCAATGGCCCTCAGTCATCTTCTTCTTGATTGACCTGTTTACTGTTCTATACTCCTCGGTTCCGTTTCGGGGTTTTTTGTTCTTCACTGGCTATTTAGCTCCCTACGTTGGTCCGCACAGTCCAATAATCGTTGGTAACCGCACGGATTGTGTTCTATCTATTTTTTTTTCCTCTCCTTTCCCCCAAAGGATCTCCAGCGCTGTCTCCTGAATGTCTTGCTGAAGGTACCCTCAGTGAGGTTTGTTGATGTCAATCTTGGAGGAAGAAAATTTTCAATTCTGCAAATTCTGCCCCCTAACTCATCTTTAAAGATTTCAGCAGCGACTTCGGGGGTCCCTTCAGCTTTTCCATGTAGAACCGCAGACGGAGAGGGCGGGGAGGATTTTTCCTTCTGGTTCTTGGTCTTCCAGCTTACTGTAGGGTCATGATTACCATGTCTGGGTCACTGCCGATATCTATCGCCTAGGGACACTTCTTTCTGTGGCTTTGTTGATGCTCCGACCATTAAATCGTGTTGGGGGCCAAGATGTAGTCCAATCTGGTTATGTTTCCTTTTCTTCCATTTGGTTTAATGTGTCTTCCATAAAACATGGTGATACTGAGCGCAGAAATCAAATCTACTTTACCACACACTTTTGTCATGCTAACACCTCAATCTTTTGTCATAAAAAACACCTGCCAAAACAGCTAGTTTTCTGATTTTCTGACGCACACATTTCCCTAATCTATTTAACATAAAAAGCCATACATCACATCAACACACACACACACGAAAGTCAGTCTAATCCGCCAAAAACCTCCTCCAATGCCGCCATGATTTAAAACGGGGGGAATCAGTCTCCCTCACAAAAGAAAAAGATAATTAAACCTATCCGCAGCGGGGTTTTGGGGGATTAGAGTTTATAGGATAACTGGGGGGACTGTTGGACTGTTGGGCCCACCCAAGCGACGATACTTTTGACTTTAAAAGTAAACGGGGTGATAAGGAAAGGCCCTTGTGATAAACACGATGGGGCCACTAGAAATCTTCCTTGTGCTTGATGCAGCACGGCCCCTCACGTCAGGGAAAATCAATCCGCCCTTATTTAAATTTATGTTTTTTTGGGATAAGCTCGAGGTCCCAAGGGTGAGATTTTTGCATGGCAACGAAACCATTTTGGGGGTCAGTGAGAAATAACATATGAAACGTGGGAAAAAGAAACACGGGGTTGACAAAAACCCCACTTATTTTTTCATAGTTTTTGGTTTGCAAAATTATACACCCCCCGAGAAAATTATCAAAAAAACAAACCAGGGACAACCTTCAACTTTCCAACCCCCGGGGCAGCTAAGTCAGAATCGCAACACAATTTACAAGTAAAATGTCCTAAAAAAACAAGCACACAAAAGTTATCTCTTCTCAAAAAGGGCCCAAATTGACAGAGACGTGGGGGCACGTGAAACCCGGAAAAATGACACCCCGGGGCTTTTAGGCTTTCTGAGGGCCCTCTTATCAACCGTGGTGAAAAACCGTGGGAAAAAACTTTAGGGTTTTTTGTACCCTCTCCCTTTGCTCTTTCTTTCTACCTATTTCCTCTGCACTTCCTTGTTTTATGATTTACTGTGTTTAAAAAAAAAAGGGGTCAGGTCAAGGTGCCTTGCTACCGGTAACCAGTAACCCGTACCACCTGGACAGGGGGGGAGTCAACCCCAACCAAAAACACCCCTGGAGAGAGATGGACGCCGCAGGCTACTTTTGCCCAAGACACCTATATGGAATGGACTCATCCAGGCACTCCCCCCAAGCCCCGCGCTAAGGGGAGTCCGGCCCCACCGTTCGTCCACCAGCGCGCCCCTACACCCCTGGGGGGTTATGGGGCCCACGAACAGTGAAAAAAGAATGTTTATTCAAAAAAAAAATGGTTATCAACATGTAAAACTGTGAGCAACAAAAGCCCACAGCTTCTACTTCTCCATGGGCCAAACTACACATTTCATTGGGCAGCTTGACACAAAACATACTTTGAAAAATAACAATATTGCTGAAAAGCAGATAGAAAACAAAATATTGGAAAAGGGACAGGGGAATTTTACTTTTGCAGGTTGAAATGGGATTCATTGAGGGGGATTTTTTTTTTTTCTCAAAGTGATTGAAATAACTCACAAAAAACAACAATGAAAATAAAAACAAAAGACGAGACGACGACACGACACTATACTACTACTATTCTACTACTATTATACACTACTACACTACTAACTACTTTCCAACTACTAAACTACTACTACTACTACTACTCTACCACTCTATGATGTGCTGATCATCATCAAATCATAATGTACCCATTTGTGGGAGGTTAAGAGGTTCATTTCTGGTGGGATCAAAAAGGCGTGGTTCAAGTCCCGAAAGAGTCATGGGTTTCTCTTTCGACTATAACCACTCCGCCAAGGGAGTGTGCTGTGGGCTTTTGGAAAAGCTGTTACCTGATCAAGTTCATTCATTTTAACAGATCCTATATTACTTGATAACACGCAGGCGACGTATCTTTGTCCGGTTTCGACGGATATATTACGAAGGGGAATGTAATACAGCTTTGTCCAGTCGTCTCAAAGTTGAGCACTTCCATAGCATTTTCCGACAACAAAAAAAAAAAACCAGCAGTAGACGGGATAAGGGAAAGGTAGTAGTAAAAAGGGTAGGA
The DNA here is from genome assembly GCA_028751875.1 of Rapana venosa. NCBI lineage: Eukaryota > Metazoa > Mollusca > Gastropoda > Neogastropoda > Muricidae > Rapana > Rapana venosa. The sequence goes on along the minus strand of CM054138.1, from coordinate 19,498,381 downwards.
AAAAGTATAGAAGGATCCTTGAAGAGGGATAATGACAAATGCGTTGGGTGAAGCATTTTGGGACTGCAATAACCCATCTATCATCGTCATATCTCATCACAACATCTCATCTCCAAACACACAGCACACAGCAGCGAGCAGCAGCAGCACAGCGCAGCAGCCACGCAGCAGAGCAGCTGAGCCGCACCACAAGACAATAACACAGAAATAAAAAACGTATTTTGTCAAAAAGTTTTTATATGCTTCCCAAATTTCACAGTCAGGTTTCACGCTTAAAACTGAGTTAAATTTCCCAAGAACAAATTTTTTAAAACAGACATTGCACAACCACACACACAACACACACACACAAAACAAACACAACCACACACAACAACACAACACACACACACACACACACACACCACACAAACCACACACACCCCCACACACACCACACACCCCCACCACACACACACACACACACACAACACCCACACTTGTTTGATTTTTAGTTTTCCATGATAGGTTTTTTTTTTTGTTGATACAATTTAATTTTTTTTCCTTTTTTTCTTTGGAGGCGATGAAAAAAAAGAAATGACTCTTATTCAATTCCTCTGAAAAAAAAGTTTACTTTACCTTTTTAAACTTTGACTTTGTACCCAAAAAACACCCCACACCCACACAAAAAACACACCACACCACACAACACCACACACACACACCGCCCCCCCACGCACGCACGCACGCCGCACGCACGCACGCACGACGCACGCGGGAGCAAAAAGCAAACAAAAAACAAGGACAGGGGAAAAAGAGCGGGAAAAAAATAATTTGAATCATTCCTCTACTTTATTTTTACCAATCTTTTTATAAAATTGCCACTTTTAACATTTCAGAGAATTCTTTTCTCTCTTCCCCCTCTCTCCTCCCCCTCCTCTTCTCTTCTCTCTCTCTCTCTCTCTCTCCTCTCTCTCTTTTCTCTCTCCTCTATCTCTCTCTCTCTTTTTAAATTGTACTTAAGGGATGAAAGCCCGGTTTCTCCCCGAATGGGGGAAAATCGATACCGGGAAATGAAATGATTGGGATGAAGTTCTGTGTTTGAATTTCATGGCCCGGCAAGTTCACTTCTGATGATGCTGTTTGAGAGAGAGAGGGAGAGAGAGAGGGAGGAGAGAAGGAGAGAGAGAGGGAGAGAGAGAGAGAAGGAGAGAGAGAGAGAGAAGGATATATATATATATATTAGAGCAATTTTATATTCTTATTTAAACTTTCATTTCAAGGATAATGTAAAAAGCACGCGTGTGCTTTTTGTTTACATCCAGTCCCCGCGCGCATTCGATTTTGTAAGTTTCGTTACCCATTTCCACCGGCATAAATGGCCTGCTCTTCCGAAAAGCGGGACAGGTTGTAACCTGTACACAAGTTGCTCTGCCTGCGTTTGCAAACGGGACTTCAGTTTAAAGTCTCATCCAAAGGGCTTTGGGGAACGTGGATTTGGCACTGATGCTAAAGTTCATCGGCGAAAATCCCCTTGAACGGGCGTCTCGGTGATGGATTGAACCTGGGCTCGAACCCGGGTCGTCAGATCGCTAGCGCAACGTATAGTATTCTAACCACAAGGCTATCCCTTCCAGAGAGAGACACTGACAATGACAATGACAAATTCTTTTATTTCGAGGATAATGAATAAACACTCATGCTTTTTTTTTTTTTACATCAAGTCCCCGCCCGTAGGGATACATCTTAATAATAACCCAACTACTCATACTCTCACATAGTAGAAACAAAGGGAAATAACCCTTTTTAAAACAAAACAAAGCAAACAAAACAACAACACCAAAAAAAACAAACAAATAAAAGAAAAACCCTAACCCCCCCCAAAAAAAACAACAAAGACAACAACCAAACCAAAACAAAAAACCAACCCCCAAAACAACAACAAACAAAGAAAAAGCGAACGAGAGCGAGAGAGAGGCAGACAGAGAGAGAGAGAGAGAAGAAAAGAGAGGGGAGAGAGAGAGAGAGAGAGATTTTATTTTTGTTTATTCATTTATTTATTCTTTTATATCGAGGATAATGTAATAAGCACTATGTGCTTTTGTACATCCAGTCCCCGTGTGTATGCGGTTTTGTAAATTTTTGTCATCTGTTCCCATATGCACACAATGGCCTACTCTTACGAAAAGCGGAACAGGATTTAACGTGTGCGCAAGATGTTCTGCGTGCGTCTGCACTGATGTTAACTCCAGGGGAAAAATATCCCCTTGAACGGGAATCGAACCCGGGTCGTCAGATTGCGAGCGCCATGTTCTAACCCCTAGGCTATCCCTCGCCCAGAGAGAGAGAGAGAGAGAGAGAGGAGAGAGAGAGAGAAGAGAGAGAGAGAAGAGAGAGAGAGAGAGAGAGAGGTTACGAAAGGCATTAGATCAGAATCAGCCACCATGGGACAGTGGCTAGAACATTGAAATTCTGGCTGGGCAGGGTCATGGGTTCGAATCCCCTAGAGGTCATAGCGATTTTCGGAGCTCTGCCCGGCTGCTACCCAGTGGGAGTTTGCTATGGACTCATTGAGAAGACTGGGACCACACAGTCACACTGAGATCCCAACTTTACGAACGTAGCTGTTTTGAAGTAAAGAACCAGGAGAAAGGAAGTAACGAACGAGTAGAAACAGTAGCCGTCTTTTTTCTTTCGCAGTTTTCCCAACGTCTGTGTGGTACACGTTTCATTAATCTCCTTAGCTTGACCGTCACTGAACAGATAGAGACTACTGTTGAGTCGTTAAGTGGTTACTGTCGTTAAGTTGACAAAAAAATCGAACTGAGTGTCAAAGTCCTTCGGATGAGACTATAAACCGAGGCCCCGTGTGCGAACGCATGCAGAACATCTTGCGCGCACATCAAATCCTGTTCCGCTTTTCGGAAGAGTAGGCCATTGTGTGCCGGTGGGAACAGATGACAAAATTGACAAAACTGCATACACACGGGGACTGGATGTAAAAAAGCACATGAGTGCTTATTCCATTATCCTCGATATAAAAGAAAAAAGAATAAGTGGACAGGTTCGATGGAGATAAGGCTTCTTCCTGGGTCTGGAAACATGCAGTGGAAACTGACCTTCACCTTTCCTTCACCAGGTGGGCTGCCAGATCACAGACTATAAGACAGCAAGACACCCGACTCCACATCTGACATTTCCTTATTGTCTTCGTGAGCGTGCGAATCAGGTAAAGCAACAGATTTTCCAGAGAAGATTCAGGAGTGCTTGTTGTCTGTTTGCAGTCTGAACTAAATTCTAGTTTTTGGTAACATCTTGTTTGTTGCCATTAATGTGGGTCGTGTTTTCGTATTTGTTAATTGAAAACGATGTGCTGAGCAGCTTAAAAGTGCATTTCCAAATACGTTTGGACCAGGTTCGTGCAGTTGAATGCTTTCATCCACTTAGCAGCAACAAAAACCATTTAACGACACCACAGCCAATTGTTCGTTAATTTCCCACTCTCTTCCATCATCCCCCCCCCCCCCCCACTTCCTTTTTCTAATAGCCCAGGTAAAGATACTGTTTTTTGTGTCAATTTTTAGTTCCTGACTGGGTTTTTTTCTTCATCATCAACCCCGATTCCCCTTCTCCCTCTCTTTGGTCTTTTGCCCCCACTTTTTAAAATTCTAAAGTAGTGATAGAGATTGGCCAAAGCATGTACCGTCATAGGCAGCCTCTTTATTTGTAGAAACTGGCTGATGATAGTTGGAGGCCATGTGGTCTGATAGAGACAGATGGGAAGGTGAGAACCTGGGGCAATGCGTCATAATATATATGTGTGTGTGTGTGTGTGTGTGTGTGTGTGTTGTTGTGTGTTGTGTGTGTTGTGTGTGTTGTGTGTGTGCGTGTGTGTGTGTGTGTGCGTTGTGTGTGTGTGTGTGATGGGGGGAGATAGGAGAGGTCTGCGTATATATGTGTGTGTTTAGGTAGGTAGGTAGGTAGGGAGGTAGGTAGGTAGGTAGGGTGTGAGGTAGGAGTCAGTAGCCATAGAAATCTACAAAAAAAATGGCATGCTTCTGCTGAGGATCAAACCTCAACGTTGTATCACCTCCATCCTCACTGCACTTACCACAACACCAAAATCAGCCAGTCTGAAACAGCAAAACGTTTAGAAGCCTCTCTGTCCTATATTATCACCTCAAACATGGCAGTACTGCTGACGTGACACACAGGTCCACCTGTTATATATATATCAGTCTTCAAATAGTTTCTGAAGGAGGGATAGACTAGCTGTTAGAGAAGTAAGCTCACCATCCGACCATGCTTTCCATCCCTCCCTGCACGTTCATCTGAAGTAGATGGGAGCAGGGTTGGGGGATAATTATAATTTCTCCAGGGATATGTCTGCAGTGGTCATAGCCAGAAAATGAGACACACTGCACGAATGTGCTGCTGCCCTTGTTCCCTCACAGGTGTCAGCTGTTGTTCTTGCTATGTGCAGAAATTCAGACTTGGAAGACTGAAGCTGCAGAGGCATCGAAGAGAAGAGAGAGAGAGAGAGAGAGAGAGAGAGAGAGAGAGAGAGAGAGAGAGAGAGAGAGAGAGAGAGAGAGAGAGAGAGAGAGAGAGAGAGAGAGAGAGAGAGAGAGAGAGAGAGAGAGCAGGTCACAAAACACATAATGATTATCTACCCACGCGTTTATCACCACGGTCTGATAACAAGGCGCCGTCAGGATGACCTACAAGCCAGGAGTGTCATTTATTCCGGGTTTCACGTGCCGCCCACGTCTCTGTCACTTTGGCCTTTCTGGGAAGAGATGGTTTCTTTGTGTGCTTGTTTTCGTTAGGACATTCACTTCACTGACTGATGTTGTAGTCTGAGTGTCCCTAGGATTTGGAAATGTTGAATATTAAGGGGCTCTGTATTTTTAAGTCTTGGGTGTTGCAGAATAGTATGAATACGTTGGTTGTAAATAATGGTTGATTTTAATTTAACACTCTGTATTCTTTTTCTATTCCTACCATTGATGTTGTTTCTAAAAGATGTAATTGTCATACCTGTCTTAATATTTTCCAGTGACAATGAATTCAAATGTTTCATGCCAAACCAGTGTCTACTTTTTTTTTAGAGTCAAACTTCATTATCGTTTCTATTTAATTTTAGAATGGCATGAACCCGTCTAAATTTTAAAAAAATCAGATTCTGAAGAAAGATACTCATTCTAGTTACCAGGATGAGCACACACACGCGCGCGCGCACGCGCACACACACACACACACACACACACACACACACACACACACACACACACACCACACACACACACACACACACACACACACACACACACACACACACACAACTGAGTTTTTATTTATTTTTATTCATTTTGGGCCGTGTTTTCATCTGTGTTGATCTAAAATGATATGCTAGGCAGTTTAAAAAAGCATCAAGTTATTTTTTAACCTGGTCTGCGTAGCTGAACGTCTGAATCCAGTTAGGGACAAAGAATCCATTTAACAACTTCACACTGCATCCTTCAATTCAGGTCTCTGTACTAGCAGCAGAACGGACGTGGGGGTCAGTCAGGGTGTGTACAGTAAATGGAGATTGTTGACCCCACAAGCAGAGGTTCAGCTGACATTGTGAGTCAAACATACTGATAGGGAAGGAACGGTAGTATAAACGACCGGTGCCACTCCTATCTTCATCGTCCTTAAGTGTGTTCAGGTTTACTGAACATGAATCTACTGCAGCCAAGCATCAATGATAGATGCCATGAGGTCACCGACCAGAAAAAGGCTTTGCACATTTGCTGAACTGCTTTTGATGCCATTGCCTAGTGCTGGTTCTGATGTAAAAAAAAATGCAAGGCATCATCAGTTGAGTTAAATTCTATCAGCAAAGACTACTTAGGGTGTGGCACACACAGTGAGAAATCCTTTCTATAATGGAGACTTGCATGACGTCCTTCCAAACACAGTTTTCTTATACATTTTCATCCTTCCTAAGACCTTTTCACGAGCGAAAAATGGAGAAGAAATGGAAATTGAGATCCTCATGAATACTACGAATACAATCTCCATTATGTTTTGTTTTGTTTTACTGTAAACAGCGCATGGCACATTGGCAAAAAATAATGAAAGAGAGGAGAAAAATCCTTAAGACAGATCCTTCTAATGTGTGACAAATTATAATAGTAAAACAAAACGAAGATGAAGTTAAAGAAGAAGAAGAAGAAGAAAAAGAAGAAGAAGAAGAAAACAGAAGAAGAAGACCATGCAAATGAAATTTGAAATTAAGATCGTGTGACAAGGTTTTCTGACGCCCTTTTTATTCAAAACACACTTCCTTACTACCTGACAAGTCCAAGTGACAAAGAAAATTACTGTTTTGCTCAGGTTACTTGAACAACACTTACACTCTTCTTTGGTAATGTGGATAACATTATTTGTATGATCCAGTCATTGCAGTGAGCCCAAAAGAAAGTAAGTCAGGATATTTTGTGTGCATAGTCTCCCTCACGAAAGCTCTAAGCGCTTACAACGATGATTCAAACACAATTATAATAATAATAATATATGGAATTTAAAGAGCGCTTATATCTTGCAATTACAAATCAGAGCGCTTCCATTCAATTCGCTCCTACACAAGCAACCAACAATGTTTAACAATATTCTAACAAATCCAAATGTACACACAACACACACACACACACACACACACACACACACACACACACACACACACACACACACACACACACACACACACACGGTTGTACATTTCAGCACTTATTGAGCAAACACACTAAAACATACAGGCAGCCACACACACACACACACACACACACACACACACACACACACACACACACACACACACACAACACACATACAACACACACTCACTCACTCACACACATACACACACACACGCACGCACGCACGCACCACCACACACACACACACACACACACACACACACACACACACACACACACACACACACACACACACACACACACACACCACACACTCCTCCACCCTAAATCTGCTCACTGGCCACCCTTCATCATTTACTAGCCTCCTACATGGAAACATTCACCACCTTATCGGCTAGCGCGTATGCACACAAACACATGCATCCATGCCCACACACCCACATACACGCAACATGCCACATCCATCCCCCCCCCCCCCCCCCCCCCCCCCCCCCCCCGTCCCACACACTCAACAACTTACGCAATAGATTCTAAGACTCAAAGAGATGTATTTTCAGGTTAGACTTGAAAGATTAAATACTGCTAGTTGCATTGTGTCTGAGATGGAGAGAGTGTGGGAGAAAATTCCAGCAGGAAGGGGCTTGAAAAGAGATTAGATGGGATAGCCTAGTGGTTAGAACATTGCGCTCGCAATCTGATGACCCGGGTTCGATTCCCGTTCAAGGGGATATTTTCCCCTGGAGTTAACATCAGTGCAGACTCCACTCCCCCCCAAAAGTCCTTCGGATGAGACTATAAACCGAGGCCCCGTGTGCGAACGCACGCAGAACATCTTGCGCACACGTTAAATCCCGTTCCGCTTTTCGTAAGAGTAGGCCATTGTGTGCCGGTGGGAACAGATGACAAAATTTACAAAACTGCATACACACGGGGACTGGATGTAAAAAAGCACACAACTGCTCATTCTATTATCATTGATAAAAAAAATAAAGATAAAATAAACTAAACTAAAATAAAGACCGCTCTTAATATGATTTTGCTTGAAAGCGTGTAGGGAGATGAAAGAAACGAGCATCAACAGAGGTGTGAAGATTGCAGAATGGGACAAGGAGGCCAGAAAGGTACACAGGAATAGTTACTAAAGTTTCTAAAGCACTGTGTGGCGAGTTTGTGTTTAATCCGTTCCTTCACAGGAAGCCATTTTAAGACACAAAGCAGTGGAGAGACATGCTGAAGTTTGGAAGATCGAAAAAACAAGACGAGAAGCATAGTTTTGTACTTTTCTGAATTTTTGCAAAATAAATCGTTTTGGAGATCCAGACAGCAAGGAATTACAGTAATCCAGTTGGCAAACAAAGACAATTCTACAAAAATAGCATGCTACTAATAGGAATCAAGTCCTCTCATATTAAAAAAATCAGCTGATAATCTATAATAATGACTACCAGGCCAACGCAGCTACACAGTCACTGCATAGAAGTGTCTTTCTCCTAGAATCAACTCAAACTTGTCGGGTACTAACGCACACAAACATTCATCTTCCTTCAGACCATATACAACCAACCTCTTTCATAACGTTCACACCTTAGATCTTTTATCACTTCACGACCTATGAAACGATCTGCTGCTGATACCAAAAACCCCACAACCACCCTTGTACTTTGGCAACAACAAAACACCACCATCTTTATTATCTCACCAACACCTCCGAAGTCTATGGCGAACACAACCAGCCTGTGTTAAGAAAACTTGCCATGATTCAGACAAGGGAGATCAGTCATCCATCACCCCAAAGCCAAGACAGATAACTCCGAGCCGGTGGTAGTAGCAGTAGTAGTAGTAGTAGGGAAGTTTGGGGGTCAGGGTGTTTACGATAAAGGAAGATTGCTGACCCCACAAGCAGACCTTGTGCTGACATTGGGAGTCAAACAGGTGATAGGGATGGATTGGTAAGAAGGAAAAAGAAGAAAGAAAAATTGGTGCCACTCACAGCTGGTCTTCATCTTGGTGAATGCTGTGTTGTACAGTGATTGTTGTTGTTGTTGTAAAGTGGTTGTTGTTGTAAAGTGGTTGTCTTATAGTGGTTGTTGTCGGTGTGGTAAAGTGGTTGTTCTCGTAAAGTGGTTGTTGTTGTTGTCGTAAAGTGGTTGTTGTCATAAAGTGGTCATTATGGTAAATTGGTTGTTGTTGTCATGGTCATTGTGGTAAAGTAGTTGTTGTTGTCGTGGTTATTGTCGTAAAGTGGTTGTTGTTGTCGTGGTCATTGTTGTAAAGTGGTTGTTGTTGTCGTGGCCATTGTCGTAAAGTGGTTGTTGTTGTCGTGGTCATTTGTTGTAAAGTGGTTATTGTTGTCGTGGTCATTGTCGTAAAGTGGTTGTTGTTGTCGTGGCTTGTCGTAAAGCGGTTGTTGTTGTCGTGGTCATTGTCGTAAAGTGGTTGTTGTTGTCGTGGTCATTTGTTGTAAAGTATTTTCTTGTCTAAAATGGACAGGTTCAACCGTCCACCACCACTCCTCCCCGACCATTTAGGTAGCCGCATTCCGACTTCGGGGATAGTGTCTTAACACAACACCTTTGTGCATATGTGTGTGTGTGTTTAAATGTTGTCATCCCGATCCTATCGGCATGAAATGACCTACTCTTTCAAAAGGCGCTTCAGGTTTTTAACGTGCGCGCAAGATGTTCTGCGTGCAGGGACTCGGTTTATAGTCTCGTCGGAAGGACTTTGACATTCAGTTCGATTTTTTTCCCCGTTAGACTAGGAAAAAAAGGGTAAAGCTAGGATTCGAACCCAGAAGAACCTCACGGTTTACTTATTAGATATGCGAACGCCCTAACCGTCCTACCATCTTCTCTCTTGCACAATAACTGACAATGGTTTTGTACCTGTTGTACTTGCCATTCCTTGCCAATCCTCTTTTGGCAGTTGTACAAAAGCTTTCCAACACTTTGGCTGAAAAGCGCGGCTTGTTATTTAAAAAAAAGAAAAAAATCCAACTGAGAAGTTATCTCCCTTGTATTAAGTTTTCTATCAGCCGCAGACATCTCTGTTCTTATATATGTATTTATATTTTTCACACAACGTACAAAAAAGTGTGTTGAAAACTGCATCATTTTCATAACATTTCTTGGTGTGATTTTGACATTTTTTATAGCAGTGTGGGTTTTATTTTTAAAGCTTTTCGGTCGTTGGGTTTATTTTGTTAGTGAGCATATGTATGTATACACTTTTAAAAGTGGCTCGCGTGTAAATTGTATCTTTGCTTGCAGATGTCTTCGTATACATGTATGGCTGTCTGTCTGTCTCTCACTGTCTGTCTATCTGTGTCTCTTCCTTTGTTTCTATGTCTTTTCGTTTGTTTGTTTATTTGTTTGTTTGTCTGTCTGCCCATTTCTGGCTGACAATAAATTATATGCATTTTGTCTAACCGCTTGTCTGTCTATTTCTCTGTTTGTCTGTCTGACTATCACTATATGTCTGTCTGTGTCTCTTCCTGTCTTCGTTTGTATGTCTGTTTGTTTATTTGTCTATCTGCCTACCTATTTCTTATTTAGCTATATATATATATATATATATTGTCTAGCATTTTGTTTGTCTGCCTTTCTGTTTGTCTGTCTGTCTGTCTGTCCACCAGCCTGTTTGATCCTGATTCTGTTCTGGATGTTTCTGTCTCTTTCTCAATGATTCTGCAACTCTCTCTCTCTCTCTCTCTCTCTCTCTCTCTCTCTCTCTCTCTCTCTCTCTCTCTCTCTCTCTCTCTCTCTCTCTCTCTCTCTCTTTCTCTCCCTCTCTCTCTCTCTCTCTGTCTCTCTCTCCCTCTCAAAATTTGGGAGAGTTACAACCCCCAAAAAAAAAAACAAAAAACCCCCAAAAAACAACAACAACCGAAACCTCTTCGTCTGACAGTTTAAGTGTATTTTTAGAATTCCGTGGCCATCTTTTATCCAGGATGCAAGTGGCGGTGAAGTGTTAGATAGGAGCTATAAACATTCCTGCCTTCCACGGCTTCCTCCCGACGATTCCACTTTATGCCACTTAAACAGCCTCTGCATCCAAACAAACCCCCATCCACCGCAACTGCTGTGTCGTAAAGTGTGTTGTTGTCATAAAGTGGACAGGGCTCAACGGAGAGAAGAACCTCCTCTCTGGGTCTGGACATTTCTTGTAGGAACTCACCTTCTCCTTTCTTTCCTTCACCACGTGCACAGACAGTAAATCTCAAGACAAACGATTCCAAAATCTGACATTTCCTATTGAACTTTGTGTGAGTGTTCGATTCGAGTAAAAAGAAACAGATTGTTGCTGGAAAGTTAAGGAGTACTCGTTTTAGGATCCCAGTCTCGATTGAAGGGTTTTTTGTGTGTGCTTGATATCTCTTTATTGCCATTGTTTTGGGTCGGGTTTTCGTGTGTGTTGATAGAAAACGATTTAAGCTAGGCAGTTTAAAAACAGTTTTCAATTACGTTCGGACCAGGTTCGCGTAGTTGAAGGCCTTAATCCAGTTAATAACAAAAAAACTATTAGCGACACTACACTTTTTTCCCTCTTCCTATATCTAAAATCCTCTCTGCTTCTCTCATAACTTTTTTTTTTAAATCTAAAAGATGAAAAAAGAAAGAAAGAAGGACATGTTGGGGTTAAGAGCCAGACTTCGGAACAGAAAAACGTGATTTTTAGTGTTTATCATACCAGTTGGAGACAGGATAATTCAGTGGTCAGAGCACTCGCTTTCCCCTCAGCTAAAAGGTTAAGCAGCATCGAATATGGTTACCAAGTGGATGGGTGACCGCTTACGTACCTTGGCTTCATTACAGTTCCCCCAGTCCACCCAGCTGTAAATAGGTACCTGCCCTCTTTAGGGTCAGGGGAGGTAAAGCAGCGAGGGAGAGGAGGAGATGGGCGCCGCACTCACTATGCTGGCCCCATGGAGAAGCTGAGGTCTCTGACACCTCGCTCCCCTACGACCACATGGGTTACGGGAACAAAATACCTTTACCGTTACCATACCAGTTGGTTGGGGGAGGAAAGGGGGTAGCCTAGTGGTTGATCTGACGGTTCAGGTTTGAGGAACCACAGAGGCACCTGTTAGGGGGGGATTTTTCTCCAGGGAGTTAAAATCAGTATCGACTCCATTGCCCCCCCCCAAAAAAAAAGTCCTTCAGGTGAGACTATAAACCGAATTCTTGGGTGCGAACGCACGCTGAACATCTTTCACATACGTACACGTTAAACCCCGTCCCTTCTTTCAAAAGAGAAGACCATGGCATGCCGGTAAGAAGGGATGATCATTATAATGAGAATAAAATTCGCTTGCACACTGGCGTGGAGGTTAGACATTATCCCCCCCAAATGGGAATGCAGTTACCTTCATGGGGGGCCAAAACGGTTGTATGCACAAAACTCTAAGTATTGGTGAGTCTTAGAGCTCTAGCCGAGGAACGAATAATGTTGTGTGTGTGTGTGTGTGTGTGTGTGTGTGTGTGTGTTTGTATGTATGTATGTATGTATGTATGTGTTGTGTGTATGTGTGTGTGTTGTATGTGTGTATGTATGTGTGTATGTGTGTGTGTGTATATGTATGTATGTGTGTATGTGTGTATGTGTTGTATTGTATGTTGTGTATGTTGTTGTATGTGTGTATGTGTGTATGTATGTGTGTATGTATGTGTATATGTGTGTGTATGTTATGTGTTGTATGTATGTGTATGTATGTAGTGTTGTAGTGTAGTATGTATGTAGTGTATGTGTGTATGTATGTATGTATGTATGTATGTATGTATGTGTGTTGATGTGTGTAGTATGTGTGTATGTATGTATGTATGTATGTAGTAGTAAAGTTGTATGTATGTATGATTATGTATGTGTGTGTGTATGTATGTATGTATGTATGTATGTATGTACGTATGATGTATGTATGTATGTATGTTATGTATGTATGTATGTATGTATGTATTGTATGTATGTATGTATGTATGAGTTGTATGTATGTAGTAGTATGTATGTATGTTGTATGTATGTATGTATGTATGTATGTATGTATGTATGTATGTATGTATGTATGTATGTACGTATGATGTATGTATGTATGTGATGTATGTATGTATGTATGTATGTATGTTGAATGTCGTAGTAGTATAGTAACGTACGTTGTCGTATTGATTATAAATGTATGTATGACAGTATGAGAAGATGTAGTAGTATGTAAGTAGTATGATGACTATCATACTGTATGTGATATTCTATGATGACTGTGTTGTGAAGAAAAGATATGAACATATATCAGTACACACAACGTGACGTGTGCGTTTTTACACAAACTGCCTTGGACTGAGAGACAGAGAAAAGATCGAACACCTTTGCAGACATACAGCCCTTACATAGACAGGACCCTTACATTCGAAGACGTACACGAAACCACACCACACTACAAACGTCACGCCCTGCACACACACAACACACACACACAACTCTGCAGCTCGACTGGTCCTTAGAAAGAAAAATCTGAACACATCACTCCTCTTTTGCGATCTCTTCACTGGCTGCCTGTCTCACAAAGAATAAAGTATAAGATTAATACCCTTTGTTTCAAATGTCTCCACAAATCTGCACCTTCTTATCTCTGTAACTGTCTTCACCTGTACACTCCATCCTGTTCCCTTCGTTCAGCTGTAGATACGTTGTGCTTTCGAACACCCAGATTTAAACAAACCACTGTTGGCCGTCGCTCTTTCTCTGTTTCCGGTCCCTCCACATGGAACGACCTCCCTTTTCCACTTTGCCAAAAGCCTTCATTTGATTCTTTCAAATCTAGCCTCAAAACGCACTTATACTCCACTTGAGATCTTCCCCTGTTATCTGTTTCTACTTCTCAATAGCTGCCTTCACCTCCACCACCCCCACCTAAGTGTGTTGTGTATATAAATTTGATATTTGTTTATCTTGATATTTATGGATGGTTGCGTGCGTGTGAATGATTTGAATGCAAGCGCTTTGATTTGTTTACTTTACAAAATTCAGCGCTATATAAATTCCATACATTATTATTAAATAGGACCTCTACCACCACCTCAACTTCCATGCTTTTCCCCCGTCTAATATCACTGAGAGTGAACAGACGTAAAATCGAAGACAACAACAACAAAACACACACACACTCCTAACCCCCACCACTTCTTCTTTTCCTTCTTTCTCTCTTATG
>CM054138.1:19474497-19479497 GCA_028751875.1 Rapana venosa | reverse complement strand
CTCCATTTGTTGTATCTTGTTTGGGGATGTTTTCATTGAAAGAGTTTTGGCTAAAACAAACAAAATAAAGTTGTTGTTTTTTCGTTCTGTGACATTATCTATAAAGACTGTCGCTGAATCTCCCCAAAAGTCCTTCGGATGAGACTATAAACCGAGGCCCCGTGTGCGAACGCATGCAGAACATCTTGCGCACACTTAAATCCTGTTCCGCTTTTCGTAAGAGTAGGCCATTGTGTGCCGGTGGGAACAGATGACAAAATTGACAAAACCGCATACAAACGGGGACTGGATGTAAAAAAAAAGCACATAAGTGCTTATTCCATTATCCTCGAAATAAAAGAATAAAATAAATAATTAAAAACTTAAAAAAATTCTTCACTAAAGGGAGAACACCTGGCAGATCAAAGCTCAATCCATAAACATTTTGAACAGAAAAAAGAAGAGTTTTAGATCTATTTGCTCAACTACATACAATTAATTGTCTTAAACCGTTTTAGATATCATCAGAGCTGTTGTCTCTGGCACTAAAGTCAAAAGGTTTGTATGTGTGTGTATGTGTGTTCTTCTTTAATTTAACGTCTTTTCACATTACATGATATTAGACAAGTGTGTGAGTATGTGTGTGTGTGTGTGTAGTGTGGTGTGTGTATGTGTGTGTCTGTCTGTCTGTCTGTGGTTTGTGTGTATGTGAGAGAGAGAACATACATGGATGTAGATCTGTGTGTGTATGTGTGTGTGTGTGTGTGTCTGTCTGTGTGTTTGTGTGTATGTGAGAGAGAGACATACATGGATGTAGATCTGTGTGTGTGTGTGTGTGTGTGTGTGTTGTGTGTGTGTGTGTGATGTGTCTGTCTGTGTGTTTGTGTGTATGTGAGAGAGAGAACATACATGGTTGTAGATCTGTGTGTGTATGTGTGTGGTGTTGTGTGTGTGTGTCTGTCTGTGTGTTTGTGTGTATGTGAGAGAGAGAACATACATGGATGTAGATCTGTGTGTGTATGTGTGTGTGTGTGTGTGTGTGTGTGTGTGTGTGTTGTGTGTGTGTGTGTGTGTGTGTGTGTGTGTGTGTACGTGTTTGGGGGCAGGGATGGGGGGTGGTTTTTTGTTGTTGTTTTTCTTCTTTTTTTTTCTTTTTTTCTTTTTTTTTTTTTGGGGGGGGGGGGTTACATTTCTATTTGGATTTTTTAAAACAGTTTTTTCTTTTGTTCGGAACACCCTTTTGGATCCAGACAATAAACAGATTCAAACGCAGAACAGAAAGTCTATACTATGTAAAGGAGAAGGAGGATCAAAGAGATTTGATGTTTCTGAACCGTATAAAGGTCTCTTGTGATTACACTTCTGTTTGTCTGTCTGTCTTTCGGTCTGGCTGGCTGGCTGGCTGGCTGGCTGGCTGGCTGTATTTCTGTCTTTTTGTCTGGGTTATCTGATGTCTGATACATGACTGGCTGGTTGTGTGTCTGTTTATTTCTGCCATCCCCTCTGTCTCTGTCTGTCTGTCTGTCTGCCTGTCTATCTGTCTGTCTGTCTGCCTGTCTGTCTGTGTGTCTGTCTGTCTGTCTCTCTCTGACTTTGTTCATCAACCTGTCCGTTTTATTGTCTGCCTGTCCGTTCGTCCGTTTATTCGTCCGTCCAGTGTCTTCTGTCTGTCTGTCTGTCTGTCTGCCTAAGTGTCTATCTTTTTATCTGTCTGCCTTTCTATCTGTCTGTCTTTCTTTCTATCTGTATGTCTATCTTTCTGTCTGTATCTCTCTTTCTCTCTGTCTGTCTGTCTTATATCTGTCTGTGTGACTTTCTATCTGTCTGTCTGTCTATCTGTCTGTCTATCTTTCTCTCTGTATCTCTTTCTTTCTCACTGACTGTCTGTCTTTCTATCTGTCTATCTGTCTTTCTATCTATCTATCTATCTATCTATCTATCTATCTATCTATCTATCTATCTATCTATCTATCTATCTACCTATCTGTCTTTCTACCTTTTTGTCTATCTTTCGATCTGTCTGTTTGCCTTTCTATCTGTTCGTCTATCTTTCTATCTGTTTGCCTTTCTGTCTGTCTGTCTTTCTTTCTATCTGTCTGTCTGTTTTTCTATCTGTCTGTCTGTCTTTCTACCTGTCTGTCTATCTTTCCATCTGTCTGTCTGTCTTTCTATCTGTCTGTATGTCTTTCTATCTGTCTGCCTTTCTGTATGTCTGTCTGTCTTTCTATCTGTCTGTCTGTTTTCTATCTGTCTGTCTGTCTTTCTACCTGTCTGTCTATCTTTCGATCTGTCTGTCTGCCTTTCGATCTGTCTGTCCATCTTTCTATCTGTTTGCCTTTCTGTCTGTCTGTCATTCTATCTGTCTGTCTGTTTTTCTATCTGTCTGTCTGTCTTTCTACCTGTCTGTCTATCTTTCCATCTGTCTGTCTGTCTTTCTATCTGTCTGTATGTCTTTCTATCTGTCTGCCTTTCTGTATGTCTGTCTGTCTTTCTATCTGTCTGTCTGTTTTCTATCTGTCTGTCTGTCTTTCTACCTGTCTGTCTATCTTTCGATCTGTCTGTCTGCCTTTCGATCTGTCTGTCCATCTTTCTATCTGTTTGCCTTTCTGTCTGTCTGTCATTCTATCTTTCTGTCTGCTTTTCTATTTCTGTCTGTCTTTCTATCTGTCTGTCTATCTTTCGATCTGTCTGTCTGCCTTTCGATCTGTTTGTCCATCTTTCTATAAAAAACAAAAAACAAAAGCAAAACAAAAGAAGAGAGAACGCAGTAGAGTTCGTTATATAAAAAAAAAAAAAAAAAAAAATTGGGGGGGGGGGGGGGAGGGGGGCGGGGTGGGGGTGGGGGGGGGGAGGGGGGCGGGGGGGGGGGGGGGTTCTTTGCTTTTGCAAATGCATCAAAGGCTTCAGACTATGTGAACAAAATGATGGGCACTGATCTGGTTACAGCAGCACTGAAGTGCACTGGAATGCATTGTTAATCAAGGGGTGGGTGGGGGTGGGGGGGGGGGGGGGGGAACGGGTCAAGTCTGCTTTTGATCTTCTGACAGCAGAACATTGACAACACAATCGGTCAGAATCAACTGGCATTGCCACTACTCCCTTCCCCACCCCCCGCCTTCCCCTCTTGATCATTCTTGTTTCGTTTTGTCTTCTTGTTCTTCTCGTTCTTGCATGCTGCTCTTCTAGTTGTTCTTGTACTTAATCTTGTTACTGTTGTTGTTGTTGTTCTTCTTCTTCTTCTTGTTTTTGTTGGTGGTGCTGTTCTTGTTGTTCTTGTTGTTGTTGTTCTTGTTGTTCTTGTTGTTCTTGTTCTTTTGTTGTTGTTGTTGTTGTTGTTGTTGTTGTTGTTGTTGTTCTTCTTCTTCTTCTTCTTCTTCTTCTCCTTCTCCTTTTCTTCGCAATTCTTCTTCTTCGCAATTGTTCTTGTTCTTGTTCTTGTTCTTGTTCTTGTTCTTCTTCTTCTTCTTCTTCTTCTTCTTCGCAATTCTTCTTCTTCGCAATTCTTCTTGTTCTTGTTCTTGTTCTTGTTCTTCTTCTTCTTCTTTTCTTCGCAAATCTTCTTCTTCGCAATTCTTCTTCTTCGCAATTCTTTTTTCGCAATTTCTTCGTCTTTGCAATTCTTCAAGTTCTTCTTTACCATCTTCAAATTCTTCAATTTCTAAAAAAAATTAAATTCTCTTCTTGTTACGTCTTTTCTTCACCCTTTTCTTCCTTTGTTTCATTTGTGTTTTTCTTGCTTTTTAAATAAAATGTGTTTCTTTTCCTCTTTCACTTAAAAACAATCTATCCTCTTTCTTTTCTACTGTATTTCTTTTCTTCCCCTTAATCCCACTTTCTTAGCTGTATTTCCTTTCGCTTTCTATTTACTTCCGCCTGTTACATACCATCGTCTGCTTTTGATGTTTGTTTTATATATATATATATATATATATATATATATATATATATATATATATATATATATATATATATATATATATTTTAATCTTTCTTTTTTCAATAATTTATGAATTTCTTTTTATCTATCTATTTGTTGATTTCATTGTGAGGATTGTCAGAAATGTACACTTAAAAGTCTATAATGTTTGCTGAGTAGTTTTGTAATTTTTTAAACAGGTTTCCGGCTTTTGTTGTTGTTGTTGTTGTCTTTTTGTTTATTTGGTTGTTTGTTTGTTGTTTTTTTTTTTACACAAGGTAACATTTTAAGAGTTTCTACAATTCCGAATAATTTGCTCATGCAAGTTCTGAACCGTGTGTGTGTGTGTGTGTGTGTGTGTGTGTTTGCGCGCGTGACCGCGCGCGCTTGAGTATGTATGTGTGTGTGTGTGTGGTGTGTGTGTGTGTGTGTGTGTGGAGGGGGAGGGGCGCGTGCATACGAGTGTGTGCATATGTGTGGGCGTGTTGTGTGTGCGTGAACATGTGTGTATGTGTGTGCGTGTGTGGTGCTTGCGTGCGTGTGTGTGTGTGTGTGTGTGTGTGTGTGTGTGTGTGTGTGTGTGAAAGAGAGAGAGAGAGAGAGAGAGAGGAGAGAGAGAGAGAGAGATATGTGATTTCATTACTAAGACAGGAACATTACCCTCACTGAATTTCCGCCAAGAAGAACATTTTTTTTTGGGGGGGAGGGATAAAAGCACAATCTAAAAACATCCCAGAAAAGAATATTCAGACATTTCTGCAAAAAAATAAAACACGATTTTAAAACGTTTTACATAAACTAATATTGGAAACTTCTCCCTTTGGTCACAGAACTTACAGCTTCGTGTTTCTTTTTTTGCATTGGAGGAAAACACACTATTTTGATCCGGATCATGAGCAAACCTAAACGCAGAAAGGAAAATCCATTGTAAGTGGGTCGGGAAAGGAAGAGAAAAGAGATTTTATTTTGATGATCTGATGGTGTTAATTTTTGTGTGTGTTTATAGTATGTCCGTCTGTCAGTCTGTCTGTCTGTCTCTCTCTCTCTGTGTCTCGCCTCCTATCTATCTATCTATCTATCTATCTATCTATCTATCTATCTATCT
>CM054138.1:19456997-19464497 GCA_028751875.1 Rapana venosa | reverse complement strand
ATGTTTTTCCATCATGATGTGGCAGTTAAAAATCTGTTCGATTGTGCTCCTGCCTGCCCTGAACCCAGCTTGTTCTTCTGCAAGGTGTTCTTCTGCCTCCTTCTTGAGTCGATTCAAAATAACTTTGAGCATGATCTTGCTGGCGTGGCTGATGAGGCTGATTGTTCTATAGTTTTGGCATTGGCGTAAATTCCCCTTCTTGGGCAGGGGTATGATGAGTGATTGTGTCCATTCTGTTGGTCACTGTTTTGTCTCCCAAATCTTCTGACAGATAGCTGTAACATATGTGATGACTGTTTCGCCACCATGCTTGAGCAGCTCTGCTGGTATATTGTCTGCTCCTGGGGACTTTCCTACTGGTAAGCTGCGGATGGCTTCTTCCACTTCTTCCCTCAGTATAGGTAATGGCGAGGGTGCTCTTGATGTTGCTGCTTTCTCTTCTATTATGCTCTTGTCAGGTTGTATTGGGTAGTTGTACAGTTCTTGACAATATTCAGACCACCTGTTCAATGCAGCTGAGCTTTCTGTGAGGAGGTTTCCGGAGCTGTCTTCAATGACTGATGATTTGGTTTGAAGTGGTTTTGTGAGTTTCTTCAGGGTGTCGTATGCCTTTTTACTGTTGCCCACTTTCATGTTTTTTTCGATCTCATCACATTGATCACTGATCCACTTCTCTCTGGCCTTTAACATTGACTTCTTCACGAGATTGTTGGCCTCCCGGTATTCTTTAGGGTTGGAAGACCTGGTTGGTTTCAGTGCTCTTCTTGTATCGCAGAGGTCCAAGATGTCATTGGTAGTCCATGGCTGGTGTTTATTCCTCTGACGACCGAGTACCTCCTCTGCTGTTTTTCGGACTGCCTCATTGAAGTTGTTGGTGAGGTCATTGATGTCATTGTCCAGGAGGGTTAATGCCGCAAAACGTCCGCCAAGCTTAGCTTGGAAGACCTCCTCGACATCTGGATCTTTCAGTTTGTCCACGTCAAATTTGATACGTGGGTTTGCAGGCTGTTTGTTTTTCTTCAGCTTCATTTTGAATACCAGCAGCACAAGGTCGTGGTCGCTGCCTATGTCAGGATATAGCGCTATACAGATTCAATTTGTTATTGTTATGATGATGATGATGATGATGATGATGATGATGATGATGATGATGATGATGATGATGATGAAGTCTGCTGCAATTGTACACCACTTTAAGTCACGGCAGATTTCTCTACATGAAATTCAGGCTGCTCTCCCCAGGGGGAAGCGCGTAGCCGCCACAAGAGCAGCGCCACCCATTTTTTTCTTTTCCCTGTCTGCAACTGTATTTTGTTTCCCTATCAGAGTGGATTTTTTTTCTACAGAATTTTGCCACGGACAACTCTCTTGTTACCGTGGGTTCTTTTACGTGTACTAAATATGTCCGACACATTGGATCTCGGTTTAAGGTTTCATAGAAAAGTTTTAATAATAATAATAATGATAATAATAATAATATATGGAATTTATATAGCGCTGAATCTTGTAAAACAAACAAATCGAAGCGCTTGCACTCAAATCATTTACACGCATGCAACTTTCCTCAAATATATGAATAACATATTTCAAATTTATGCACACGCGCGTGCACACACACACACACACACACACACCCACACACACACACACACACCACACACACACACACACACACACACACACACACACACACAAACAAACACACTTAGGAGATGAAGGATGCTGTTGAAAAGTAGGGACGGGTATGAGAGGAAAGTGTCAGGTAGGAAATAAGTGCGTTTTGAGGCTGGATTTTAAGGTATCAAATGAAGGCTTTTGGCGAAGTGAAAGAGGGAGGTCATTCCAGGTGGATGGACCAGAAACAGAGAAAGAGCGACGGCCAACAGTGGTTTGTTTGAATCTGGGTGTTCGAAAGCACAAAGTATCTGCGGTTGAACGAAGGGAACGGGATGGAGTGTACAGGTGAAGACAGTTTCAAAGATAAGATGGTGCAGATTTGTGGAGACATTTAAAACAGAGGGTATTGGTCTGATACTTCAGTCTTTGTGAGACAGGCAGCAGTAAAGAGATCGCAGGCCACTCATGGTCTAATGGATTGGGGGGGAAGTTTTTGGCCCAACGGGGGATCGAACCACCACACACTTCGAACCCGCACTTTTATTTTATTCTTTTTATATCGAGGATAATGGAATAAGCATTTATGTGCTTTTTTACATCCAGTCCCCGTGTTGTATGCGGTTTTGTAAATTGCATTGAAGGCAAGTTTCGTTACCTCTAGACCACCCATTGCAAGGAAGTGGAGTGTAGGCGGGGGTGGGGGAGAGGGGGGGGTGGGCATGTTGAGGGTTGTGGTGGGTTTTTACGGTTACACGGAGGGGTGGGCAATAATAAGAAAAGGTAGGATGACGCCCCTCCCATCACCTGGGAGGGGCTCATGGTATGGGGGTATTTGAGAAGAGTTTGCAATGTGAGGTGGGGGGTGCTAGATGGGAGAGGGTGGGGGCGAGGATGGTAGAAGGGTGGGGGATGGAGGAGGGGTGAGGGTGGGGGAACGGCGGGGGATTCACGATAAGCTCGCAATTATTCGGTCGGGGTGAGGTGAAGTAAAGGGGTTATGAATGGGAGGTGGTAGGACACACACACAGGATCATTGGGGGTACGGAAGGGGGAATGAGATGGTAGATGGAGGCACACACGGAGATGAGGGTTGGGAGTGAGAGGTAGTTGAACAACAAGGGTAGTTAGATGGGAGTAACACGGTGGACACAGAAGGAGAAATTGGGGGGTTGAGCACAGGGGTAGTTTTCTTGGTGTGGAGGCGCCGTAAGGGGGCAGGGTATGTAATCACAAGATGGAGAGGGTATTGTGAGACAGGTGTGGGTGGAAGGGACACACACAGAAAAGGGGCACCGACACACACTTCATTCTTTTCAGTCCTTCTTAGCCTTCTCGTTTCTTCGCTTTCTTTTTTATCGTCCTTTCACATATTTTTCTGTTCTTTTCTTTTTAGAAGAAATTCTGTCTTCTTATTTTTGCCTTCAATTCTCCTTCCTTTCTCACTTTTCTATTTGTTTCCGTATCTTTGCTCTTACTTTCTTTCTTTTTTGCCTTTTCTGTCTCCCCCCCCCCCCCCCCCAAAAAAAAACCCAACACCCCCCCCCCCCCCCCCCCAAAACCCCCCACACCCCCCCCCCCCCCCCCCACCCAACATAAACCATAAACACCACAACCCCCCCCCCCCCCCCCAAACTTCCCACCCCCCCCCCCCCACAAACCAACCAACACCCAAAAAAAAAACTCATCCCCCCCAAAACCAAACACAAAACCCCCCCCCCCCCCCCCCCCCCCCCCCCCCCAAAACCCCCCCCCCCCCCCCCCCTCCTCCCCCCCCCCCCCCCCCCCCTCATGATGTCATTGTCCAGGAGGGTTAATGCCGCAAAAACGTCCGCCTTGCTTAGCTTGGAAGACCTCCTCGACATCTGGATCTTTCATTTTGGGTCCACGTCAAATTTGATACGTGGGTTTTGCAGCTGTTTGTTTTTCTTCAGCTTCATTTTGAATACCAGCAGCACAAGGTCGTGGTCGCTGCCTATGTCAGGATATAGCGCTATACAGATTCAATTTGTTATTGTTATGATGATGATGATGATGATGATGATGATGATGATGATGATGATGATGATGATGATGATGAAGTCTGCTGCAATTGTACACCACTTTAAGTCACGGCAGATTTCTCTACATGAAATTCAGGCTGCTCTCCCCAGGGGGAAGCGCGTAGCCGCCACAAGAGCAGCGCCACCCATTTTTTTTCTTTTCCTGTCTGCAACTGTATTTGTTTCCCTATCAGAGTGGATTTTTTTTCTACAGAATTTTGCCACGGACAACTCTCTTGTTACCGTGGGTTCTTTTACGTGTACTAAATATGTCCGACACATTGGATCTCGGTTTAAGGTTTCATAGAAAAGTTTTAATAATAATAATAATGATAATAATAATAATATATGGAATTTATATAGCGCTGAATCTTGTAAAACAAACAAATCGAAGCGCTTGCACTCAAATCATTTACACGCATGCAACTTTCCTCAAATATAATGAATAACATATTTCAAATTTATGCACACGCGCGTGCACACACACACACACACACACCACACACACACACACACACACACACACACACACACACACACACACACACACACACACACACACACACAAACAAACACACTTAGGAGATGAAGGATGCTGTTGAAAAAGTAGGGACGGGTATGAGAGGGGAAAGTGTCAGGTAGGAAATAAGTGCGTTTTGAGGCTGATTTTAAGGTATCAAATGAAGGCTTTTGGCGAAGTGAAAGAGGGAGGTCATTCCAGGTGGATGGACCAGAAACAGAGAAAGAGCGACGGCCAACAGTGGTTTGTTTGAATCTGGGTGTTCGAAAGCACAAAGTATCTGCGGTTGAACGAAGGGAACGGGATGGAGTGTACAGGTGAAGACAGTTTCAAAGATAAGATGGTGCAGATTTGTGGAGACATTTAAAACAGAGGGTATTGGTCTGATACTTCAGTCTTTGTGAGACAGGCAGCCAGTAAAGAGATCGCAGGCCACTCATGGTCTAATGGATTGGGGGGGAAGTTTTTGGCCCAAACGGGGATCGAACCACCACACACTTCGAACCCGCACTTTTATTTTATTCTTTTATATCGAGGATAATGGAATAAGCATTTATGTGCTTTTTTACATCCAGTCCCCGTGTGTATGCGGTTTTGTAAATTCGCATTGAAGGCAAGTGCGTTACCTCTAGACCACCGATCTGCAGAGGATCACACTTGGTGTCACAAAGTGTCACATGTGGGACAGACCTGGAGACTGCGGGTTTGTGTCTACAGGATCGGCCCGCTTCGTATGAGAGATCTTCAGATGAACGCCCCCCCCCCCCCCTCCCCCTTCCAAGAAAAAAAAAAGAAGTAGGAGAGATCTTCATCCTGAAGGGTCGAGAGAGGAGTGGTGGACAGTGTCCTGCTTTTTGAGCCTTTGAAGAAGGCGGTGGGGATCTGCTGTGCCCTGTTGTTTAGCTGGTGGATGGATGTCATTCACTTCAGCCAGTATCTTAAGGTGCTGGTTCTTCCATGCGATATTCTTGAACCTCTAGGCTTTTAAGAAGGAGACAAGAAAACAGTTTCGACTTTGCCATATTACATGTAAAAGACAGGGTGTTCTTTTCTTGGTTGGTTGGGTTTTTTTTCGCTAGCATATGACTTTTAAAGGACAGACAGCTTTTGCTAACTACATGATATGTGCATGACAGCTTTTATTCACGGAGACAGGATGGTCTAGTGGTTAGAGCGTTGCGCTCGCGATCTGACGGCTCGTGTTCGAGCCATCACTGAGACAGACACCCGTTCGATAGGATTTTTTTCCCCATGGAGTTAACATCTGTACCGACTCCGCTCCCCGGAAATTCCTTTGCATGAGACTGTAAACCGAGGCGGGTCTCTTGTACGAAAGCACGCTGAACATCTTGCGCACACGGCAAAGCCCATTCTATACCTCTTGGAAGACTAGGCCATTGCATGTCAGTGGGGATGGATGACAACATATTATACAAAGCCGCATAAGCTGGTGTCGTGTTTAGACATCATCCGCAAAGCCGAAACGCGGATATCTTAATGGTGGGCAAAAACAGTTTCATACGCAAAAACTCCCACCATTAGTGAACCTCGGAGATCTTGCCAAGGACTTGAGGAAAAAAGAAAAAAATCAAGTTAAAACACAAAAATACAAGTTTTTATGTTTCTGCAAACCATGATTATGCTGTCCAACTGGCAGTTCTTAGCTAACTATGTGCCATTTGAGGGGACGGGATAGCTCAGTGGTCAGAGCACTCGCTTTCCTCCAGCCAAGTTAAGCAGCGTCGAGCGTGGTTACCACTTGGATGGGTGACCGTTTGCGCGCCTTGGCTTCAGTACAGTCCCCCAGTTCACCCAGCTGTAAATGGGTACCTGCCGTCTTTAGGGTCAGGGAAGGTAAAGCAGCGAGGGAGAGGAGATGGGCGCCGCCCTCAATATGCTGGCCCCCTAAGGAAGCTGAGGTCTCTGACGCCTCGCTCCCCTACGACCGTCTAGGTTATGGGAACACCTTTACCTTTATGTGCCATTTAAGAAAGAACAGTTTAACATGTAAAAGACAAATGTTTTGCTCATGTTTGCATGATATCCAGCTTAAAAAGATCGCCAGCGAATGTTGTTCCTTTTCTTTTCTATTTCCTTTCTTTTTCCTTTCCTTTTCTTTTCCCTTTCTTTTTCTTTTTTCTTTCCTTTCTTTTCTTTCTTTTTCCTTTCTTTTTTCCTTTCTTTTCTCTTTTCTTTTTTCTTTTCCCCTTCTTTTTCCTTTCTTTTTCTTTCTTTTTTCCTTTCTTTCCTTTTCTTTTTCTTTTTTTTTTCGTCTTTTTCCTTTCTTTTCTTTCTTTTTCTTTCCTTTTTTTTTCTTTTCCCTTTCATTTTCCTGTCTTTTTCCCCTTCTTTTTTCTTTTTCCCTTTCTCTTTCTTTTTCTTTTTTCCCTCCTTTTTCTTTCTTTTTTTTTCGTTTCTTGTTTTGTTTTTTTTCTTTCTTTTCTTTTCCCCCTTTTTTTCCTTTCTTTTTCTGTCTTTTTCCTTTCTTTTTCCTTTCCTTTTTCCTTTTCTTTTTCTTTTCCTTTTCTTTTCCTTTTTTTTCCTTTCTTTTCTCTTTCTTTTCCTTTCCTTTCTTTTCCTTTCTTTTCCTTTCCTTTCTTTTTCCTTTCTTTTTCCTTTCCTTTCCTTTCCTTTTCTTTTCCTTTTTCTTTTCTTTTTCCTTTCTTTTTCTTTTCTTTTTCCTTTCCTTTCCTTTTTTTTCTTTCCTTTCTTTTTCTTTCCATTGTCGTATTCCTTTCCCATTTTTTCTTGTCTTTCCGTTTCTTTATCTGTGTCTTTTTCTTTGCTTTCCCTCTTTTAACCTTAACCGTCTTTTCTTTTGTCCTTTCATTTTTACCCATCATAACACCAAGCAGGAGAAGATCACTGTAACACCAGTTTATTCGAGTCTAGCGATGTTATATCTTATCGGTGTACTGGAAGGATCGGTGGTCTTGAGGCAACGCGCCTGCCTAGAAAGCCAAAAAAGCCGGGTCTGAAGTGTGCGATGGTTTGATCCCCGTTTGGGCCCGAAACTTTTACCCCTATCCATTAAACCAACCAAGAAAGCATGGACAACATCATCATGCATAGGCGATGGGAATGGATAGGGCATATCTGCCGTCGGGAACAGGGAAACATCGCCCGAACAGCCCTCCACTGGACACCAGAGGGAAAACGCAAACGAGGACGACCCAAGAACACTTGGCGTCGGACTGTCGAAGCAGAGCTGAAGACCTTCCAACATACCTGGGGAACCATTCAGAAGCTTGCCCAGGACAGACAGGAGTGGAGAACATTTGTTGCTGCCCTACGTGCCAATAAGGCACAAAGGCATTGATGATG
>CM054138.1:19449497-19451997 GCA_028751875.1 Rapana venosa | reverse complement strand
GCTCGTCTGTGTGTGTGTGTGGTGTGTGTGTGTGGGGGGTTTGGGTGTGGTGTGGGTGCGCGCGCGCGTGTGTATGTGTGTGTAGTTTGTGTGTGTATGGTGTATGTGTGTTTGGTATGTGTGTTGTGTGTGTGTGTGTTGGTGTGTGTGTGTGTGTGTGTGTGTGTGTGTGTGTGTGTTTCTCTCTGTCTATCTCCGTCTCTCTCTCTCTCTCTCTCTCTCTCCTCCTCTCTTTCTTTCTCTCTCTCTCTCTCCTCTCTCTCTCTCTCTCTCTCTCTCTCCCCTCTCTCTCTCCTGTTCTCTCTCTATCTCCGTCTCTCTCTTTCTCTCTCTCTCCTCTGCCTCCTCTCTGCTTCTCTGTCCCCTTTCTCTGTCCCCTCCTCTCTCTCTCTCTCTCCTCTCTCTCTCTCTCCTCTCTCTCTCTCTCCCCACACACCCCCACCCCAACCCCTTTAAATTCTTAATTTCCACCTCCTCATCCTCTCACCTCACCTGACCTCATTATAATATTATTATGTTCATTCTAAACCTACGTTCACCTTTGTACCCGCGTGCTAGCTCTCTGTTACCGTAATTATTGTTATCAGAAGAAGAAGGAAGAAGGAGGAGGAGGAAGAAGAAGCGGATGGCACAGGGAGGATGGAGGGAACAGACAGGGGATTGGCTTTTGATGTTGATACAGGAACCACGGGAGGCAGAGTGGCCGAGCGGTTAGAACGTTCACCTTGTGGTGTGATGGGACGGGGGGATAGCCTGGTGGTTTAATTAATAAAGTGATGCGCATTGCGATCGTGATTTGCTGACCCGGGTTCGAATCTCGCTCAAGAGAAATTTTTCTTCTGGAGTTAACTAACAACAGTGACGACTTCTCTCCCCTCAAATATCCTTCGGATGAGGTCCCGTGTGCGAACGCATGCAGAACATCTTGCGCACACGTTAAAACCCGTTCTGCTTTTTGGAAGAGTAGGCCATTGTGTGCCAGTGGGAACGGACAACAAAATTTAGAAAAACTGTAGACACATGGGGATTGAATGTACAAAAAAACCCACATGAGTGCTTATTTCAATATCCTTGAAATGAAACAATAAAACAACAATTAAATATAAAAAAAATATAAAAGTAAGCTTCTTCTTCTTCTTCCTTCACCGCTCAGACAGCAACTCATGGCTGTCTGTCTGTGTCACATGAATGAACATGCAATTGCGTTGCCGTTAAGCCCCTGACAAGTCAGGCCCAGCGGCGAGTTTTTACTATCAGAGTGGTCGTTCTCCTTAGACTAGTGGTTGCTTTCACTGTGCTGCAGAGTCCAACCTACCCTCGAGGCCGTCTTCCTCTGCTTTGACAGCAATGCTCAGCCGGGTTCTCGGCCCTGCACTGTTGCCCAGACCTTTCTGGTGGTGTCCAGTGGTGCCTGTTCTGAGCTAACATACGTAGGACAAAACCTACTATGCCCCCTACGAACGACAGTATTAGTTCAGTCGCGAGCCCACCTTCTGAGGAATGAGGACAACCACAACGTCCCTCTCCCTCCAACGGCATTAGCTCACGCGAGCAGAACTCAACCCCTAGAAGGCTTTGACCACCAAACCTCTCCACCAACAGCATTCGGAAGTCAGACCCAAGTGACACGAGTATGCAAACAGAGGCATTTTGTTTTAATGCATGATGATCAATGATAATGAGGATAATGTAATGCTGCTGCTATGGAAGTGTGTGTGTGTGTGTGTGTGTGTGCTTTGAGGCGGTTTGACAGGGCTGTACACTACGCTTTCTATCACAATGTATCCCGTCGTCAACCAGGCCCCGAGTGATTCAAACGCCTGCAGTGTTGTTCAGGTCATTTGGGCAACATTCTCAAGATCGCATCCATAAAAAGGACGAAACTCAACTGTGTGGTCCCAGTTTTCGCGATGAACCCACGGCACACTCATTCTGGGTTGAAGCTGGCCAGAGTCCGAAAAGCAGAGAGAGAGAGAGAGAGAGAGAGAGAGAGAGAGAGAGAGAGAGAGAGAGAGAGAGAGAGAGAGAGGAGAGAGAGAGAGAGAGAGAGAGAGAGAGAGAGAGAGAACACATAGACGCGCGCGACACACACACACACACACACTTTTTGGTTTTTTGTTTGTTTGTTTTTTGTTGGGTTTTGTTGTTGTTGTTTTTTTCCTTTCTTAGATGGCTTGACGAAAAAAGGCAAGTATTTTGCTTATTCAATGTACCATCTGGAAATAAAAGTTTGACTTTGACTTTGACACACACCACCACCACCACCACCACCACAGTTGTTTATTCGTCCAATCCAGAAGACCGCCTCTTTCTCTCACACACACACAATTCCGATTCAATTGGCTTAAATGTATTTTTTGTATGTTTACCTGTTTACTTTTTCCTCCCAAGTGTTGGATTTAAAAAAAAAAGGTCTTATGCTTATTCTATTACTCTCAGAAAATAACATTTCCTCTCTCTCTCTCTCTCTATCTCTCTCTCTCCTCTCTCTCTCTCTCTT
>CM054138.1:19424497-19439497 GCA_028751875.1 Rapana venosa | reverse complement strand
TTTTGGGGTTTTTTTTTGTTTTTTTTTTTCCTTCTTAGATGGTTTGACAAAAAAAGGGCAAGTATTTTGCTTATTCAATTACCACGGGAAAAATAAAAGTTTGATTTTGGGAATTTTTGACACACACCACCACCACCAACCACCCCCCAAACAGGTTTTTTTCTTTCCAATCCAGAAGCCCGGCCTCTTTCCCCCTCACACACCCCAATTCCGATTTTTTTGGTTTTAAAGTATTTTTTGTAGGTTTCCCTTTGTTTACTTTTTCCTCCCAATTTTGGTTTAAAAAAAAAAAAGGGCTTATCTTTTCTATTACTTCTCAGAAAATAACTTTTCCCCTCTCTCTCTCTCTCTTTTATCTCCTCCCCTCTCCCCTCCTCCCCTTTTCCCCTCCCCTCTCTCTACTCTCTTCTCTCTCTTTTCTCTCTCCTCCCCTTCCCCCCCAGGGGTTGGGACCAAAACTAAAGAAATCACCTGAAGCCCTAAAACTCTCTCTCTCTCTCTCTCTCCCCCTCTCCTCTCCCCTCTCTACTCCTCTCCCCTTCTCTCTTCTCCTTTTCTCTCTCTCTCTCTCTCTCTCTCCTCTCTCCCCTTTCCTCTTTCATTTTCCCGCTCCCCTTCTCTCTCTTCTCCCCTTTTTTCCCCTTGGGCCTCCTCTCTCTCCTTCTCTCCCCCTTTTCCCTCCCTCCTCCCCCTACCCCCCCCCCCTCCCCCCTCCCCTCTTACACCCCATATAAACACCCCCAGAACAAAACCTCCACACCCCACCACACACACACAAAACACAAAAAAACACACATACACACCAAAAATTTCCCCCCCCCCCCCCCTTTCACCAAAATCCCCCCCCTTTCCCCCCATACCCCCCCCACCCCCACACACACACAAAAAACCACCCCCCAAACCACCAAACCCACACACAAACCCCCCCAAAAACCCAAACAACTAAAACCCCCCCCAATCCCCCATCTTCTTCCCCGGGATCCCTGACCTCCCCCCCCCCCCCCCCCCTTTTCCCCCCCCCCAATCCCTTTTATTTAGGTCAGACTTTTTTTTAAATTTTGGCCCCCATGTCCCGCCCCCACACCCGCTTTTATCCCCCAGTGACCAGAGAGCCGGGTAGGCCTATATAGTTTGGGAATTTTTGTGGGGTTCCAACGGGCCCTTTGGTAGATAGAATTGGGGGGGGGGCCCCGGAAAAATTTTTTCCCTTTTTTTTTTTCCAACCCCCCGGGGGGGGGTTTTTTTTTTTCCAAATAGTTTTTTTTTTAAATTGTTTTTTTTTTTTTTTTTTATTTTTTTTTTTTTTTTTTTTTTAGAAATTGGGGAAAGGGGGTTTTTTTTTGGTTTTTTTTTTTTTTTTGGGGGGGGGGAAAAAAAAAATTGGGGAAAAACCCGGAAAAGGGGGGGGCCCCCCCCCCCCCCCCCCAAAAACCGGGGAAAAATTTTTGGTTTTTTCCCCCCAAACCAAAAGGGGGCCCCCTTTAAGGTTGGGGGGGGAAAACCCGGGGGGGGGAAAAAAAAATCAAACCCCCCCCCCCCAAAAAAAATTGGGGGGGGGGTTTTTTCCCCCCAAAAAACCCCCCTTTTTTTTGGTTTTGGGGGGAAAAAAGGGGGGTTTGGGGTGGATTTTAAAAAAAAAAAAAAATTGGAAATTGGGGTTTAAAAAAAAGGGGGGGTTTTTTTTAAAAAAAAAATTTTTTTTTTTAATTTTTTTTTAAAAAAAAATTTTTGGGGAAAAAAAAAAATAAAATTTTTTTTTAAATAAGGGGGAATTGGGTTTTTGGGGGGGAAAAAAAAAATTTTAAAAAAGGTTTTTGGGGAAGGGAATTTTAAAAAATTTTTTGGTTTTAAAAAGGGGGGGGGTTTTTTGGGGGAAAAAGGAAAATTTTTAATTAAAAAATTTTTTTTTAAAAAAAAAAAAGGGGTTTTAAAAAAAAAAAAAAAAAAATTGGGGGAAAAATTTTTGGGGGGGGGGTTTTTTTTTTTTTTTTTTTTGAAAATTTTTTTTGGGTTTTTTTTTAAAAAAAAGGGGAAAAAAAAAAAAAAAATTTTTTGGGGGGAAAAAAATAAAAAAAAAGGGAAAAATTTTAAAAAGGGTTTTTGGGGGTTTTTTAAATTAAAAAAAAAGGTTTTTTTTGGGGGGTTTTTTAAAAAAAAAAGGTTTTTTTGGGGGGGAAAAAAATTTTTTTTTTTTGGGGGTTAAAAAGGAGTTTAAAAGGAAAAAAAAAAAGGGGGAAAAATTTTTTTAAAATTTTAAAAAAGAAAAAAAAGGGAAAGGGGGTTGAAAAAAAAAGGGGGGAAAAAAGGGAAAAAAAAAAGGGGGGGGGAAAAAATTTTTTTTTTTTAAAAAAATTTTTTTTAAAAAAGGGGGTTTTTTAAAAAAAATTTAAAAAAAAAAACGGGGGGGTTTTTTAAAAAACTTGGGGGGAAAGGGGGCCCCCAAAAAAAACCCCCTTTTAAAAAATTTTTGGGGGGAAAAAGGGGGTTTTCCCCCCCGGGGGGGGTTTAAAAAAAATTTTCCCCCTTTTTTTCCCCCTTTTTTTTTTTTTTTTTTTTAAAAAAAAAAAAAACGTTGGGCCCCCCTTTTTTTCCCCCTTTTTCCCCCCCCAAAAAAAAAAAAATTTTTTTTTTTTGGGGGGCCCCCTTTTTTTTTAAAAACCAAACACCCCAAAAAAAAAAACGGCGGTTTTTGGGGGCCCCCTTCCCCAACCCCCCCCCTCCCCCCCGGGGTTTTTTTTCCCCCCCCTTTTTTCCCCCCCCAAAAAAAATTTTTTTTTTTTTTTTTTTTTCCCCCCCTTTTCCCCCCCCCTTATAATTTTTAAAATTTAATCCCCCTTTTTTTTTGGGGGGTTTTTTTTTTCCAAAGCTTCCCCCTAAAATTTTTTTTTTGGGGTTTTGGAAAAAAAAAATTTTTTTTAAAAAAAAATTTAAAAAACCCAAAAAAAAAAATTAAAAAAAAAACCCGGCCCAAAAAAACCCCCCAAAAAAAAGGGGCCCCCCGGGGCCCCCGGGGCCCCCCAAAAAAAAAAAAAAAAAACCCCAACCCCCCCCCAAAAAAAAAAACCCCGAAAAAAAAACTTTCCCCCCAAAAAACCAAAAAAAACCCCACAAAAGGGGGGCCCCCCCCCCCCCCAAAACCCCCAAAAAAACCCCCCCCAAAAAAAACCAAACCCCCAAAAACCCCCCAAAAACCCCCCCCCCCCCAAAAAATTTCCCCCCAAAACCCCCCCCCCCCAACCCCTTTTTCCCCCCAAAAAAAATCACCAAAACCCAAAAATTTTTTTTTTAAAAAAATTTTTTTTTTAAAAAAAAAAAATTTTTAAAAAACCAGGTTTAAAAAACCCCCCAAAAAAAAAAATTTTTTAAAAAAATTCCCCAAAAAAAAAAAAAAAAAACCCCCCCCCACCCGGGGGGGGCCCCCCCAAAGGAAAACCCCCCCCCCCCGGGGCTTTGGGGGCCCTTTTTGGGGGGTTTAAAATTTTTTAAAAAAATTGGGGGGAAAAGTTTTAAAATTTTAAAAAAGGGGGTTTTTTTTGGAAATTTTTTTTGTTAAATTTTTTGTCAAAATTTTTTATTTTTTTTGGGGGTTTCCCCTTTAAGGGGGGGGAAAAAAAAAAACCCCCCCCCAAAATTTTGGGGGGGGCCCCCCTTTTTCCCCCCCCAACCCCGGGGGGGGGCCCCCCCCCTTTGCTGGGTTTTTCCCCCGGGGGCCCCCCAAAAAAGGGGGGGCCCAAAATTTTAAAAAAAAAAACCCCCCGGCCCAAATCCCCCTTTTTAAAAGGGGGGAAATTTTTTTTTTTTTCCCCCCTTTTTTTAAAAAAAAAAATTTTTACCCTTTTTTTTTTTCCCCAAAAAAGGGGTTTTTTAAAAAACCCCCTTTTTCCCCAAAAGGGGGGAAAAAAAAAGGAAAAAAAATTTAAAAAAAAGGGGGGGAAATTTTGAAAAATTTTAAAAAAAAAAAATTTTTCAAAAAAATTTTTTTCCCAAAATTTTCCCCCCCTTTTTTTTTTTGGGGAGGGCCCCCAAAAAAAAAAAAAAAAAAAAAAAAAAAAAAGGTTTTTTAAAATTTTCCCCCCCCTTTGGGGTTTCCCGGGAAAATGGGCCCCCGGGGGGGGAAAAAAAAAACCCAAAAAATGAAAATTCTTTTTCCTTTTTTTTTAAAAAAAACCCCTTTTAGGCCCGTTAAAAAAAAAAAAGGGGGGGGGGCCCCCCCAAAAAAATTTCCCAAAAAAAAATTTTTTTTTTTTTGGGGGGTTTTTTTTTTTTTAAAAAAAAAAAAAATTTTTTAAATTTTTTGGGGGTTTTTTTTCCCCTTTTTTAAAAAAGGGGTTTTTTTGTGGTTTTTGGGGGAAAATTTTGGGGTTTTTTGGGTTTGGGGAAAAAAATTTTAAAAAATTTTTTTTGGGGGGGGGGGGGGGGGGTGGGGGGGGGGGGGGTTTTTTTGGAGGGGGGGGAAAAAATTTTTTTTTTTTAAAAAAATTTTTTTTTTAAAAATTTTTTTTTTTGGGGGGGGTTTTTTTTTTTTTTTTGGGGGGGGGGCCCCCCCCCCCCCCCCCAAAAAAATTTTTTTTTTTTTTTTTTGGGTTTTTTTTTGGGGGGGGGGGGGGGGGTTTGGGGGGGGGGGGGGGGGGGTTTAAAATTAAATTAAAAATTTTTTTTTAAAAAAAAAAAATTTAAAATTTTTTTTAAAAAAATTTAAAAAAGTTTAAAATTTAAAATTTTAAAAAAAAAAGGGGGGGGGGGGCCCCCCAAAAAAAAAAAAATTTTTGGCCAAACCCCTTTTTTTAAAATTAAAAAAAAAAACCCCCCCCCAAAAAAATTTTTTAAAAAATTTTTAAAAAACCAAAGGGGAAAATTTTTTTTTTTTTGGGTAATAAAAATTTTTCCCAAAACCCCCCTAAAAACCCCCCCAAAACCCAAAAAAACCCCTTTTTAAAAAAAAGCCCCCCCCAAAAAAAAAACAAACCCCAAAAAAAACCAAAACCCCAAAAAAAACCCCCCCCCCCATTTCAAAATTAAACCCCCAAAAAAAAAAAAAAAAAAAGAAAAATTTAAAAACCAAAAACCTTTCCGGGAAACCCTTTTTAAAACCCAAAAAAAAATTTTTTTTGGGGGGGGGGGAAAAAAAAAAAAAAAGGGGGGGTTTTTCCCCCCCCCCCCTTTTCTTTTATTTTTTTTTTTTTTTTCCCCTTTTTTTCCCCCCCCCCCCAAAAAAAAAAAAAAAAAGGGAAAAAAAAAAGGGGGGGGGGAAAAAAAAAAAAAATTTTTTTCCTTTTTTTTGGGAAAAAACCCTTTTTTTTTTTTTTAAAAAAATTTTGGGAAAATTTTGTTTTAAAAATTTTTTTTTGTGTGTGGGGAGTGACTTGTGTGTGTACGTGTGTGTGTTGTGTGAGTGTGTGTGTACGTGTGCGTGCGTGTATGTGTGTGTGTGTGTGTGATACCTACAGGTATCTGTACAAGAAGGTAGGCACTCAGCCAGCAGAGGTAGGTAAGTGTACATATCCACGGCACCTCTTTGTGCATGCAAGTATGTGCATATAAACAATTGATTACACGCGCATTTACATAGTTGCAAACATACATACTTATGCACATGCATGCAGGCGCATATAAACGCAAATCCACCTTCTACCTAATATCAGGGTCACACCATTACCACATTTATCACTACCACCAAAATCACCAGAATCACCCCACCCCCCACCACCACCACTAAAAGCATGAACATTGGTAAGAATAATACTTTACCAACAACCTCTCAGAAATTTACTTTTTCCTCCTTTCATACATATGTGCATGCACACACACACAACACACACGCGCACACACAGACACACACACACACACACACACACACAGACAACACACACGCGCGCACACACACACACACACACACACACACACACACACACACACACACACACACACACACACACACACCACTTATTCCACTGTTTCACTGACACATTTATTACCGCCCCCAAGATTTACAGGTCTATCAAGGAAAGAAGCTCCAAGATCAAACAACAGCAGAACCATCTTCAGCATTAACGCGATGAGAAGGAAAACTACAGTAAAATATGACTTTTTCCTTTGGTGGGGATCTTCGGAATGTTAACATAACTTGACTCTAGTTGCCAATGCCATTAAGATAGCTTTTGCTACGCTTTAGCTCCCTCCACTCTCCCTCGCTCTCTTTCTCTCTCTCTATCCTCTCTCTCTCTTTCTCTCTCTCTGAATCTTCCCCCCTCCCCATTCTCCGGTCATCTAGCAAAAAACCAAAAACAAACAAAAGCAAGTGGGAAAAACCCAAAGAAAAGCAAAGAAACTGACATTAACTGGGAAAGATTTTTTGTTTCTATTCTTTTATTTTGAGGTGAATGGAAATAGCACTCATCATTTGGGGTGTTCTCTTTTAAAAAAAATTTGTTTTTACATCCATTCCCTGTGTGCATGAAACTTTTGTAAATGTTTGTCATCCATTCCCACTGGCGCACAATGGCGTACTCTTCTGAAAGATAAAAGAGGTTTTAAAATTGTGCAAAATGTTCTGCATATGAGAGAGAGAGAGACAGAGAGAGAGAGCAAGAGACAGAGACATTGAGAGAGTGGACAGTTTGAACACACATCGTAACAAAAGCAAGAAAATAGAAAAGGCAAACTACAGCACACAGTGAGAGTGAGAGAGACAGACAGACAGATATAGACAAAGACAGAGAGAAAGAGAGACAGACAGAAAGACAGAAGTCAAGTCAAGACAAGTCAGGTCAAATTTTTATTTCCAGTTGGTACATTGAATAAGCAATGCATTTGCTTTATTTCATCAAGCCATCTATCTAAGAACAAATTTCTTAATGATTATCTGAAATACTACATTATTGCAACCTTTACCAATAAATTGAACCAGTTAAAAGAGGAAAATCGATCAAATAATACATAGGAAAATACAAAATACACACATATACATACAAACAACACACACGCAACACACGATAAAATATACTTTGGGAAAATACAAATTACACACATTGACAGACTGAGAAATATGTAACGTTTGCACTTTCTTATGTGCATTCCCAATGCCACAACCCGGCACCATTAACGTTCAGGAGTTCGTATTGTCAGCGAAAGTGCCTGCGAAAGAGTGTGAGATTTTTGTATCTATTCTTCTATTTTGAGGAGAATAGAATAAGCACTCATGTGGGTGGATTTTTTTAATCCATTCCCTGTGTGCATGAACTTTTGTGAATGTTTGTCATCCGTTCTCACTGGTGCACAATGGCATACTCTTCCGAAAGGCAAAAGAGGTTTTAAAATTATGCAAGATGTTCTGCATATGAGAGAGAGCAAGAGACAGAGACATGAGAGAGTGGATAGTTTGAACACATAATAACAAAACCAAGAACAAAAAACAGAAAGACATGAAAAGGCAAACTACAAAGAGAGAGAGAGAAGAGAGAGAGAGAGAGAGAGAGAGAGAGAGAGAGAGAGAGAAAAGAGAGTGAGACAGAAAAACAGACAAAAGACAGACAGACATAGACAAAGACAGAGAGAAAGAGAGACAGACAGAAAGACAGAAAGAGAATTATCTAAGTTTGAACTTTCTTATGTGCATTTCTAATACCACAACGCCATACCATTAACGTTCAAGAGTTGGTAACAGCGAAAGTACATGCGAAAGAGCAAGCCAGTGCATTACACAGCACTCCCCCTTGTCTCCTCTGGCCAAAACTGGGGCCATTAGCATGAAGGGGAAAATGTCTTTCATCCTGTCTCCACACTATCTGCAGCAAGGTGTTATAGGTGGAATCAAAATTCAGAAGATTCCTCTTTCTCTTCATAACCTATTTGTTTTCAAATTCCCTAGTGCTTTTTTAAGCGTGAGTGTGTGTGTGTGTGTTGTGTGTGTGTGTGTGTGTGTGTGTGTTGTGTTTTGTGTTGTGTTTTGTGTGTGTGTGTGTTGCGTTGTTGTGTGTGTGTGTGTTGCATGTGTGTTTGATTTTGTGAGTGTGTGCCCGCATGCATCGTCCATGTGCAGGCATTCAGGATGGGGGGGGGGGGGGGAAAGGGGAGGGACGGAGAGGAAATTAGGTACAAAACAGCACCTCTATGCACATGCAAAGTATGCACACATGAACTATCTCTCTCTCTCCCCCCTTCCCTCTCTCCCTCCCTCCTTCTCTCCCTCCCTTCCTCTCTTTCTCTCTCTCTGTCTCCCTGTCTGTCTGTCTCTCTCTCTCTCTCTCTCTCTCTCTCTCTCTCTCTCTCTCTCTCTCTCTCTCTCTCTGTATTACACTTCAGCATGGTAATTTATACCCCACAGTAAATGTACTCTGTGATCTTCATGCCATGCACACACACATACATACACACAACATATACCCCCCCCCCCCCCCCAAATCACACACGAAAACACACATGCATGCATTCACTCACACACGCATGCACACACACACACACACACACCATTATAACTTAAGTGTAATATACCCTACAGTAAATGCTCTCCATGATATTCATACTGTGCACACACACACACAATGCACGCACACACACGCACACACACACACACACAAACACACACACCACTTCTTCCATTGTTTCACTGACACATTTCTTACCGCCCCCAAGATTTACAGGTCTATCAAGGAAAGAAGCTCACAGATCAAACAACAGCAGAAACCATCTTCAGCATTAACACGATGAGAGGACAAAAACACCATCAAATATTACTTTTTTTAAAGGAGAGAATCTTCAGAATATTAACATAACTTGACTCTAGTTGCCAATGCCAAAGTTTTGCTACTACTTACCCCTTCTCTCTCTCTCTCTCTCTCTCTCCTCTCTTCTCTCTCTCTCTCTCTCTCTCTCTCTCTCTCTCTCTCTCTCTCTCTCTCTCTCTCTCTCTGAATCTGCCCCATCTCCCATTCTCCAAATCATATTGCAAACAAGCAGAAACAAACAAAAACAAGTGGGAAAACCCAAAGAAAAGCAAAGAAACTGACAGTAATTGTATGAGATTTTTGTATCTATTCTTTTATTTTGAGGAAAATGGAATAAGCATTCATGTGAGGTGGTTCAATTTTTAATATATTTTTTACATCCATTCCCTGTGTGCATGAATTTTTGTGAATGTTTGTCATCTGTTCCCACTAGCGCACAATGGCATACTCTTCCGAAAGGCAAAAGAGGTTTTAAAATTATGCAAGATGTTCTGCATGTGTGAGAGACAGAGACAGAGAGAGAGAGCAAGAGACAGAGACATTGAGAGAGTGGATAGTTTGAACACACATAATAACAAAAAGAAAAAGAAAAAACAGAAAGACATGAAACGGCAAACTACAGCACAGAGAGAGAGAGAGAGTGAGAGAGACAGAAAGACAGACAGACAGATACAGACAGACACAGACACAGACAGAGAGAAAGAGAGACAGACAGAAAGACAGAAAGAGAATTATGTAACGTTTGCACTTTCTTATGTGCATTCCTGATACCACAACGCCATACCATTAACTTCAAGAGTTCGTAATGTCAGCGAAAGTGCACGCGAAAGAGCAAGCCAGTGCACTACACAGCTTTCCCCCTTCGCTCCTCTGGCCAAAACTGGGGCCATTAGCATGTAGGGGAAAATGTCTTTCATCCTGTCTCCACACTATCTGCAGCACGGTGTTATACACGGAATCAAAATTCAGAAGATTCCTCTTTCTCTTCAAAACCTATTCGTTTTCAAATTCCCTGGTGCTTTTTTAAACGTGAGTATGTGTGTGTGTGTGTGTGTGTGTGCGCGCACGCGTTGCGTGTATTGTGTGTGTGTTGTGTTTGTGAGTGTGCCCACATGCATTCGTGCAAGCAGGTGGGCATTCAGAGGAAGATGGGGGGGGGGGGGGAGGGTCGGAGAGGAAAGGAAAGTAGTTACACATTGCACCTCTATGCACATGCAAGTATGCACACATGAACCCTCTCTCTCTCTCTCTCCCCTTCCCTTTCTCCCTTCCTCCCTCTCTCCCTCCCTCCCTTCTTCTCTCTCTCTGTCTCTGTCTCTCTCTCTGTCTATCTGTGTGTCTGTCTCTCTCTCTCCTGTATTACGACTTCAGCATGATAATTTATACCCCACAGTAAATACACTCTGTGATCTTCATGTCACACACACACATATACACACAAACAAACACACATATATAGCCCCCCCAAAAAAAAATCACACATGAACACACACACATGCATGCATTCCCTCACGCACGCATGCACACACACACACAATTATAACTTAAGTGTAATATACCCTATTGTAAATGCACTCCATTATCTTCATACTGTGCACACTACACACACTGCGCACACACGCACACACACACACACACACACAAACACACATACACACGCACACACACACACCACTTCTTCCACTGTTTCACTGACACATTTCTTACTGCCCCCAAGATTTACAGGTCTATCAAGGAAAGAAGCTCACAGATCAAACAACAGCACAAGCATCTTCAGCATTAACATGACGAGAAGAGAAAACTCCGTAAAATATGACTATTTTTAAGGAGAGAATCTTCAGAATGTTAACATAACTTGACACTAGTTGCCAATGCCAAAGTTTTGCTACTACTTACCCCTTTCTCTCTCTCTCTTCTCCTCTCTCTCTCTCTCTCTCTCTCTCTCTCTCTCTCTCTCTCTCTCTCTCCTCTCTCTCTCTCTCTCTCTCTCTCTCTCACTCTCTCCTTTGGATGAGACTATAAACCGAGGTTGCGTGTGCGAACACACGCAGAACATCTTGCGAACATGTTAAATCCTGTTC
Organism: Rapana venosa; assembly: GCA_028751875.1. Lineage (NCBI taxonomy): Eukaryota > Metazoa > Mollusca > Gastropoda > Neogastropoda > Muricidae > Rapana > Rapana venosa. Next base: position 19,428,693 of record CM054138.1, on the reverse strand, counting down.
TGCTTTTCGTAAGAGTAGGCCATTGTGCGCTGGTGGGAACAGATGACAGAATTGACAAAACCGCATACACACGGGGACTAGATGTAAAAAAGCACATAAGTGATTATTCCATTATCCTCGATATAAAAGAATAAAAAATAAAAAAATAAAATAAGTAAATCTCTCTCTGAATCTGCCCCCTCCCCCATTCTCCAAATCCTATTGCAAACAAACAGAAACAAATAAAACCAAGTGGGAAAACCCAAAGAAAAGCAAACAAACGGACAGTAACTGTGTGAGATTTTTGTATCTATTCTTTTATTTTGAGGAGAATGGAACAAGCACTCATGTGGGGTGTTTTTTGGGGGTTTTTTAACATCCATACCCTATGTGCATGAACTTTTGTAAATTTTGTCATCTGTTCCCACTGGCACACAATTGTGTACTCTTTCGAAAGGCAAAAGAGATTTTAATATTATGCAAGATGTTCTGCATGAGAGCGAGACAGAGATAGAAACAGAGACACACACACAATACACACACAGACATATAGACAGACAGACAGACCCAGAGACAGAGATAGGGAGAGAGAGAACTAACGAAAGAGAAAGAGAGAGAGAGGCAGAGACAGAGAGAAAGAGAGACAGACAGACAGACAGACACAGAGATGGACACAGACAAACAGACAGACAGAGACACAGACAGAGAGAAAGAGAGACAGACAGAAAGACAGAAAGAGAATTATGTAACATTTGCACTTTCTTATGTGCATTCCTAATACCACAACGCCATACCATTAACGTTCAAGAGTTGATAATGTCAGTGAAAGTGCACGCAAAAGAGCAAGCCAGTGTATCACACAGCAGTCCCCCTTCGCTCCTCTGGCCAAACTGAGGCCATTAGCATGAAGGGGAAAATGTCTTTCATCCTGTCTCCACAGTATCTGCAGCACGGCATTATACACGGAATCAAAATTCAGAAGATTCCTCTTTCTCTTCAAAACCTATTTGGTGCTTTTTTAAGCATCAGTATGTGTGTGTTTGTGTGTGTGTGTGTGTGTGTGTGTGTGTGTGTGTGTGTGTGTGTGTGTGTGTGTGTGTGTTGTGTGTGTGTGTTGTGTTTGTGAGTGTGTGCCCATATGCATCTGTGCAAGCAGGTGGGCATTCAAGGGTGGGGGGAGGCTGGAGGGAGGGAGAGGAAAGTAGGTACACATAGCACGTCTATGCACATGCAAGTATGCACACATGAACCCTCTCTCTCTCTTTCTCCCCTTCCCTTCCTCTCTCCCTCCCTCTCTGTCGCTCTGCCTCTGTCTCTCTCTCTCCTGTATTATGACTTCAGCATGAAAATTTATACCCCACAGTAAATGCACTCTGTGATCTTCATGCCAAGCACACACATACACACATCAAACAAACACATATACCCCCTCCCCCCCCCAAATCACACACGAAAACACACACATGCATGCATTCACTCACGCATGCATGCACACACACACACCTTTATAACTTTAGTGTAAAATACCCTATAGTAAATGCACTCCATGATTTTCATACTGTGCACAAACACGCACACACACAGACACACACACACACACACACACACACACACACACACACACACACACACACACACACACACACACACACACACACACACCACTTCTTCCACTGTTTCACTGACACATTTCTTACTGCTCCCAAGATTTACAGGTCTATCAAGGAAAGAAGCTCACAGATCAAACAACAGCAGAAACCATCTTCAGCATTAACATGATGAGAGGACAAAAGCACGTAAAATATGACTTTTTTAAGGAGAGAATCTTCAGAATGTTAACATAACTTGACTCTAGTTGCCAATGCATAAGTTTTGCTACTACTTACCCCCTTCTCTCTCTCTCCTCTCTCTCTCTCTCTCTCTCTCTCTCTCTCTCTCTCTCTCTCTCTCTCTCTCTCTCTCTCTCTCTCTCTCTCTCTCTCTCTCTCTTTCTCTCTCTGAATCTGCCCCCTCCCCCATTCTCCAAATCATATTGCAAACAAGCAGAGACAAACAAAAACAAGTGGGAAAACCCAAAGAAAAGCAAAGAAACTGACAGTAACTGTGTGAGATTTTTGTATCTATTCTTTTATTTTGAGGAAAATGGAATAAGCATTCATGTGAGGTGGATCTTTTTTAAAATATATTTTGTACATCCATTCCCTGTGCATGAACTTTTGTGAATGTTTATCATTCGTTCCCACTGGCGCACAATGGTGTACTCTTCCGAAAGGCAAAAGAGGTTTTGAAATTATGCAAGATGTTCTGCATGAGCGTGAGAGACAGAAACAGACAGAGAGAGAGACACACACACAAAATACACACACAGACATATAGACAGACAGACAGACCCAGAGACAGAGAGAGGAAGATAGAGAACTAGGGAAAGAGAAAGAGAGAGAGAGAGCAACAGAGAGAGAGAGAGACAGACAGACAGACACAGAGACAGACACAGAAAGACAGACATAGACAAAAAGAGAAAGAAAGAGAGACAGACAGAAAGAGAATTATGTAACGTTTGCACCTTCTTATGTGCATTCCTGATACCACAACGCCATACCATTAACGTTCAAGAGTTGGTAATGTCAGCGAAAGTGCGCGCGAAAGAGCAGGCCAGTCCATGACACAGCAGTCCCCCTTCGCTCCTCTGGCCAAAACTGGGGCCATTAGCATGAAGGGGAAAATGTCTTTCATCCTGTCTCCACACTATCTGCAGCACAGTGTTATAGGTGGAATCAAAATTCAGAAGATTCCTCTTTCTCTTCAAAACCTATTTGGTGCTTTTTTAAGCATCAGTATGTGTGTGTGTGTGTGTGTGTGTGTGTGTGTGTGTGTGTGTGTGTGTGTGTGTGTGTGTGTGTGTGTGTGTGTGTGTGTGTGTGTGTGTTGTGTGTGTGTGTTGTGTTTGTGAGTGTGTGCCCATATGCATCTGTGCAAGCAGGTGGGCATTCAAGGGTGGGGGAGGCTGGAGGGAGGGAGAGGAAAGTAGGTACACATAGCACGTCTATGCACATGCAAGTATGCATACATGAACCCTCTCTCTCTCTTTCTCCCCTTCCCTTCCTCTCTCCCTCCCTCTCTCTCTGTCGCTCTGCCTCTGTCTCTCTCTCTCCTGTATTATGACTTCAGCATGATAATTTATACCCCACAGTAAATGCACTCTGTGATCTTCATGCCCTGCACACACACATACACACACAAACAAACACATATACCCCCCTAAATCACACACAAACACACACATGTATGCATTCACTCACACGCGCATGCACACACACACACACACCTTTATAACTTTAGTGTAAATACCCTATAGTAAATGCACTCCATGATTTTCATACTGTGCACACACACACACGCGCACACACACACACACACACACAAACACACACACAAACACACACACACCACGTCTAATCGTCTTTTCCTCTAATATCACTTTAAGTAAACAGACGTAAAATTGAAGACACACACACACCACTTCTTCCACTGTTTCACTGACACATTTCTTACCGCCCCCAAGATTCACAGGTCTATCAAGGAAAGAAGCTCACAGATCAAACAACAGCAGAAGCATCTTCATCATTAACATGATGAGGGGGCCGAGAGAAAAATACCCTGAAATATGACTATTTTTAAGGAGAGAATCTTCAGAATGTTAACATAACTTGACTCTAGTTGCCAATGCCAAAGTTTTGCTACTACTTACCCCCTTCCCTCTCTCTTTCTCAATCTGCCCCCTCCCCCATTCTTTGGTCATCTAACAAAAAACCATAAACAAGCTAAAGCAAGTGGGAAAATCCCAAAGAAAAGCAAGCAAATCAACACACTAAATGTGGAAGATTTTATTATCTATTCTTTTATTTTGAGGAGAATGGAATAAGCACTCATGTGGGGTGGTTCTTTTCTTTTTGCATCCATTCCCTGTGTGCATGAACTTTTGTAAATGTTTGTCATCCGTTCCCTCTGGAACACAATGGCGTGCTCTTCTGAAAGGCAAAAGAGGTTTTAAAATTGTACAAGATGTTCTGCATATGCGAGAGAGAGCAAGAGAGACACCGAGAGAGACACATACACACAACACACACACAGACATATAGACAGACAGACAGACAGACCCAGAGACAGATGGAGGGAGAGAGAGAACTAGGGAAAGAGAAAGAGAGAGAGAGAGACAG
>CM054138.1:19399497-19421997 GCA_028751875.1 Rapana venosa | reverse complement strand
TACACATAGCACCTCTATGCACATGCAAGTATGCACACATGAACCATCTCTTTCTCTCTCCCCTTCCCTTCCTCCCTCCCTCCCTCTCTGTCTCTCTGTTTCTCTGTCTGTCTGTCTCTCTCCTGTATTACGACTTCACCATGGTAATTTATACCCCACAGTAAATGCACTCTGTGATCTTCATGCCGTGCACACACATACACATACACACACATACAAACACACACATATACCCCCTCCCCCCCCCAAATCACACACGAAAACACACACATGCATGCATTCACTCACGCATGCATGCACACACACACACCTTTATAACTTTAGTGTAAAATACCCTATAGTAAATGCACTCCATGATTTTCATACTGTGCACAAACACGCACACACACAGACACACACACACACACACACCACTTCTTCCACTGTTTCACTGACACATTTCTTACTGCTCCCAAGATTTACAGGTCTATCAAGGAAAGAAGCTCACAGATCAAACAACAGCAGAAACCATCTTCAGCATTAACATGATGAGAGGACAAAAGCACGTAAAATATGACTTTTTTAAGGAGAGAATCTTCAGAATGTTAACATAACTTGACTCTAGTTGCCAATGCATAAGTTTTGCTACTACTTACCCCCTTCTCTCTCTCTCTCTCTCTCTCTCTCTCTCTCTCTCTCTCTCTCTCTCTCTCTCTCTCTCTCTCTCTCTCTCTCTCTCTCTCTCTCTTTCTCTCTCTGAATCTGCCCCCTCCCCCATTCTCCAAATCATATTGCAAACAAGCAGAGACAAACAAAAACAAGTGGGAAAACCCAAAGAAAAGCAAAGAAACTGACAGTAACTGTGTGAGATTTTTGTATCTATTCTTTTATTTTGAGGAAAATGGAATAAGCATTCATGTGAGGTGGATCTTTTTTAAAATATATTTTGTACATCCATTCCCTGTGTGCATGAACTTTTGTGAATGTTTATCATTCGTTCCCACTGGCGCACAATGGTGTACTCTTCCGAAAGGCAAAAGAGGTTTTGAAATTATGCAAGATGTTCTGCATGAGCGTGAGAGACAGAAACAGACAGAGAGAGACACACACACACAAAATACACACACAGACATATAGACAGACAGACAGACCCAGAGACAGAGAGAGGAAGATAGAGAACTAGGGAAAGAGAAAGAGAGAGAGAGAGCAACAGAGAGAGAGAGAGAGAGAGAGACAGACAGACACAGAGACAGACACAGAAAGACAGACATAGACAAAAAAGAGAAAGAGAGACAGACAGAAAGACAGAAAGAGAATTATGTAACGTTTGCACCTTCTTATGTGCATTCCTGATACCACAACGCCATACCATTAACGTTCAAGAGTTGGTAATGTCAGCGAAAGTGCGCGCGAAAGAGCAGGCCAGTCCATGACACAGCAGTCCCCCTTTGCTCCTCTGGCCAAAACTGGGGCCATTAGCATGAAGGGGAAAATGTCTTTCATCCTGTCTCCACACTATCTGCAGCACAGTGTTATAGGTGGAATCAAAATTCAGAATATTCCTCTTTCTCTTCATAACCTAGTTGTTTTCAAATTCCCTGGTGCTTTTTTAAGCGCGAGTATGTGTGTGAGATGAATGGAGGAGGCTTACCAGGGCATCGTCTTTCGTGTCTCCTCCACGACCGCCAAGGTCATGGGACTGATGATGATGATGATGATGTGTGTGTGTGTGTGTGTGTGTGTGTGTGTGTGTGTGTGTGTGTTGCATTGTGTCAAGTCAAGTCAAGTCAAAATTTTATTTCTAGATGGTACATTGAATGAGCAATGAATTTGCTTTTTTTCATCAAGCCATCTATCTAAGAACAAATTTCTTAATGATTATACTGAAATACTACATTATTGCATCCTTTATCATTGAATTAAACCAGTAAAAAAAAGTGTGTGTATGTGTGTGTTGTGTGTGTGTGTGTTATGTTTGTGAGTGTGTGCCCACATGCATTCGTGCAAGCAGGTGGGCATTCAGAGGAAGGGAGGGGGGGGGGGGGCAGTGAGGGAGGGACAGAGAGGAAATTAGGTACACAATAACCTCTATTTACATGCAAGTATGCACACATGAACTGTCTCTTTCTCTCCCCTTCCCTTCCTCCCTCCCTCCCTCCCCCTTTGTCTGTCTGTCTGTCTGTCTCTCCTCTCTTTCTTGCTCTCTCCCTCTCTCTCTCTCTCTCTCTCTCTCTCTCTCTCTCTCTCTCTCTCTCTCTCTCTCTCCCTTCGGATGAGACTATAAACCGAGGTCCCATGTGCGAACACACGCAGAACATCTTGCGCACACATTAAATCCTGTTCCGCTTTTCATAAGTGTAGGCCATTGTGTGCTGGTGGGAACAGATGACAGAATTGACAAAACCGCATACAGACGGGGATTGGATGTAAACAGACATAAGTGCTTATTCCATTATCCTCAATATAAAAGAATAAAAAATAAATAAATAAAATAAATAAATCTCTCTCTGAATCTGCCCCCTCCCCCATTCTCCAAATCCTATTTCAAACAAACAGAAACAAATAAAAACAAGTGGGAAAAACCCAAAGAAAAGCAAACAAACTGACAGTAACTGTGTGAGATTTTTGTATCTATTCTTTTATTTTGAGGAGAATGGAACAAGCACTCATGTGGGGTGGTTCTCTTTTTTAAATATCCATTCCCTGTGTGCTTTTGTAAATGTTTGTCATCCATTCCCAATGGCGTACTCTTCCGAAAGGCAAAAGAGGTTTTGAAATTATGCAAGATGTTCTGCATGAGAGAGTGTGAGAGAGACAGAGACAGAGAGAGACACATACACACAATACACACACAGACATATAGACAGACAGACAGACAGACCCAGAGACAGAGAGAGGGAGAGAGAGAACTAGGGAAAGAGAAAGAGAGAGAGAGACAGAGACAGAGAGAGACAGAGAGACAGACAGACAGACACAGAGACAGATACAGACAGACAGACAGACAGAGACACAAACAGAGAGAAAGAGAGACAGACAGAAAGAGAATTGTGCAACGTTTGCACTTTCTTATGTGCATTCCTAATACCACAACCCCATACCATTAACGTTCAAGAGTTGGTAACAGCGAAAGTGCGCGCGAAAGAGCAAGCCAGTGCATGACACAGCCTTCCCCCTTCGCTCCTCTGGCCACAACTGGGGCCATTAGCATGAAGGGGAAAATGTCTTTCATCCTGTCTCCACACTATCTGCAGCACCGCATTATACATGGAATCAAAATTCAGAAGATTCCTTCATCTGTTCAGACCTAGTTGTTCTGAAATTCCCTATAGTGTTTTGCAAGAGTGTGTTTTTGTGTCTGTCTGTCTGTCTCTACCTACACATATGTTTTTCTAAGACAGATAGGTCAGGGAGGCAGGCAGGCAGGTAGGTAGGTAGTTTGCGCAAATGCAAGTATGCACACAAAATATTGATTATGACTATGCACATGTGTACTTGATTTCATTCACACAGTCAAGTCAAGTCAAGTCAAGTCAAAAACACTTTAATCATCCCATGAAGGGCAATTACAATACTGACAGGCACATTGACACCTATACTTATCTCACAGGACAAGAAAAATACATTTCAGATTGTAATAAACATTCCTAGATAGCTTTAAAAAATGTATCATACAGTCATGCACAGACACCCTTGGACACACACCCACATACTCCCCACATGCATCAATAATAACCCCATTAACACTCCCACAACCATAACTTCCATCACAACTACCACCACCACCACAGCCCCCCACCTCCACCTCCAACTATAATAATAATGAAAATCAGCAAGAACAACAACACCAAAACAACAAGAACCATATGGACACTTACACACCCTTCACATTGAACCCCCTAATCCCCACCCCCACCATGCCCCACTGCACTCCTTCACCCTATTCCACCACACACACACACACACACACACCATCACACACACACAACACACACACACACACACACACACACACACACACACACACACACACACACACACACACACACACACACACACCTCTTACAACCTCAGTGTAACATACCCTACCCTACAGTAAACGCACTCTATGATCTTCATGCTGCGCGCACGCACGCATACACCACTCCTTCCACTGTTTCACTGACACATTTCTTACCGCCCCCAAGATTTACAGGTCTATCAACAACAAAAATCTCTTCAAGACCAAACGGCTGCAAACCCCATAGACTTCAGCATAAAACTGATGCAGTGAAACACGTTAAACAGAGTTTGGGAGGAGACAGCATTTGGAGTGTTAAAAGGATTTTGCTCAACATTGCCAAATTCATCAAACCTGAAGGGGCTTAGTGGTTAGAGTATAGCTTTTATGATCTGACTGCCCGGGTTCGAGCCACCACTGAGGCAGTCATTCAATGGTGTTTTCTTCTGTACTGGCTTCACCCCCCCCCCCCCCCCACCCCTTGAAAGTCCCTTTGGATAAGAGTATAAACCAAGGTCCCATTTGCGAACGCATGCAGAACATCTTGTACACACGTTAAAACCTGTTCTGCCTTTTGGAAGAGTATGCCATTGATGGGTGCTGGTAGGAAAAGGGGAGATTTTTTTATGCATGCACACTAGTGTCGTTGTTTATACATATACGCGCTTCGATTTGTTTGTTTTACAAGATTTAGCGCTATACGAATTCCATATATTATTATTATTATTATTATACATCATCTCCCAAAGCCAGAATGCGGCTACCTTAATGGTGGGTAAAAACGGTCGTATAGGGAAAAATCTCATCAGTGGTAAACTTCACACCTCTAAACGAGGAACAATAACAAAACAACAAAAGGATGCATAGCCATAGCTTCAGCATATAAAAATGATGTAGCGAAACTTGTAAAATACAGTTTTTGAAAAAAAAGACAGTCTTTGCGATGATCTGACTCACGTTTGCCAAGCTCATTACACTGACGCATCCGGCAACTCTCTACCTTCCCATCATCCCTTCTATTCATCCCTTACCTTACAGCTCCTCCCTCCTTCTCCTCCACCCCCCTCACCCCCATCTCATTGGAGTCTGTTGCCAAAACACATTGTGTTTTACACCACCCCTTCCTTTCACAGAGGGGGGTAGGGAGGTGGGAGTTAATTTAGGGGCGGGATAACCTGGTGGTTACAGAGTCAAGCTCCTGATCTAGCATTGACTGAGGGTGTGTATTGGAATCAACGCTAAGGTCTTTGATTGAAGGAATTTGGGGGGTGGAAGGGATTGAACATTGGTACTGACTTGCAATCCCACTCTTAACAATGTCCTTCAGATGTGACTTTCAATTAATATGGTCCCATGTGCAAATACACCCTTAAAATCTTGCGATCTAGTCAAGTCTAAAGTCAAGATAAAACCACTTTAATCATCCCATGAAGGGCAATTACAAAGTAGTGACTTCATTTTCAGTTTCACTTTACACCCCCCCCCTCCCCACACACACACACACTCACACACACACAGAGAAGCTGTGGTGAGTTTGTGTCAAAGCCTTCGGGGCTGAAGGTTCATTGGAGAAGGTTGTTTGGTGGACGTCGTGGTGGTGACCACCCTGAATGGACGTCTCGCACAGCCTGGCTCTGCGACTGAGGGATCCCTGTAAGCAATAGGGGGCTTGGCAGGTGGTGTGCTGTGTATGCTAGCTCAGAACAGGCACCACTGAACACCAGCAAAGTGACCCAGCAGCAGCTTAGAGCCCCTCTGAGACAGCACAAAAAAAAATGCAGTGTCCAAGTTGACTTGACCTCTGTGTGTGTGTGTGTGTGTGTGTGTGTGTATCTGTGTCTGTGTGTGTCTTATGTGTGTGTGTGTGTGTGTGTGTGTGTTGCGTGCGCGCGCGCGCGCGTGTGTGTGTGTGTGTCAAAGTCAAAGTCAAAGTCAAACTTTTATTTTCAGATGGTACATTGAATAAGCAGTGTATTTGCTTTTTTCATCAAGCCATCTATCTAAAGAAAAAAAAGCGAGAAAAAAAGATAATTTTTATGCAGACATAGAATAAAAAAAACCCTAATCAATAGTAAACTAAACGAATCAAACAAGAAAAGACAATAAGAAATACATATATGGAATTAAAAATAAAACAAAAAACCCAGAAAAATGTTAGACCATACATTTCAAATAATTAAAAAATCTTGAAAAAATATCCGTCATAATACAAACAAACAAGCAACAAAGAAAAACCAAACCAAAACAAACAAAGAAGACAAAACAAAATAAAAAATAAAAAACAACCACACCAAGTGTGTGTGTGCTGTCTGCAATTTAATCTGTTCGCTCTCAGTGATACTAGACGAGGAAGGTGGAAAGTATATGGATGGAAGTTCAAGAAAGTAGAGAACATGGTAGAAGGAGAAAATACTGAAGAGATAGCATGCACGTGTGTGATGTGTGTGTGTACCTGTGTGTCTATGTCTGTGCGTATACTTGTCTTTTTTTTGGCCTTAGTTTTCAGACAATACACAAGCAGCCTAATACCATTTTTGTCCTCAAGTGTTGGTAACAGCAAACGTACACGCGAAAGTGCAGGTGTGTATTTTACGAAGCACACCCCCCCCCCCCCCCCTGCTCCTGTAACAAAAACTGAGGCCATTAGCATGAAGGGGAAAATATTTGGCTTTCATCCTGTCTCCACAGTATCTGTAGCATGACATCTTTTCAGGTGGAATCAAAATTCAGAAGATTCCTTCTTTAGTCCAATCTGTTCTCAAATTCAGAGAAACTTTTTAAGCATCTGAACATGGTGGTGGATCAGTGGTCTAATGATAACGCATCGGCCCAGAGAGCGAGAAGTAAGGATTCGATCCCCGTTTGTGCCATACCTCCCCCCCCCTATCTACTAAACCTTGAGTAGTGGTCTGTGTGCTAGTCTTTTGGATAAGACAATATTATTAAGGTTCTGTGTACAACACACATCAACACATATAAAAAGAAAAACAAACTAACAGCAACAAAATACTTGTTCCTGGCACACAGACACACACACACACTCACACAAACACACGCACACAATGTGCACGCACGCAGGCACACACACATACACACACGCACGCGCACGCACACACACACACACACAAAGTCACACAAATACACATTTCCACAACCCCCACAATCAATATAAGTATAAACAAAAACCTTAAGTTCAAGGACATGAGGAAAAACTTCCACATCAGTACCCTTCTTTCCCACTTTTATCCACCCATCCACACACACACACACACACACACACACACACACACACACACACACACACACACACACACACACACACACACACACACACACACACCTGCTCAACCCTCTTTCCAATTCACACACACACATACATACATCTCCTTCTTCCAACTTCATTGTCATATTACCCTAAACTACATATGCACTCTATGATCTTCATGCTACACACACACACACACACACACACACACACACACACACACACACACACACACACACACACACACACACACACACACACACACACGCACACACACGCGCGCGCGCACACGCACACGCACGCACCACACACACGCACGTACGCACACACACACACACACCTACACTTCTTCCACTGTTTCACTGACACATTTCTCACCGCCCCCAGGTCTCTCATGGAAAGAAGCTCACAGATCAAACAACAGCAGAAACCATCTTCAGCATTAACATGATGAGAGGACAAAAACACCCTGAAATACGGCTTTGAAGGAAAATAGCAGTTAGCAATATTCAAACACTTAGATTCTCGTTGCTAATCTCATCAAACTAACTTTCATTACTCCCTCTGTGGGGTTGCCTGGGGCATGTCAGTATAAATGGCATCCCCACCTTCTGGAAACTGTGTGCTAAGACTTCTCGTTTTTTTTCTCTCCTTCTCTTTGTTTTCGCCGCCCTCAATATGCTGGCCCTAGAGAAGTGAGGTCTCTGACGCCTCGCTACCCTACGACCTTATAGGTTATGGGACTCCTTTACCTTTACCATTTTACTCTGTTTCTGGAGCACTCGCTTTACCCCAGCCAAGGTTAAGCAGCGCCGAGCGTGGTTACCAACTTGGATGGGGTGACCGTTTGCGCGCCTTGGCTTCAGTACAGTCCCCCAGTTCACCCAGCTGTAAATGGGTACCTGCCCTTTTTAAGGTCAGGGGAGGTAAAGCAGCGAGGGAGAGGAGATGGGCGCCGCCCTCAATATGCTGGCCCTAGAGAAGTGAGGTCTTTGACGCCTCACTCCCCTACGACCTTACAGGTTATGGGACTCCTTACCTTACCTTACCTTCGTTTCTGCCTTGTCCCTTTTCTTCCTGTCACATCCTTTGTGTCTATTTTCTGCTTTCTTGGTCCATTCTCCTGCCCCTTTCCCCCCCAGAAAGACTTAAAAGATAACAACCTCCCCCACGCCGAGGTCAGATGCGCTGGGCCTGACTTGTCAGGCGCTTAATGGCAGCACAACGTCTTTTCTCTCATATGACAGACAACAACAATAGTTGCTGTCTGAGCGTTGGTTGACGAAGAAGATTTCACTTCTCTCTCTCTCTCTCTCTCTCTCTCCCCTCTCTCTCTCTCTCTCTTCTCTCTCTCTCTCTCTCTCTCTCTCTCTCCTCTCTCTCTCTCTCTCTCTCTCTCTGTCTGTCTGTCTGTCTGTCTGTCTGTTTCTCTCTCTCTCTGTGTTTCATTTGCCATGAAGGTAATAAATATGAAGCAAGATGCTGCCACAGACAACTGTGGGAAGACTGTCAGTCATGCTGTAGTTTAAATGATGCCAGGATTTACCGGAGTTAGGGGTGTGTGGCTGACAGATTTTTTTTTTGTTGGTTCCTCATCTCCAGCTCCGCAGTTCATCAATGGTGAAAGTTTTTCGTATGCGACCGTTTTTATTTTGGTCCACCATGAAGGTAGCCACATTCCGACTTCGGGGATGCTGACGGGAGGGAGGTGGGGGTGGGGGTGGGGGGGGGTATAAAAGCACTGAAACATCACGTTAAGTATGATGTGCTTGAGCCACCAACATGACTTTTCATGGAAAGAAGCTACTTTTTCCCCCCGTTTCTCGTGCTAAAAAGCTCTCAGGGTCACCAATGATAAGATTTAGCGTATGCACATCAATTAAGGTAGCTGCATTCCGACTTCGGGGATGGTGTCTAAACACGACACCAGTGTGCATGCAGTTTGAAATTTTGTCATCTGTTCCTACCAGCACGAAATGGCTTACTCTTCCGAATAAAGGCGTTCACATACGGTTCCTGGGTTTATAGTCTCACCCGAAGGACATTCGGGAGAATAGGGGGGAGGACGGGATAGCCCGGTGGTTAGAGTGATGTATTCGTGATCTGCTGACCCGAGTTCGAATCTCGTTCAAAAGGAATTTTTTCCCTTGGAGTTAACATCAGTGCCGACCCCACTGTCCCCAAAAATCCTTCGGATGAGACTATAAACTGAGGTCTCATGTGCGAACGCACGCAGAACATCTTGCGCACACGTTAAAACCTGTTCCGCTTTTCCGAAGAGTAGGCCATTGTGTGCCGGTGGGAACGGATGACAAAATTTACAAAACTGCATACATACACACGGGGACTGGATGAGGGAGGGGGGGGGGGGGGGAAGCACATGAGTGCTTATTCCACTATCCTCGAAATAAAAGAATAACTAAATAGAAGAATAAATAATAAAAAATATATAGTGTCAACACAGGTGTTGACTCCAGGGTAGAAAACCCTCGATTGGGCACCTCGGCGGTGGGTCGAACCCGAGTCATCAGATCACGAGGTCAACGTTCTAGCCACAAGGCCAACCCCACACCCACCCCTCACCCCCACCCCTCCCTCCGCCCCTTATCGAATCTGAATAAAGCACACACACAACAAGAACTAATCTGAACCTCTAGAAAACGTGCATCACAAGACAGCAGAACGGCAAAGCTCCCAATTCAAGTAAACTTTCGATGAAGAGTTTCATCAAATCTATTTTTAAAAATCTGAACAACAGAAAAAAACCACTATAATAGTTTCTTTAAAAGTATCTTTTAGATACAGATATGTATAATTTTTTTTAACCACACACACACACACTCACACACACACACACATAGGACGGGATAGCCTAGTGGTCAGAACATTGCTCTCGCAATCTGACGACCCGGGTTCGATTCCCGTTCAAGGGGATATTTTCCCCTGGAGTTAACATCAGTGCAGACTCCACTATCCCCAAAAGTCCTTCGGATGAGACTATAAACCGAGGTCTCGTGTGCGAACGCACGCAGAACATCTTGCGCACACGTTAAATGCTGCTCCGCTTTTCGTAAGAGTAGGCCATTGTGTGCTGGTGGGAACAGATGACAGAATTGACAAAACCGCATGCACACAGGAACTGGATGTAAACAAGCACATAAACGCTTATTCCACTATCCTCGATATAAAATAATAAAATTTAAAATGAAAACACACACACAAATTGCAGATTATGGCTACAGTTCAAACACTTTTTCTTCTTAGTCCTTTTCTTTACTTTATATTTGTGCTGGCTGACTTTTGCAATGAAACTTTCAACCGAAAGGGAGGTACCTATTTTGTGTGTGTGTGTGTGTGTGTGTGTGTGTGTGTGTGTGTGTGTGTGTGTGTGTGTGTGTGTATGTGTATGTGTGTGTGTGTGTATGTGCGTGCGTGCGTGTGTGTGTGTGTGTGTGTGTGTGTGTGTGTGTGTGTGTGTGTGTGTGTGTGTGTGTTCAGACTGCAAGTTACTTCCTTCTTGCTATGGTTTCAGGGGCTTCTCTGCAGTATGGGTCTCGGAGCCCAGTCTTGATGAGTCAGCCACCAGCAAAACAGCACTGCTATATTTACTACGGCTTCCTAATTGACCACCCCTTTTCCCCCCCTCCCCCAACCCCTTCCCCCCTCCCCCTCCTCCCTCCCCATTCCCCCTCCTCCCTCCCCATTCTCGGTGGATCGATGGTATAGAGGTAATTCACCTACCTAAAAAAAAAAACCTAGAAGTGCGGGTCAAATCCCTATTTGTGTTCGAAACTACCGCCCCCCATCCCCCCATCCCCCCCCCACCCCCACCCCACACCCCTCCTCCTCCATCCACTACTAGAACGTGAGTGGTGGTCTGAGTGGTAGTCTTTTTTCCTTTTTCGGATGAGACGATAAACTGAGGTCCTGTGTGCAACATGCCTTCCGCGCACGTAAAAGAACCTACAGCAACATGAGAGTTGTCCCTGGTGAGAATTTCTTTAAGACCAAAAAAGGTAGAAAATGTACGTGCAGAGAGGAACTTTTTTATATTTGAAATAATGGTTTGCTACTGTTCTTATGGCGACACGATCGGGGACGGGGTAGCCTAGTGGTTAGAACATTGCGCTCGCAATCTGACGACCCGGGTTCGATTCCCGTTCAAGGGGGGATATTTTCCCCTGGAGTTAACATCAGTGCAGACTCCACTCTCCCCACAAGTCCTTCGGATGAGACTATAAACCGAGGTCCCGTGTGCGAACGTACGCAGAACATATTGCGCACACGTTAAATCCTGTTCCGCTGTTCGTAACAGTAGGCCATTGTGTGCCAGTGGGAACGGATGACAAATTTACAAGCCCGCATACAGACGGGGACTGGATGTAAAAAAAGCACATAAGTGCTTATTCCATTATCCTCGATATAAAAGAATTAAATTTAAAAAATAATAAAAACGATCTTTTCCGAGATAGTGCAGCCCTAATTTTACGCAGAGACAAATAATTTTGCCGCGACTTAAAGTGGTATGTATATATAAATACAAAAGAGGGGGTGGGGGTGGGAGTTTTGAATGAAGATGTTTGCCAGTCAATATTTAGTTGAAAATGTTGTATTGTATTGTATTGTATTGTGTTGTGTTGTGATGTGGTGTCTTGTGGTGTGATGTGGTGTGTTGTGGTGTGGTGTGGTGTGGTGTGTTATGGTGTGGTACGGTGTGGTGTGTTGTGGTGCGGTGTGGTGTGTTGTGTTGTGGTGTGGTGCGGTGTGGAGTGGTGTGGTGTGGTGTGGAGTGGTGTGGAGTGTTGTGCTGTGTTGTGTTGTGGTGTGGTGCGGTGTGGTGGGGGTGCGGTGTGGTGTGGTATGGTGTGGTGCGGTGTGGTGTGTTGTGGTGTTGTGTGTGCGGTGTGGTGTGGTGTGAAGCGGTGTGTTGTGCTGTGTTGTGTTGTGGTGTGGTGTGGTGTGGTGTGAAGCGGTGTGTTGTGCTGTGTTGTGCTGTGTTGTGGTGTGGTGTGGTGTGGGGTCTTGTGCTGTGTTGCGTTGCATTGTATTGTATTCTGCTGTATCACGTAGTACGGTGCTGTGTTCTGTTGTAGTGTACTGCTATTTTTGGTAACGACAAGTTTCTCTGCTTGAAATTCAGGCTGCTCGCCTCAGGGAGAGTGGGTCACGTCACCACAAGTGTCCCGCCTCCCCCTCCCCACCCCCCGCCCCCACCCCCCCACACACACACTTTATAAAAATTTTTTTTTCCAATTTTCTTGTCTACACGGTGGAGTTGTTTTTCTCAATGACAGCGACACTTTTCCCCCCACAGAAATTCACTTAAGAACAGCACTTTCTTGTTGCCGTGAGGTTTTAATGCATAACATAATTATCACAGATGCGTACAATATATCATAAAAGAAAATTACTTTGATGAAATAGTAGTGAGGAAAACAAAGTGCAGGTAGCCAGAAAACACCCGCTCCCCCCAAAAAAAACAAAAAAAACAACAACAACAACAACACAATAAACAACAAAACCAAACAACAACAACAACAACACAACAACAACAAACAAACAAAACAAAAAACCCAACCGAAAAAAAACAAAAACACATCACTTTGGATTCTTCGAAGCTTCGACACAAAACTTAACTTTCAACCCATCACTCGTAGCAAAAACGTCAATCGGATTGGAATATTAATGTTTTGCTAATGGTTGATGTTCTTATTCAGAGTCCAGAAGATCTTAGTTTACAAGTGGCTTTCTGTACATAGTCCATGCAATGCCATGTTGTTGGTTGTTTGGTTTTCGTTTGTTGGGTTGCTTTTTGTTGTTGTTGTTTTGGGGGTTATTTTTGGGGGGATGTAGCAAAGCCCCGAACAGAGGGAAAAAGCGGTCAGGTTTCCCTTCTAACAAGCTTACAGATGCCAGACAGGAGAAGAGCTCGGCAAAGGGCGGTAATCGCTGTTGGCAAGCTGACAGTACGCGGTTGAAGGCGGCAGCTTATCTGTGTATGTGTGTGTGTGTGTGTGTGTGTGTGTGTGGTGTGTGTATGTTGTGTGTGTGTGTGTGATGTGTGTGTGTGTGTGTGTGTGTGTGATTGTGTGTGTGTTGTGTGTGTGTGTGTGTGTGTTGTGTGTGTGTGTGTGTGTGTGTGTGTGTGTGTGATGTGTGTGTGTGTGTGTGTGTGTGTGTGTATGTGTGTATGTGTGTGTGTGTATGTGTGTATGTATGTATGTGTGTGTTTGTGTGTGTGTATGTGTATGTGTGTATGTATGTATGTATGTGTGTGTGTGGTGTGTGTGTGTGTGTGTGTGTGTGTGTGTGTGTGTGTGTGTGTGTGTGTGTTGTCTGCGGGTTTGATTGTGACGGGCTGGATTTGTCTGGGGTTTTGTTGTTGTCTGTCTGGTTGTTTGTCTGCTTTTGTATTTGTTTGGATGGTTGTTGTTGTTTTGTTGCTTTTTTATTTTGTTTTGGTTTGGGTTTGGTTTGGTTTGGAGATTTCTTCTTGTCTTTTGTTGCTACTTTGTTCGTTTTTGGGGGGGTTATTGGTTTTTTGGTTGTTGTGTTTTTTTTAGAGGGGGAGGAGTTGCTTTGTTGTCAGTCGATATTCACGGTTCCAGCCAATAACACAACAACAGAATACAAAGCGTGTGTTGTAAGTGGATGTTCCACAGACGCTATCAGTGAGGGATTAGGACGTTGCTTGACTGCCAGTCCTGAAGTCCATGAAGTTGTGGGTTCAAATCTCAGCAGAGGTGTCAAGTTAGGGTTTTTGTTTTAATAAAGAAAAGGATCTCCAGGGTAACATTAAACTGCACCCCAGCCAGTGTCTTAATTCCTGCTGTGAATATACATGCATTCACCTTCACCTGTTCTGTAGTCCCGTGGACCGTGGGGGCACCAATGAAGATTTTGCGACCAGCTTCCTCCACTCCCTGCGGTCCTCTGCTTTCTGTAGCAGATCGTTCCACTCAAGGCTACCAGTCCACTCTCTGATGTTGTCTTCCCATCGTTTTCTCTGTCTGCCTCTTCTTTGTCTCCAATCCTTGTACTGTTTGTTCCCTGTAGGACACTCTTGGCCAGTCCATGTTTGCAAGAGATCAAATAAGCACATTATAGGTCCAGCAGTCCATGATGTCGTTTGGTGGGTTATGTTAATATTAATAATAATAATAATAATAATAATGTATGGAATTTATATAGCGCTGAATCTTGTAAAGCAACAAATCAAAGCGCTCAGATGACTTTGTAAAAAAATGTATGCGTGTGTATGCGGTTTTTTTAAATTTTGTCATCTGTTCCCACCGGCACACAATGGCCTACTCTTTCGAACAGCGGAACAGGATTTAACGTGAGCGCAAGATGTTCTGCATGCGTTCGCACACGGGGCCTCGGTTTATAGTCTCATCCGCAGGACTAACATTAACAATAATAGGACTAATATTAACATACCCAGCATGCATACTAATCGTGGAGAGGGATGGGATGGGGTCCTCCAGCATCGTCATATCCAAGAGACACAGGCTGAAAAATTCCATCAGTGCCCCGATGATCTGTATGGAGTTATAGGAGAGTAGAGGAAGGACAACAAGAAGAACAACAAGAAAAAGATGAGGAGGAATGATAGGAGGAGGAGGAAGAGAAGAATAAGAGTGATTGGTTGATCGATTGATTGAATCTTTAATGGTAGAGAATTAGGCACA
The DNA here is from genome assembly GCA_028751875.1 of Rapana venosa. Taxonomy (NCBI): domain Eukaryota; kingdom Metazoa; phylum Mollusca; class Gastropoda; order Neogastropoda; family Muricidae; genus Rapana; species Rapana venosa. The sequence continues at coordinate 19,407,065 of CM054138.1, read as the reverse complement.
ATAAAGGCCTTTCTGAAATTCTGCATCAAGCCCAAAAAAACAAACTCTCAAAAAGCAAAACCAAATTTTGAAAAGAAGAAAAATGTGAAAACTTTGAAGACGAAGAAGAGGAATTTGAAGGACAAGAAGAAGAAGAAGAAGAAGAAGAAGAAGATGAATTGCGAAGAAGAAGAACAAGAACAAGAACAAAAAGAAGAGAAAATCAACAACAACAACAACAAACAACAACAAAAGAACAAGAACAAGAAGAACAAAGAAAAACGAGACGAACACAAAGAAAATATATTTTAAAAAAACAAGAAAGTAATCATGCTTCACCAACATGCCCGGCCTGACTAAAACCCCACAAAGAAAACATGTAGCGGAGGAAAAGGAGAACGACACGGAAGAAGACGAAAAGAGCCTGGGATTACCTTTCGCACCAGTTCGCCATCACAATCGCTGTTGGCTCAAAAACGGGTCCATTCCTCGCTTGTTTTTAAGCGGTGGCTTATCTCGTGTTGTCTGCTTGGCTAGTTCTGTCTCTGTTTTTTGTGTGTGTTTTTAACAAAAAATCTTAGGATCTTTATTTTTCTGCCTGTCGTTGTCTGTCTGCCTGCCTGTTTTCTGTTTTTCTGTTTCTGTCTTTTTCTGACTGTTGTCTCTAGCTTTGCGTCTCTGTGTCTCTGTGTCTTTCTGTCGCTCTGTCTCACTCTCTCTGCCTCTCTGTCTCTCTCTGTCTCTCTCTGTCTCTCTCTGTCTCTGTCTCTGTTCTCTCTCTCTCTCTCTCTCTCTCTCTCTCTCTCTCTCCTTAACGCTTTGTCTCTGTCTGTCTGTCTCTCAGTAGTTTGTTCGGATATCTTTGCTCGTTATCTGTATCTGTGTGTGTAATTGCTTTACCTCTCTCTCTCTCTCTCTCTCTCTCTCTCTCTCTCTCTCTCTCTCTCTCTTTCTCTCTCTCTTTCTCTCTCTCTTTCTCTCTCTCTCTCTCTCTCTCTCTCTCTCTCTCTCTCTCTCTCTCTCTCTCTCTCTCTCTCTCCCCTCTCTCTCTCTCCCTCTCTCTCTATCCACTCCCTTCAACGTATACAAAACTCCGCGGCTCGACTAGTTCTCAGAAAGAAAAAATCTGAGCACATTACCCCTCTCTTGCGATCTCTCCACTGGCTGCCTGTGCCACAGAGAGTAGATTATAAGATCAGTACCCTCTGTTACAAATGTCTCCACAAAACTGCACCCTCCTACCTATGTGAATGTCTTAACCTGTACACTCCTTCACATTCCCTCCGCTCTACTGCAGATACCTTGTGCCTACGAATACCTAGATTCAACCAATCCACTGTTGGCCGCCGCTCATTCTCTATTTCTGGTCCATCCATCTGGAACAACCTTCCTCTCTCTCTTCGCCAGAAACCTAGTTATGACACTTTTAAATCCAGCCTCAAGACATATTTATTTCAAACCTAAGACTTCTCCCCCCTCCTGTTTCATATCTAACCCATGTTCTATCACCCTGCTAAAGTATACGGCCTGTGCGAGTGTATGTGTGCTTTTGAAAAACATTTGACTATCGAAACTTTATTTCATAGATTTTGTCTGCATTGCACCATGTTTGTAAATATCTGTTTGTTTAAACTTTTGATTATTTATCATTGATTGCATGACTGTGTAAGATTAGGTTGAATGCATGCGCTTTGATTTGTTTTTGCAAGATATAGCGCTATATAAGTTCCATTTATTATTATTATTATTATTTTCAAACACGCGCACACACGCCTCCTACACACACCACATAATTATACACACCCATACACATACAAGCGCACGCGCGTACACACACACATACACATACAAACACACACACCCACATTATCTCTTTTTTGGTGTGTGTTTTTCCCCCTCCCAAAACCCGATTGCATAGAAGAATCTATTTTAAACCAGCTGACATTCAGTCTAGATTGGAGTTATCTTGATGTGAAGCAAGTGGCTGTATCTGCCAGTCCGCTTGCTCACAGAGAGGTTTCAGAAGCTGGTTAAGTGGTATTTAGAATGTAAAGCCAATAAATTCATAGATAGAGAGGTAAGAGGGTGGATAAGGCGTTTTAGGATGTCTGCGAGAGAGGAGAGAGAGAGAGAGAGAGAGAGAGAGAGAGAGAGAGAGAGGGAGAGAGAGAGAGAGAGAGAGAGAGAGAGAGAGAGAGAGAGAGAGAGAGAGAGAGAGAGAGAGAGAGAGAGAGCCAAAACCAGATTTGATTTGAAAGGTGACATTGGAAACAGGCAAAAAATTAGTCCTTTTCCTTGTATACCACTGTTTATAAACAAGTTTAACATGCGTGTCTGTCTGTGTGCCAGAGCCAATTTTGGCCTTTTATTCTTTTAATTTGTTGTTGTTGTTAGTTTATTTGTTGGTTTACTACTCGGTTATTTCTAGTGATATCTCGTATAGAGGTTTTTGTTGCCCTGTTTTATACAGTTGATAATCATTTATTTTCATTTCACAACGATTTTTTAGTTTTCGTTTCTTGGCTAGAGGTTCAACAATGGTGAAGATTTTGCGTATGTAACGGCTGGTTTTTCCCTCCTACCATTAAGGTAGCTGCATTCCGACTTCGGGGATGATGTTTAAATACGACACCAGTGTGCATGTACGTTTTTTGAAAACTAGTTTTCCCCCTCTGTTCTTACCAGTATGAACGGTTTATTTTTTTTCTTAAAAGGCATAACGGGTTTTAAACATTGCGCAAGATGTTCTGTGTGCATTCACACACGGGGCCTCGGGTTTGGGTTTCACCCGAAGGACTTTTAGGGGAGTGGAGTGAGTACTGATGTTGATTCCAGGGGGAAACAATCCCTTCTTGAACGGGCGTCTTAGTGGTGGCTCCAACCTAGGCTTGATTCCGGACCGTCAAATCGCAAACACAGCGTTCTAACCACTTGGCTGTCCCATCCCCAACGATGATATAATATGATCTGGTATGGTATGGAACGGTATGGTATTATGTGATATGGTATGATATGACATGGTATGGTATTATGTGATACGGTATTATATGGTATGGTATGGTATGATATGATGTGGTATGGTATGGTATGGTATTATGTGATATGGTATGATATGATATGATATTGTATGGTATGGTATGATAATGTATGATATGGTATGGTATATGGTATGGTGTTGTATGGTATGGTATGGTATGATATAATAATAATAATAATAATAAATGAAATTTGTATAGCGCTGTATCTTGCAAAGACATGATATGGTATGGTATGATATGACATGGTATGGTATGGTTTGGTATGGTATGATATGGTATAGTATGATATGGTATGGTATGACATGGTATGGTATGACATGGTATGGTATGGTATGGTATGGTATGGTATGACATGGTATGGTATGGTATGATATTATGTGATATGGTATGATATGATAATTATGGTATGGTATGGTATTATGTGATATGGTATGATATGATATGGTATGGTATGGTATGATAATAAGGTATGGTATGGTATGGTATGGTGTGGTATGGTATGATATGTGGTATGGTATGGTATTATGTGATATGATATGATATGGTAAGATATGATGTGGTATGGTATGGTATGGTATATGAGATGGTATATGATATGATATGGTATGGTTATGGTATAATATGATATGGTCTGGTATGATATGATATGGTATGAGAATAATGGTATGGTATGGTATGGTATGGTATGGAATGATATATGATATGATATGATATGATATGATATGGTATGGTATGATATGATATGGTATGGTATGATATGATATATGGTATGGCATGGTAGAGTATGATATGATATGGTATGTTATTATGTGATATGGTATGATGTAATATGGTATGGTATGGTGTGATATATTGTATGGCATGGTAGGGTATGATATGATATGGTATGTTATTATGTGATATGGTATGATGTGATATGATATGGTATGGTATGATATAGTATGATAATAATGGTATGGTATGGTATGGTATGGTATGATATGGTATGGCATGGTATGGTATGGTATGATATGATATGATAAGATATGAGATGAGATGATATTATATGAAATGATATGATATGTGATATAATTTGATATGATATATGATGTAATATGATATGATTACTATGATATGATATGATATAACTATGATATGATTTGATGCTATATATATGATATGACACGAGACGATATGATTCAATATGAAATATGGTATATGATTTGATATGTGATACGATATGATATGATATGATATGATAATTATGATGTTATATGATATGATATGAATCATGTAATACGATATGATATGATATGGAAAAAATGACGACATATCGATGATAAAAAGACAAGGATTACCATTGCTTGCTTACATGCGGACAGGCCTCAGAAACACATCCCGAAAGCCGTTCAAGCAAGGGCAAGGTAGGGGTCACTCTCGTCCTTCGGATCAGACTATAAACCGAGGCCCCGTGCGCGAACGCACGCAGAACATCTTGCGCACACGTTAAAACCTGTTCCGCTTTTCGGAAGAGTAGGCCATAGTGTGCCGGTGGGAACGGATGACAAAATTGACAAAACTACAAACACACGGGGGACTGGATTTTTTTTTTTTAAAAAGCACATGAGTTCTTATTTCATTATCCTCGACATAAACAAATAAATATAAATAAAAAGTGCGTCTTCGAGATAAACAGATTTTGCGGTTGAAGTTGTGAATTGGTAACACTTGCCTCATCTTGAATTTCTAAAAAAAAAATTGTTAAATGCCTGGGAGGAGGTTAAAAAAAAACAAATTTCAAGGTTAAATGTGGAAACCGGCCACAAAAAAGAAATCTAACCTTTAATTTCTGTAAGATTACAAAAAATATATATTCATGTGTCTGGGGGGAGAGCATCTCAATGATGGATCGGTGGTCTAGAGGTAACGCACCTGCCAAGAAAGCGAAAAAGTCCGGGTCGGAAGTGTGCTGTGGTTCGAATCCCGTTTGGCCCAAAACTTTTCCCCCATCCTTTAGACCATGAGTGGTGGTCTGGGTGCTAGTCTTTCGGATGAGACGATAACCGGTGTGTTTACACATAATATTAGTTTAGCGCACGTGTAAAAAAAAAAACCACTCGGCAGTCAGAGAAGGAAGATTGGTTGTTTCCTGCCAACATTTTGTGGAGCAAAGAAAATGCCACTAAGTGATAGGAAATACAATATTCAGGTGCATGACAGGCAAAAATGTCAATAAACTACATTATGCTTCACTTCTTCTACTATCTCTCCCCTGACTAGCTAGCTACTACTAATTTACACTCATCTGCCTGATCTAAAGTGTATAAAAATATATTATAATAATATTTATATATATGTTTATAATTAACATACAAATGTACTAATATTATTATTTTTAATATACATATAAGAGTGGTAGTGTCTTTGCGATGAGAGCAAGAACAAATGCTGGTGAGCGTTCCACAGCTAAACATCCCAGGAGTCACCTAAAATATCCACACAGCCCATCTCATCTGGGAATCGCTTGTAAGACCGTAAATCATGCTGGAAGAGAAGTTGACGTGTGCGACAGCTTTCAAATACCTCGCCAATCGGTTGCAGACGCAACATATCGCCATTGGGAAAACGTTAAAGCTTTAAGCTGAAGAAGGAAAATTAAAACCAACCAAAAACAAAACCCAAACCCTCAGGTATATAGAGACAGCCATACTCCACCTTCAGAGGATATTTTCCTTCTCTTTTATAGGAGAGTAATATTATTAATATATTCATTTACTTTTTTTTTTTATTATAGCTATTTCAACAAAGACAATAAAACTCATTGATTTTTATTTTACATGCAGCCAGTTAAATAATAGGTGAATTTTGTTTTTGCAAGTTCAAATGAACACACTCTCCGAAAGCACGCTGACACCACACAGCTATCAACGTGCACACACACAGATATCCAGCTTCTCACACACGGACTTCTAATGCCACCAAGGAACTATCAGAAGTGAACGTCAAACACTTAACTACCAAGACAAAACACACGCTACAACGTACCTCATACTAAATTTATTGTTAGTTATTTGATTTTTTGAGTACAGTTTGTCCGTCATTTTCTCTTGCAATTACTGTACACTCGGGGACATGGAATGCACTCACAGATTGTTAAGACACCATTTTTCTGTTTACATAGCATTTGTAAATCTTTAGATGATTCTGCTATCACAATTGCCCACTGCCGAACTGTTTGTACAGGGTTCTTACGTGCGCAAGATGTTTTGTGTTCACACAGGGACTCTGTTTTCGTCGTCATCCGAAGCTGCGGCAAGTGAACTCAGATGATTCTAATCCAGGGGGAAAAGTTCGAATCCTCAACGGGATCGTACTCGCACTTGACCGGCCGACTTCCGGCCTTCTAGACACGAGCGCCGCCTCTAGACCAACTAATCCACCGATGTGGCTTGAACCGGGACTCGATCATGGACCGTCAGATCACGAGCGCAACGCTCTAACCACCCGGCTATCCAGTACAACAGTCTAGGGTGCAATATTAAGAGCTCATTACTGTTGAAGACACATTTTAACACAACATTTCAAAACAAAATAGCGATGTAGGCCTTGATGTTTTGCTTACATCAATAACTATGAATGTTTTGAGCGCTAGTCACAGACTAAAACAATCAAACAAAGCCAAGAGCAATATCAGAAAAGTTTGATTTAAACAGACTGTCTTCTTCGTCGTCGTCGTCGAACCCTCAGACACCAACTAGGTTTTTGTTGTATGTTATATGAGCGAAAATGTAGTGCGCTGCCGTTAAGCGCCTGACAAATCAGGCCCAGCGCATCCGACTTCGGCATAAGAGATAATTGTTATAATATTCTAAGTCTTTCTGTAGGGTAAAAAAAGCAAGGGAATGGACCAAAAAAGGCAGAAATTAGAAGAAAAAAGACGTGACAGGAAGAAAACAAACAAAGCAGAAACAAGTTATAGAAAAGAGGGAATTCCTGGCACATGATTTTCAAAAGATTTAATTTTCAATTTTTTTTCTCCCCATTTTCAAACCACTTTAAGTCACGACAGATGAATTTTCTCTGACTGAAATTCGGGCTGATCTCCCAGGGGGAGAGCGCGTCGCTACAAGAGCCACGCCACCCTTTTTTTTCTTCTTCTTTTCTTGTCTTCAACTAGATTTGTTTCCCTATCACAGTGACTTTTTCTACAGACTTTTGCCAGAGACAACTCTCTCGTTGCCTTGGATTTCTTTTTACGTGCGCTATAATAATTATATGTAAAACACGGGACCTTCGGTTTACCGTCTCATCCGAAAGACTAGCACCCACATCACCACTAATGGATGGGGGGGGGGGGGGGGGTTGCCCAAACAGGGGATCGAACCACGCACACTTCCGACCCGGACTTTTCGTTTTCTTAGGCAGGCGCGTTACCTCTAGACCACCGACCCATTATCGTCTCATCCGAAAGACTAGCACCCACATCACCACTAATGGATAGGGGGGGGGGGGGGGGGGGGGGGGGTTGCCCAAACAGGGGATCGAACCACGCACACTTCCGACCCGGACTTT
>CM054138.1:19376997-19389497 GCA_028751875.1 Rapana venosa | reverse complement strand
TGTTTGGGGGGCAACAGTTTCATGGGGTTTTGTTTTGTATCAGCATCTGGTTAAAATACTAATGGTTCGGAACTTCCATCTCATCAACAGCGTAAATGATTCTTTGTTGTCATATTTTCTGTGGCTTCGGTACATACGATGATACATATAAGAAAGTATAATTATACTTTATGGATCAATTTATTCAGGCCTGGGTGTGTTGTTGTTGTTGTTGTTGTTGTTGTTTTTTGTTTGTTTGGTTGGTTGGTTTTGGGTCTTTTGGTGTGGGTTTGTTTTTTTATACTAAACACCCCCCCCCCCCCCCCCCCCCCCCCCCCCCATTCTACTTGAATGAGAAACGAAGCCTTTGCCATCATAAGCGCTTTGATTTGTTTGCTTTACACGATTCAGCGCTATATAAATACCAATATATTATTATCATTATTATTGTTGTTGACTTCAATTTTACGACTGTTTACTTTTAGTAATATTAGACGGTTTATTATTATTATTATTATTATTATTATTATCATCATCATTATTATTATTATTAATATTATTAAAATGCGTTGCGTTGCCGTTAACACTCACCTGACAAGGCAGGACCAGCACATCCGAATTCGGTGTGGGAGAGAATTGTTGTTATCTTTAAAGTCTTTCTTGAGGAGAAAAAAAAAAGGCCGGCAGGAGAATGGACGTACACCACAAACACAGAAAATAGACAAGAAGGGGGTGACAGGAAGAAAAAAGGAACCAGGCAGAAAGAAAGAGAAGACTAGAAGAGGAGTGATTTCCTGGCAACTAACTTCCAGAAGATGGGGGTGCTGTCTTTGGTGATAGACCCGCCCTCCCCCCAACCCACCAACCCCCCAACCCCCCCCCCCAACCCCCCAACCCACCAACCCCCCCACCTCCCACCCCCAACACCCACCCCTCAGGTATACCCACAGGGAATTTTTTTCCCCCAGTTCTTCAGTTTTGGTTATCCGAGGTTCGCCCATTTCGAGATTGTTGCCTATAACAACCGGTTTTTGCCCACTAGTAAGATTTTTGGAAATGATGTCTAAACACAATACCAGTGTCCATGCTGGGTTTTTTGGGGGAGAGTCGTTTTTTTTCTTCTTTTGTTGTTTTTGGGTTCTTTTGTTGTCGTTGTTGTTGTTTTTGGTTGTGTTGTTGTTGTTGTTGGTTGGGTTTTTTTGTGTGTGGTTGTTTTGGGTTTTGGGGGTTTTTTTTTGGGGGGGGCTGTTATCCTAGAGGCTCTCACGGGCCTCTTCAAAAGGGAAAACGGGTTTTAACGAGTGTGCAAGATGTTCTGTGTGCGTTTGCACACGGGGCTTTGGTCTACAGTCTTCTTATCCCAAAGACTTTCGGGCAAGTGGAGTCAGTACTGACGTGAACTCAATCACAGAAAAATCCCCTCGGACAGGTGCCTCTGTAGTGGGTCGAACCCGGGCCGTCAGGTCACGAGCACATCGCTCTAACCACTAGGCCATCACGCACCCCCATATTTTTTATGACCTTGATTGGCTATTCATCACATTCTTCTTGGTCAGAAAGACAGGCCTACTATTTATAATCCTCTTATTTTATTTACTTTATGTTATTTATTCTTTTATATCGAGGATAATGGAATAAGCACTTGTGTGCTTTTTTTTTTTTACATCTAGTCCCCGTGTGTATGCGGTTTTGTAAATTGTTTCATCTGTTCTTTATGACGTAGGCCTACTTATCACATTCAATTCTTTTCGGTCAGCCCAGAGCAGGGTTCTTACACAAAAAATAATGTCTAAAAATGCTGTCATTGAACGATTCTATTTTCTAACATTTCTTTTTTTTTCTATATATATAAATCTTTGAAAATCATTTCAGAAATGATTGAGAGGTTGTAAGTGGTTACCTGCACTTGTTTTCCTCCATTACTCTATCTGCATTAATATTCACTAATTTCATAATTATGAGACTATAAACCGAGGTGTCGTGTGCTAATACACACGCAGAACATCTTGTGTGTGCGTTAAAACATGTTCCACATTTTGGATGAGTAGGCCATACTGTGCTGGTGAGAACGGATGACAAAACTGGTTCTCAGCATCCTCCACCAAGAGAGGTCGCAAGCTAGACTGGTCATGAGCTACTGCTCTGAAGATGGAATGTGTCGGCTGAGGCCAGCGGGCAGACCTCCTGCAGAGTTACAAGCACAGGAGAAGACCAGACACTGCACATCCCACCCAATATTATGGTTATGGTTCGTGTAACAATTGCAATCAACTTTAAGTAAAGTAAAGGTAAAAGTGTCCCGTAACCTATGTGGTCGTAGGGGAGCGAGGCATCAGAGACATCAGCTTCTCCCGGGGCCAGCATAATTATTATTGAGGGCGGCGCCCATCTCCTCTTCCTCGCTGCTTTACCTTCCCTGACCCTAAAGAGGCAAGTACCCATTTACAGCTGGGTGAACTAGGGGGACTGTACTGAAGCCAAGGCGCGCAAACGGTCACCCATCCAAGTGGTAACCACGCTCGACGCTGCTTAACCTTAGCTAGGGGAAAGCGATTGCTCTGACCACTGAGCTATCCCGCCCCCTTTAGGACGTCAGATTATAGCCTACTGTAACCTCTCACATCCTTCTTCTTCTCTGTCAAACGCTCAGACAGCAACTAGTGTTGTCTGATATATGAGCGAAAATGCGTTGCACTGCCGTTAAGCGTCTGACAAGTCAGGCCGAGCCCATCCGACTTCGGCATGGGAGAGATTTGTTACATTTTAAATCTTTCTGGGGGGAAAAAAAGGCAGGAGAATGGACCACGAAGACAGAAAATAGGAAAGAAGGAGGTGACAGGAAGAAAAGGAACAAGACAGAAATGAAGAAAGGGAAAGAAAAGAGGGACTTCCTAACGCAGAATTTTCAGAAAGGTAGGGGTGCTATTTGTACTGACAGGCCCCCTGGTATCTTCCTGGAGGGAAAACTCTCGCCTACAACCCCCTTATCCGCTCCATCTTCAAACTCGCGCACAAACCAAAATCCCAGTTAAAACGGTCAAAGCAACAGAGCCCAGCCAGAGTTTTCTTCTCTAACAAGCTAACAACGACGGTAGCCTAAAAAAACACACACAAAAACGATGTTCACAAGGGGCGATAATCATTGTTGGCACACCGACAAGGGGAGGTATTGGCGGCAGCTTATCTCAGGGTGACTGCCCTTCTCATACAGGGACCAAAGGCTACACACCTGCTTTAGAAATTCCGCACTTTTCCGTCTGTTTTTCCATAGGGCTCATATTCATACCGTACGTACTAAGGTATCCACACAATATTTTTTTTTAAAAACACCCCACTTTTTGTGAAAGACTAGTCTCTGACTCAAAACTCTTGTGATTTTGTACAAATTTGGTAGATTTGAATTTTTTTTAAAGAATATTTTTTCAGCAAACACTGTACTCGAAGTCCTTTGTCGTCTGCTAGCTTCCTAACCGCAATATCCATGCGCGGTGTCAACACTGTAGGAACACAAGCAATCCTCAGTTGATGATCATTTCCAACTTTCATGTGACTACCTGGTATTGCTCTATGAACTTTATCTCTCCACAAAAAAGTAAACAGTGCGTTTTTTGTGCATAATAATTGTCCATGAGTTGTCTGCCTGCTTTTCAATAAAAGTATGACAATGTGATATCGTTTGGGACAGAAATAGGATGTTATATCACTGGAATCTCCAATTTTAATCCAGAACAAAAATGGTATTTTCATTTCATTTATTACTAAAATAGCTAGTAACTTGACATAACTCTTAAAATATAAAGATAATAACTCAAAACTGAGGTGGGGATGCTTCAATTGTTGGGTTTTTTTCGGTTTTTTTCATTGCTTGGTTACAACTCCAAGGTTTACCAATGGTTGCCCACCATTTGGCATTAACTCTATTGTGCCTGGAGCTGTCATAGACAAATCAAGACTCAAGACTCAAGAATACTTTATTATCTCACTAGAGAAATGATGAGTGGCATATTAACATTACACAGTAGGCTTTAAACAATAATAATATGCATAAAATTATAACACACATCATAAAAGTTGACAGCACTTGATGTCACACACGCACACAAACCCACACGCGCGCGCGCGCGCACACACACACACACATACACACACACGTACACGCATTGAGACAACAATAACAGTGTTAAGAGCGACAAGGCAAAACTAGAAATTGAAGAAAGTCTCATAAAATGTATCATCAGCGCCAACAAACATCATACATATATTAATAACAGCGTAGGATAATTTACATTAAAATGTAAATCACAATAGAATGTTTCATGAAATCATCAACACCCTTATTCTTCATCGCAACACACATTCATTTAATACACTGGTTATAAAACACTTTTTTGTCACACCATTATACAAATTTAGCCTGCGGAGTAAACAATAGTTTAAAAATGACTGTTACTGTTACTGTTACTAGTCCTGTAACCCGCCAGGGTCGTATGGGCGCTGCATGGGGGACAAACGGTGGACCAGCTGGCTCCACTTAGCGCGGTCGTGGGCGAGTGCCTGGGTGACATTGAAGTCCTTCTCTGTCCAATCACGGATGTCGTCGGCCCACTTTCTCCTCTGTCTGCCCCGTCTTCTCTTCCCCTGGACTGTTCCTTGCAGGATGGTCTTTGCAAGTCCTTCTGAGCGTGTTACGTGCCCATACCATCTGAGTTTCCTCTTTTTCACCGTGGTCAGTAGGTCTTCATAGTCCCGCAACTTGTTGAGTGATCTTTCTGCGGACTTCATTGTTGGTGGCATGGTCCTTGTATGAGATGCCAAGGAGCCTTCTGAGGCATCTCATTTATACTGCTTGGATCCTCCTTTGTAGGTCTGCGTTCGGTGTCCATGCCTCACATGCGTAAAGCATGATTGAGATGACTAGCGCGTTTAGTAACTTTACCTTGGTTCCGAGATGAATACTTGTAAACAAAACCCTTCTTACAGGACTGACAGATGCCTAACAAAACACACCTGAGCTTAATCAAAAAGATCTATGCTCAATTTGACCTCAGCTGACCTCCGCTGTACACTAATTAATCAACACAGTGAGCGGTGCTCAGTCGCTTGCACCTTTGATTGGAGGAGCCCAGCCTGGAAGTAGTGTTATAGGCAGCCACATTCTAACTGCAGGATCTTTCCTCTGATAGATCACTATGAACCCGTTCTGCTGATTTCATGTCCTTTTGTGTGCCGGTGGGAACAGATGACAGTTTACAAAACCGCAAACACACGGGTACTAGATGTAAAAAAAAAAAAGCACACGAGTGCTCATTGCATTATCATCAATATAAATAAATAAATAAATCTCAGAGTCATGTACAACGTTACCTTTCCTATTCCCTAATCCATACAAATTCAAGAACTGCCAACCCCTGCCCCCCCCTCCCTCCACGCATCCCCCCCCCCTCCCCATGCTTTTCAACATTCTTATTATTCTCTTTGTATAATGATCTATCTTTTAACAATAATAATAATTTTAGAAACTCAGTCAGCAGGCAGACAGACATACACCTGTACAAAGACAGACAGATAGACAGACACACAGGCAGGGAGAGGGCAGGGGGTGGGAGTGGGGCAGAGACAGACAGACAGACAGATAAACAGACAAAATAAGACAGAGACAGACATAAAAAGACAGACAGACACAGAAAGACATACTCAGGTGCAGAGACAGATACAGAGACAAAGAAAGACAGACACAACAAAAACAAAAACAAAAACAAAAAGCCCCACACAAAAGTTACCCAAACCAAGACTTACAACCGTTCAGCCTTGGCAGTTCGATTCAGTTCAGTTCAGCTCTAGACTTAACTTACTTACTTACTTACATACATACATACATACATACATACATACATACATACTACATACATACATACATACATACATACATACATACATACATACATACAATACTTACTTACTTACTCACATACACACATACATACATACATACATACATACTTACTTACTCACATCATCATACATACATACATATACATACATTTATACATACTTACTTACTTACATAATACATACATACATACATACATACATACATACATACATACATACATACATACATACATACATACATACATACATCCTTCCTTCCTTCCTTCCTTCCTTCCTTCCTTCTACGCCTAAAAGTTGACCAACTTTTTAACCAGTACAGAAAGGTGACTGGCAGGCACTATCTTTAGCTACAGACGGTCTGCCGCTGCTTTGGGAATCAGCATCACAGCACGTGGAAATGTGACCCATCCACTTCGGGTAGATATCCACCCCCCAATCCCCACCCACATCCACGTTCATCCACCTCCACCCCCCCTCCCTCCCCACTCCTCCCCCCACCCCCCCAACACTCCCACACACAAAGTCATCGCCCGGGCCTACCATCACAAACAGGACAACCTGTAGTACTTTCTCTTGTCTGTCTGCCACTCTGTCTGTCTTGTTTCTGTATCTCTGTGTCTGTGTCTGTGTCTCTCTGTGTCTGTCTGTTTGTCTATGTGTCTGTCTCTGTCTGTCTGTCTCTACCTCCGTCTCTGTCTGTGTCTGTGTCTCTGGCTGTCTGTGTCTCTGTCTCTAAGTCTCTGTCTCTGCGTCTGTCTCTTTGTCTGTCATTCTGTCTCTGTCCCTTCTTTATCTCTATCTATCTATCTATCTATCTATCTGTCTGTCTGTCTGTCTGTCTGCCTGCCTGTCTGCCTATCTATCTTTCTGTCTGTCTGTCTGTCTGTCTATCCATCAATCTATCCATCTTCCTGTCTGTCTGTTTGTTTGTCTGTCTGTTTATCTAACTATCTATGTGTCCGTCTGTGTGTCTATCTCTCCCTCCCACCCCCTCTCTCTCTCTGTCTCTCTGTCTCTCTGTCTGTCTGTCTCTCTCTCTCTATCTATCTACTTGTCTGTCTCTCTGTATGTATGTCTGTCTCTCTGTCTCTCTCTCTAACACACACACACACACACCACACTCTCTCTCAAACACACACACACACTACTGTCTGGCACCAGTCCCCCTCCTCCTCCTCCTCCTGCTGTTGCTGCTGTTGTCTGTATCAGCACCAGACATACCATCAGAGACAGTGACCTTCAGAACAGTCTGGAACCACACACCCCGTAATCCCCTAGTGGTGCTGAAGGTAGGCAGGTAGGCAGGTAGGTAGGTAGGTGGGTGGGTACCCGGGTCTGAAAATGCCATCAGGTGTGTTTGTGCCAAAAGCAGTATTCCTTTGGCCTTAGCACGAGAGCTTTAGCTTCTATAGCGAGTGGACAGTCGTGGTTTTTTGGAAAGGAGAAGACGAAGTATGGGGAGGGGCAGGGCGTAAGGAATGTGTGAGTGTGTGTGAGTATGTGTGTGCCTGCGTGCGTGCGTGCGAGCATGCGTGCGCTGACGGCCTTGGGTCGAACAGCCATTGAGACACCCCGAGGTTCGAGGGGGTTTTGGCCCCTCAAACTAACATCGGTGCTGACTCCATTCCCCCGAAAGTTCTTCGGAATGAGACTATATAAACCAAGGTCCCGTGTGCAAACACGCAGAGAATACCTTGCTGATTTATTAAAGACCCGTTCCACCTTTCGGAGGTTGTAGGCCATCTTGTGCCGGTGGGAACGGATGATAAAATTATAAAAAGAAAAACAATACGCACACTGATGCCGTGTTAAAAAAAAAAATCTCCTTAGTCAGAATGTGGGTACGTTAAAAGTGAGTGAAAATGTTGTATAGACAAAATCGTACCTTTGGTGGGCCTCTTTAGCTCTAGCTGAGGAGCAGAAAGAATAAGTGAATGATAGCCTTCAGACAGCGTAAAATCTAACTCCCCCCCCCCTCTCCCCGCCCTCCCCGCCCTCCCTGGTGAACCTCGGAAACCCTATTCGAGGAAAGAAAACACAAACATATCAAAACAACTACAAACCAAAACAAACTTCTTCCAAATCGGATATTATATCACTGATATGCTGTCAAAAAACCCTAAAACAACCTTTAAAAAACCCAAATCCAATGTAAGACTGAAATAAAGAGAACTTCTTAGAAAGTTGCTGATAAGAAGAATGACTACAAGACTTTGTAAGATAGTAAAATATAATATAGCTTCTCTCCGCCTCTCTCTCTCTCTCTCTGTCTCTCTGTCTCTCTGTCTCTGTCATTGTGTGTGTGCATGTGTGTGTGTCTGTGTCTGTGTGTGTGTCTCTCTCTCTGTCTCTCTTTCTGTCGCTCTCTCTGTCTCTCTGTGTGTCTATCTCTGTCCCTCTCTGTCTGTCTCTCTGTCTCTCTCTCTCTACCTCTCTCTGTGTCTCTCTGTGTATGTGTCTCTGTCTCTGTCTCTCTATCTCCTCTGTCTGTCTGTCTGTCTGTCTCCCCCTCTCCTCTCTCTTTCTCTCTCTGTCTCTCTCTTATCAGGGCAAGGGCCGGATGAAAAAAGTATATGAATGCTTATTCTGTAATCCTTGGGAAATAACGATCATTCATTCATTCATTCATTCATTCTCTCTCTCTGTCTCTCTGTCTGTCTCTCTGTCTCTCGGTCTCTCTCTCTGTTTCTCTCTCTCTGTCTCTGTCTCTGTCCCCCCCCCTCTCTCTCTCTCTCCTCTCTCTCTGTCTCTGTCTATCTCTCTCCCTCCCTCTCTCTCTCTCTGTCCCTCCCCCTCTCTCTGTCTCTCTCTCTCCCTCTCTGTCCTTCTGTCTGTCCCCTCCCCTCCCCCCCCCCTCTCTCTCTCTCTCTCTCTCTCTCTCTAGCTGTCTGTCTGTAAAAGAGAGGTCACGGCACAATACAGCACAGCAGTACTTTGTGTTCACCTGGCAGTCACCTCAGGCCTAACGACAACTGCAGCCTGTAGCTTGCTGTTTTGTTTCCTGTGGCTTGCTGTTTTGTTTCCTGTAGCTTGCTGTTTTGTTTCCTGTAGCTTGCTGTTTTGTTTCCTGTAGCTTGCTGTTTTGTTGCCTGTAGCTTGCTGTTTTGTTTCCTGTAGCTTGCTGTTTTGTTGCCTGTAGCTTGCTGTTTTGTTGCCTGTAGCTTGCTGTTTTGTTTCCTGTAGCTTGCTGTTTTGCTGCCTGTAGCTTGCTGTTTTGTTTCCTGCAGCTTGCTGTTTTGTTGCCTGCAGCTTGCTTTTGTTGCTGTAGCTTGCTGTTTTGTTTCATGTAGCTTGCTGTTTGTTTCCTGTAGCTTGCTGTTTTGTTTCCTGTAGCTTGCTGTTTTGTTTCCTGTATCTTGCTGTTTTGTTTCCCGTAGCTTTCTGTTTGTTGCCTGTAGCTTGCTGTTTTGCTGCCTGTAGCTTGCTGTTTTGCTTCCTGTAGCTTGCTGTTTTGTTTCCTGTAGCTTGCTGTTTTGTTGCCTGTAGCTTGCTGTTTTGCTGCCTGTAGCTTGCTGTTTTGTTTCCTGCAGCTTGCTGTTTTGTTGCCTGCAGCTTGCTGTTTTGTTGCCTGTAGCTTGCTGTTTTGCTGCCTGTAGCTTGCTGTTTTGCTGCCTGTAGCTTGCTGTTTTGTTTCCTGTAGCTTGCTGTTTTGTTTCCTGTAGCTTGCTGTTTTGTTTCATGTAGCTTGCTGTTTTGTTGCCTGTAGCTTGCTGTTTTGTTGCCTGTAGCTTGCTGTTTTGTTTCCTGTAGCTTGCTGTTTTGTTTCATGTAGCTTGCTGTTTTGTTTCCTGTAGCTTGCTGTTTTGTTGCCTGTAGCTTGCTGTTTTGTTGCCTGTAGCTTGCTGTTTTGTTTCCTGTAGCTTGCTGTTTTGTTTCCTGTAGCTTGCTGTTTTGTTTCCTGTAGCCTGCTGTTTTGCTGTTTTGCTGCTCGCTGTTTTGCTGTTTTGCTTCCTGCAGCTTGCTGTTTTGCTGCCTGTAGCTTGCTGTTTTGCTGTTAGCTGTTTTGCTGCTTGCTGTTTTGCTGCCCTGCAGCTTGCTGTTTTGCTGCCTGCAGCTTGCTGTTTTGCTGCCTGCAGCTTGCTGTTTTGCAGCTTGCTGTTTTGCTGCCTGCAGCTTGCTGTTTTGCAGCTTGCTGTTTTGCTGCCTGCAGCTTGCTGTTTTGCTGCCTGCAGCTTGCTGTTTTGCTGTTTTGCTGCCTGCAGCTTGCTGTTTTGCTGCCTGTAGCTTGCTGTTTTGCTGTCTGCAGCTTGCTGTTTTGCTGCCTGCAGCTTGCTGTTTTGCTGCCTGCAGCTTGCTGTTTTGCTGCCTGCAGCTTGCTGTTTTGTTTCCTGTAGCTTGCTGTTTTGTTGCCTGTAGCTTGCTGTTTTGTTTCCTGTGGCTTGCTGTTTTGTTTCCTGTGGCTTGCTGTTTTGTTTCCTGTGGCTTGCTGTTTTGTTTCCTTCAGCTTGCTGTTTTGTTTCCTGCAGCTTGCTGTTTTGTTTCCTGCAGCTTGCTGTTTTGTTTCCTGCAGCTTGCTGTTTTGTTTCCTGCAGCTTGCTGTTTTGTTTCCTGTAGCTTGCTGTTTTGTTTCCTGCAGCTTGCTGTTTTGCTGTTTTTCTGCCTGCAGCTTGCTGTTTTGTTTCCTGTCGCTTGCTGTTTTTTTCCCGTAGCTTGCTGTTTTGTTGCCTGTAGCTTGCTGTTTTGTTTCCTGTAGCTTGCTGTTTTGTTTTCCTGTAGCTTGCTGCTTTGTTTCCTGTAGCTTGCTGTTTTGCTGCCTGCAGCTTGCTGTTTTGTTTCCTGTAGCTTGCTGTTTTGCTGCCTGCAGCTTGCTGTTTTGCTGTCTTGCTGCCTGTAGCTTGCTGTTTTGTTACCTGTAGCTTGCTGTTTTGCTGTTTTGCTGTTTTGTTGCCTGTAGCTTGCTGTTTGCTGTTTTGCTGCCTGCAGCTTGCTGTTTTGCTGCCTGCAGCTTGCTGTTTTGCTGTTTTGCTGCCTGCAGCTTGCTGTTTTGCTGTTTTGCTGCCTGTAGCTTGCTGTTTTGCTGCCTGCAGCTTGCTGTTTTGCTTCCTGCAGCTTGCTGTTTTGCTGTTTTGTTGCCTGTAGCTTGCTGTTTGCTGTTTTGCTGCCTGCAGCTTGCTGTTTTGCTGCCTGCAGCTTGCTGTTTTGCTGTTTTGCTGCCTGCAGCTTGCTGTTTTGCTGTTTTGCTGCCTGTAGCTTGCTGTTTTGCTGCCTGCAGCTTGCTGTTTTGCTGCCTGCAGCTTGCTGTTTTGCTTCCTGCAGCTTGCTGTTTGCTGTTTTGCTGCCTGCTGATGGTGTGGCCACCTGCTGCTTGTCTAGACTCTGAAAGGGCCGCCGCAGGAGGGGAGAGAGAGTGGGAGAGAGGGAGAGAGAGGGAGAGAGACAGAGAGAGAGGTAGAGAGAGAGAAATATTTATTTATTTATTTATTTATTCTTTTATATCGAGGATAATGACTAAGCACTCATGTGGATTTTTATATCCAGTCCCCGTGTGTATGCGATTTTGTAAATGTTGTCATCTGTTTTACAGAGAGGGAGAGATAGAGAGGGAGACGGAGAGAGGAGAGACAGAGACAGAGAGAGAGAGGGAGGGACAGAGAAGAGGGGGGGGTGGGAGGGAGAGAGAGAGAGAGAGAGAGGAGAGAGAGAGACAGACACAGAGAGTGAGAGAGGTAGACAGACAGACAAACAGAGAGAGGGGGGGAGAGAGAGGATAGAGAGACCGAGAGAGATGGAGACAGAGAGAGAGACAGATAGACAGAGAGAGAAGGACAGAGAGAGAGAGTGAGAGAGGGAGACAGACAGAGACAGAGGAGAGACAGACAGACAGACAGACAAGACAGAGAGAGAGAGAGAGACCGAGAGAGAGAGAGACAGACAGAGAGAGTGAATGAATGAATGATCTTTATTTTCCAAGGATTACAGAATAAGCATCATATACTTTTTCATCCGGCCCTTGCCCTGATAAGAGAGAGACAGAAAAGAGAAAGAGAGAGGAGAGAGAGGGGTAGAGACAGACAGACAGACAGAGGAGAGAGAGGAAAAGGAGAGACAGGGACAGACACATTCACAGAGAGACACAGAGAGAGATAGAGAGAGAGACAACAGAGAGAGAGACAGAGAGAGACAGAGACAGAGACCAGAGAGAGAGACAGAGAGAGACAGAGAGAGAGACAGATAGAGACAGAGAGACACACACAGACACAAAGACAATGACAGAGACAGACAGAGAGAAGAAAATATATTATATTTTACTATCTTACAAAGTCTTGTAGTCATTCTTCTTATCAGCAACCTTCAAAAAGTTCTCTTGATTTTAGTCTTACATTGGCCTGGGCATTGTGCGTGCGTGCGTGCGTGTGTATGTGTGTGTGTGTTTAAAATATCATTTTGAAGCGTCTAATGAATATAATATCCTATTTGGAAGAAGTTTGTTTTTGGTTTGTTGTTGTTTTAATATGTTTTTCTTTTCTTTCCTCGCTTAGGGTTTCCATGGTTCGCCGAGGGGAGTCAGACTTTGCGCTGTCTGAAGTCTGTCCTTCACTTAGTCTTTTTGCTTCTCAGCTAAAGCTAAAGGGGCCCACCAAAGGTACGATTTTGTCTATACAACATTTTCACTCACTTTTAACGTAGCT
>CM054138.1:19351997-19371997 GCA_028751875.1 Rapana venosa | reverse complement strand
CTAACAAGGAAACCCTGAAGCTCTAGATTCGACTCCTAACCTTACCCGTACTTCCAAAGTTTAATTAATAGAAAAAAAATTGAACTGAATGTCAAGTCTTTTGGAAAAACTCTAAACCAATGTGACCCTCAATTATGCTTACGAACTTGCGCATGTCACACAAAAAAACCGACAACAGTTAAAAATCGGAAAGAACAGAGCAGCGAGGTACCTCTCTACTGTCCTGGCAACAAATTGTAGGTTCAATTCCCAAGCGTATCCCGAAGGCAAAATGCGGCTACCTTTTATTAATTTAAAAAAAAATGTATTCTGTGTCCATTATTTCATTTTATTCATTTATTTCGAGGGTAATGGAATAAGCACTCGTGTGCTTTTTTTTTTTAAACACCCAGTCCACGTGTGTATGCAGTTTTGTCAATTTTGTCATCCGTTCCTACTAGTACATAACGGCCTACTCTTCCGAAAAGCGGAACAGGATTTAACGTGTGCGCAAGTTGTTCTGCGTGCGGTTCGCACACGGGACCTCGGTTTACAGTTTCATCCGAAGGACATTTTGGGGGGAGAGTGGAGTCGGCACTGATGTTAGTTAACTCCAGACTTAAATGTGTGCGTGTGTGTAGGGATGGGGGAGGGGTGGGGGGAAGAGGTGGGGGGAGGAGGGAGGGGGGGGGGGAAGTAGAAGGGGGGGGGGGGGGAGAGGTTTGCATACGCTAAAAACTCAGGATTGTCACAGCTCGGAACTCTAGCCGAGGAACAACAAAAAAAACAACAACAAAATATATGCCAGGTTCAGAGGACTGAGTTGGTAGGGCTGTGTTGTGCCCTCATGCCTCAGTGCATGCATGGAACACGCTATAATTATTATAGCTAGCATGCCCTCATGCACACACACACACACACACGCACAAAGATAAACACCGCACACGCGCGTGCATTAACACAATTACGCATGCACGCCGACATTCTCTCATTCTCTCTCTCTCTCATTCTCTCTCCCCCTCCTTCTCTATCTCTTTCATACACACACACAAGACACAACACATGCATCATGCACACACACACACACACACCCCACACATCCGCATCACAATATCTCAACAAACTCTCTCTCTCATATATACACAAGAGATGTATGCATGCACGCACACACGAACACACACACACACACTCACGCACGCACGCACGAGCGCGCACACATACGTCCGTACGCATCCCCCCCCCCCAACACACACACACATACACCCACACACCACAATATTCCAGCAATTTTACCATCTTCCCCCTCCCCCCCCCCAGCAAAAAACAAAACAAACCCAACAACAAAAACAACATCAACAAACAGAAAACAAAACAACCAACAAAGCAAACAAACAACAGCAACAACAACAACAACAAAACAGCACAAAAGAAACGACAAAAACTACAGCAGTAAAAACACACACACACACACACACTCTCTCACACACACACTACACACACACACACACACACACACTCACACACACACACGCACACACACACACACACACAAACTCACACACAACACATTTAAACCTACAAGACTAAGGCTTCTATCCTTAGAGGAATAATTGAAATCCCATAGCTTTGACAAGAAGTCCTTATCAACATGTTCTGACTCGGGTACCTACCTACCTACCTAACTTCCTACCTACAACAGCACCACTAGAGTATTACGGGGTGTGTGGTTCCAGACTGTACTTCATGAAGGTCACTGTCTCTGCTGCTATGTCTGGTGCTGCTGATACAGACAACAGCAGCAACAGCAAGAGGAGGAGGATGAGGAGAAGGAGGAGGAACTGGTGCCAGACCAGTGTGTGTGTGTGTATTTGTGTGTTAGAGACACACAGAGAGAGACAGACAGACAGACAGACAGACAGACAGGGAGATAGAGAGATAGATAGATAGATCGGTAGATAGATAGACATATAGATAGATAGAGAGAGGGAGAGAGAGATAGATAGATAGACAAATAGACAGACAGACAGACAGATAGATAGATAGACAGACAGACAGACAGATAGATAGATAGATAATAATAATAATAATAATAATGTATGGAATTTATATAGCGCTGAATCTTGTAAAGCAACAAATCAAAGCGCTCAGATTTTATTTCATACCACTTTAAGTCACGGCAGATTTCTCTCCGTGAAATTCGGGCTGCTCTCCCCGGGGAGAGCGGGAGAACGCGTCGCCACTTAGCGCTGCGCCACCCTTTCACCCTTTTTTTTCTTTTTTTTTTCTGCAGCTGTATTTGTTTCCCTATCAGAGTGGCTTTTTTCTAAGAATTTTGCCAGGGACAACTCTCTTGTTGCCGTGGGTTTTTTTACGTGCGCTAAATAATTACGTGTAACACACGGGACCTCGGTTTATCGTCTCATCCGAAAGACTAGCGCCCAGACCACCACTCATGGTCTAATGGATGGGGGAAAAATTTCCGGTCCAAACGGGGTACGAACCGCCGCACACTTCAGACCCGGACTTTTCGCTTTCTAGACAGGCGCATTACCTCTAGACCACCGATCCACCATAGATAGATAGATAGATAGATAGATAGATAGATAGATAGATAGATAGATAGATGGACAGACTGACAGAGAGAGAGAGAGAGAGAGAGAGAGAGAGAGAGAGAGAGAGAGAGAGAGAGAGAGAGAGAGAGAGACGCTTTGACGCTTTGACCAATTTATTGTCATTGCCCAAAGTGGCCTATTGACAAGGGGGGTTATCTTCTTCTTATTCCTTAAAGCTCCTAGCGGAGCATAGGGCCTCAACAGCGTCCCTCCACCTTCTCCTGTCTCTGGCAAGGGTCTTGGCCTCTTCCCATGTCAGGCTGGAGTCTCTCAGCTCACTATGCAGGCTTCTCCTCCAGGTCTGTTTGGGGCGCCCTCTCTTCCTTTTCCCCTGCGGGTTCCACTCGAGCGCTTGTCTGGTGATGTTGCAAGGCTCCTTCCGTAGGGTGTGGCCGACCCAACGCCACTTTCGCCGCCTTACTTGGACTTCCATAGGCTGTTGGTTCGCCCTCATCCACAGGTCGGTACTTGGCACTCTGTCGAACCATCTGAGATGAAGGATCTGCCGGAGACATCCGCTGATGAAGGTCTGGATCTTGGAGGAGCTGGTGTTGATGACCCGCCAAGTTTCTGACCCGTAGAGAAGCACAGACTTCACGTTGGAGTTGAAGATCCTGAGCTTGGTGGTTGTGGAGATCGCATTTGTTCTCCATACGGGTTTCAAGATGGCAAATGCTTGGCGTGCTTTCTTTATTCTTGCCTTGATGTCTTCGTCTGTGCCTCCTGTCTGGCTGATCTTACTGCCCAGGTACACAAATTCACTGACATCCTCTACTGCTTTCCCAGAGATGGTGACAGGAGCCTCTTGCTGGTTGTTGGTACACAGTAGCTTGGTCTTCTCTTGACTGATCCTGAGGCCAACACGTCTAGCTGTGGTATCTAGGGCAGTGACTTTGCTTTGGATGTGCTGCAGGCGGTGGGATAGCAGAGCCAGGTCATCGGCAAAATCGAGATCTTCCAGCTTTGTCATGAGGGTCCATTGGATACCTTTCCCGGAACTTGCGTAGGCCATCCTTGTCACCCAGTCCAGCACCACAAGGAAGAGGAGTGGAGACAACAAGCAGCCCTGTCTGACGCCGGAAGAGATCCCGAAGCTGTCGGAGAGTCTTCCACCGTGGATGACCTGGCAGGAGAATCCTTCGTAAAGTTGTCTTATGATGTTGACAACTCTGGTGGCACACCATAGTGGAGAAGGATGTTCCAGATTGCTTGTCTGTCCACGCTGTCAAAAGCCTTCTCAAAATCGATGAAGCAGGCGTAGAGAGGTGACTGCCATTCTATGGACTGTTCCACGATGATTCTGAGGGTCGCAATCTGGTCTGTACAGGAACGTTCTTTTCTGAAGCCTGCCTGTTCATCTCGAAGAGTCTTGTCGAGAGCATCTTTCATTCGGTCCAGGATGACTCTTGTGAGGACTTTGCTGGGGATGGACAACAGGGTGATACCTCGCCACTTTCCACACTGGGAGAGGTCGCCGTGCTTGGGGAGCTTCACAAGCAGGCCCTTCTTCCATTCTGCTGGCACCTCCCCAGTTGTCCAGATCAGGTTGAGCAAGTGGTGTAACTCGTCAACGATGTCACCAAGGGGGGTTATACACGACTTTATTTTGTAAATACAAATAAATACAAGAAAAATCACATGATGCATTTAACGTAATGAAAACAAAAAACCCCAAATTGAGCTCTCTATGAACGGATACGACTTTAAGCTCTGACGTAAACTCAGTTTCAAACTGAACACAAAGTAATAACAAGGATGAACAATAGGAACCAATAAGCAATAACTAAAATAATGAAAAGAACATTCTAGAATGCTATATTAGACCATCCATTGACATTGTATGTGAAATTTTCAAAAAATATTTTTGCTGGAGACTACAGCGTAATTATAAATGTTTCTTTAGGTGTGTCACAAAATGCTGGAGTTTGCATAATATAAATGTTACTTTAGTTTAGTCACAAATGTTAAGCTAATTGGAACTTAGCTGTAATTGTCTTAATTTCAGTGCTTCAGCAATAAACTTTGCAACCGATTTGATCACAATATCATCATCGGACGATAAGATAGAAAAAATATCTTGCCTTCGGAAAGCTTCTAGATTGAGAACATCACAGTTTTCACGTATGGAAACATATGATTGACAATGAAACAGGAAACGCACTTCATCATCAAGAATATGACCACACATAGGGCATGGGAACTGTGTGGGCGTCTCAGGTTGAAACCATCTTTTGTTTGCATTGAAGCCGAGTGTTCTTAGTCGAAATCTTGCATAAATTAGTCGATGCCATTTGTCAGTGACTATTCGAAGATACTTTTCAGCTTGAAAAGCACACTTAAACGAAAAAACCCAGCAGTATTTATCTTTACTTTCCATGTCCGAGTGCCAATTGTGTTTAAATGAACAAATGAGTCTGTCTTTCAATTCAGAAATAAACCCATGCTCGCTACCTACTTCCTGAGACAACCACACGATTCCAAAACCATGTTCTTATAAAAACTTTTTAACTTGATATGCCCAATTCTTCTTACCCAGCTCCATTTGTATAATAACCATCATGTCATAAGACTGCCTACATAAACGTGACCCTGGAAGTTTCAGTAGTTTTAGCCAGTACTTAATACACTTAACAGACGTTCTGATGTTTAAAGGATATCTTCCCGTTTCTCCATATAGTACAGTATTTGACGAATGGATTGGGACATTTAAGAAACGTTTGATAGCATATATATGTATTTTTTTCTATTTGTGGATTAACAGTAAGTCCCCATATTTCAGATGCATATGTAAGTAAAGGTTCTATTTGAACATCAAACAATTTCCAAAATAAAGAATGGACCAAGAAAGCAGAAAATAGACAAGAAGAAAGTGACAGGAAAAAAAAGAGCGATGTATTGATGTTCAAATAGAGAGAGAGAGAGAGAGATAATCAGTTACAAAAATACTCAAAATCACATAGACAGATCTCCCCGTGTGGATGCCGGGAGCTGTCAGTATAAAAAGCATCCCCACCTGCTGGAAATTCTATACTAGGAATTCTCTCTTTTCTATCCCTCCCTTTGTTTCTGCCTTGCTCTTTTTCTTCTTGTCATTTTCTTCTTATCTATTTTCTGCTTTCTTGGTCCATTCTCCTCCCCTTGGTTTTGTTGTTTGTTTGTTTCCTTTGTTTGTTTGTTTTTTACAGAAAGATTTAACGATACAAATTGTCTCCCATGCCAAAGTCAGATCCGCTGGGTCTGACTTGTCAGGTGCTTAACGGCAACACAACGCATTTTTGCTCATATGACAGAGAACAATAGTTGCTGTCTGAGCGTTCGTCAACGTAGTGTAGTGTAGTGTAGTGTAGTGTAGCTTAGCATGGCGTAGTGTAGTGTAGTGTAGTGTACCGTAGCATGGCGTAGTGTAGTGTAGTGTAGTGTAGTGTAGTGTAGTGTAGTGTAGTGTAGTGTAGTGCAGTGTAGTGTAATGTAGCGTAGTGTGTGTGTGTGTGAAGTCAAGGCAAGTCAAGTCAAGGCAAAATGATCTTTATTGAGGGTAAAGAATTAAGTTTACCCAGCTATTTTTCATTCTGCCCTCACACAAAAAAATTTAATAGAAAATTGACCATCAAAATAGTCAAAAGATCGTGGGGGGGGGGGGGGGGGGGGTTTTGTTGTTTTTCACAAGACAGTGTTTATCTATGTTAAAAAGAACAAAAATGAACAGTGTGTGTGTGTGTGTTAGTGTGTGCATGCGTGTGGGTGTGTGTTAGTGTGTGTATGTGTGCATGTGTCTGTGTCTATGTGTGTATCTAAAAGCTCTCTCTGCAAGAAATGTTTATTATGTTTTGTATCTTTATAACTATGCAATGTAAAAAAGAAATGAATAAAAAAAAGTTTGAAAAAAAGAGTGTTTGTGTTTATGACTCTGTGTGTGTGTCTGTGTGTGTGTGTGTCTGTCTGTCTGTCTGTCTGTCTGTCTGTCTGTCTCTGTCTCTCTCTCTCTCTCTCTCTCTCTCTCTCTCTCTTTCTCTCTCTCTCTCTCTTTCTCTCTCTCTCTATCCCTCTCTGTCTGTCTGTCTCTGCGTAAGTGGGTGCGTACAGTGCACGTATATGCGCGCATGTCTGTCTACACGTGTGCGCAAAAGGGACTGCAGGAAAAAAAGAGGAGGGAGAATAGTCAAGATGTGACCTACCTACAGAGGCAGTATAGCAGATGGAAAGCGGAACAGTGCGTGACGTTGTGCTGTTAACCCTGTTTTCTCTTTATCCATTCTTCATTCCCTCAGGACCTTTACATAGACTGGTCCTCAAAGAAAGGGAAAAG
Source organism: Rapana venosa (assembly GCA_028751875.1). Lineage (NCBI taxonomy): Eukaryota > Metazoa > Mollusca > Gastropoda > Neogastropoda > Muricidae > Rapana > Rapana venosa. Next base: position 19,365,100 of record CM054138.1, on the reverse strand, counting down.
TATTACTTGGTTCTTGTGCTGTTCTCTTTCTACTGTGTCTGGCTGGCTGGCTGGCTGGCTGTCTGGCTGGCTGGTTTCCTGGCTGTTTGTGGTTCTATTGGTGTGTCTGTCTGTTTCTGTGTGAATATGTGCATTGGTGAACGTGTGTGTGTGTGTCTGTGTGTTGTTTGTGTTGTTTGTTTGTGTGTGTGCATCTGTGTGAGTGTCTGTGTGTGTGAGAGAGAGAATATATGTATGTATGTATGTATGCATGAATGTATGTATGTATATACATTTGAATGCATGTATGTCAAGTCAAGTCAAGTCAAGTCAAAATTTTATTTCCAGATGGTACATTGAATAAGCAATGCATTTGCTTTTTTTCATCAAGCCATCTATCTAAGAACAAATTTCCTAATGATTATACTAAGACACTACATTATTGCATCGTTTACCATTAAATTAAACCAGTAAAAAAAAAAAAAAAAAAGGAAAAAATCGATAAGGAAATGCATTGAAAATACAAATTACCACATATACATATACACGCACACACATACTCATGCACACCTGAGCGCGTGTGCGCTCACGTCCACACACACATTTAAATAAAAAATGTTTTAAGAATTAAAAAAGAAAATCATAGAACGTCAGGACACACAAATTACTTCACTTACTGTTTCATCATTTTTCACGTTTATACTTTAGATAATAAAAAGATACAGGAATAAACGTTAGAAAATACTAGGCATTCGTCATTACTGAAATATTACCTTCAATGACCTCTCTCCTCTCCTCCTCCAACCAGCAAACGTGTGCTTTTTATGCGCTCATACTTTCAAATAGCGCTTTTTTAAAAATGACATATTCAACAATAACTATCCAAGCAAGCGAAGTCAAATAAGATTACAATATGATTATTATAATAGCGATACATTATAACAACAATCACCCATCACCATGAGACAACAATATAACAAATGATCCCATCACCATGAGACAATAACATAACGATGATAACAGAAAAGCATTGGAAAGGATGGGGGTGGGGGAGGAGTATCAAGGTGGGAAGGGGAAATAACCTTCATCAATAGAGAAATAATAATTTTAAAAACAAACAAACAATTATTCAAACAAATAATCTCATCTCTAACTGCAATAAAAAAACATCCACGATAAAATCTATTGATGTTAGACAAGACAAAGGGCATGAGGAGAGGAAATGAGAGGAGGAGAGAGAGAGAGAGGAGGGAAAGGAGAGAGAGAGAGAGGAGAGAGGAGAGAGAGGAGAGAGAGAGAGAGAGAGAGAGAGAGAGAGAGAGAGAGAGAGAGAGAGAAGGACACACTATCAGCTATCAGGTATGTATGTATGTACACTATCAGCTATGTATGTATGTATGTACGTACATACGTACGTATGTATGTATGTATGTATGTATGTATCATGCATGTATCTATATGTGTATAAATGTATGTATTCAAGTATGTATGTATGTATAAATGTATGTATGCATGTATTATGTATTATGTATATATCTATGTGTATAAATGTATGTATGTATGTATGTATGTATGTATGTATGTTTTCATTCATTTATTATGTTATTTTGAGTATAATGGAATAAACACTCTGTGCTCTTTTGTACACTGAGTCTTATGTTATGCAGTTTTGGAAATTTTGTCATCTGTGGTGTTGTGTGTGTATTTGTGTGTGGTGTGTGTGTGTGTGTGTGTGTGTGTGTGTGTGTGTGTGTGTGTTCAATTCCATTTTATGTCTCTTCACTAAATGTGATATCAGACACAAAAAGGCCAGAGGTGATGGGAGGTGGCATCTGGGAGTTGGTTAGGGGGGTAATTTACTGAATCTACAATAAACAAGAAAGAACATGATAATCTAAAGTATTTCATAAGTACAGAGCAGTAACAATCCCAATGTCTGGCAGAATTTAACCAAATAAACAATAAAACAATAATTTTTTTTAATGATAACCAACAAGAGAAAATATCATCCACAGAAGAATATAGTGTCTTTAGAGTCCATAATAACCATAATAATGAACCAAATGTGTGTGTGTGTGTGTGTGTGTGTGTGTGTGTGTGTGTGTGTGTGTGCGCGCATGCACACATGCAAAAGCGTGCATACACGCACATGATTGTGTCTGTGTATCTGTGTGTCTGTGTCTATATCTGCCTGTATCTAAAAGTGTCTGTGTCACCTGTCTATTAGTCTGTCTGTCTCTGTGTCCGTCTCTGTGTCTTTCTCTGCGTATGTGAGTGTGTACAGTGCACGTATATACGTGCATGTCTGTCTACACGTGTGCGCAAAAGGGACTGCAGGAAAAAAAGAGGAGGGAGAATAGTCAAGATGTTACCTACCTACAGAGGCAGTATAGCAGATGGAAAGCGGAACAGTGCGTGAGGTTGTGCTGTTAACCCTGCTCTCCCTTATCCATTCTTCATTCCCCTCAGGACCTTTACATAGACTGGTACTCAAAGTAAGGGAAAAGTAAGACTTGGTTCTTGTCCTGTTCGCTTTCTACTGTGTCTGGCTGGCTGTCTGTCTGGCTGGCTGGTTTCCTGACTGTTTGTGGTTTTATTGGTGTGTCTGTCTGTTTCTGTGTGAATATGTGCATCGGTGAACATGTGTGGTGTGTGTGTCTTTGTGTTGTTTTTGTGTGTGTGTGTGTGTTGTTTGTTTGTGTGTGTGCGTCTGTGTGTGTGTGTGAGTGTGTGAGAGTATGTATGTATGTATGTATGTATGTATGTATGTTATGTATGTATGCACCCACACACGCACGCACGTACCTTACGTACGTATGTATGTATGTACATATGTATGTGTGTATATATGTATGTATGTATGTATGTATGTATGTTGTATGTATGTATGTATGTATGTGTGTATGTATGAATGTATGTATGTGTGTATGTGTGTATAAATGTATGTTTGTATGTATATATGTATGTTGTATGTATGTTTTCATTCATTCATTCATTTATTTTGAGTATAATGGAATAAACACTCATGCGCTCTTTTGTACACTGAGTCTTTATGTTATGCAGTTTTGGAAATTTTGTCATCGGTGTGTGTGTGTGTGTGTGTGTGTGTGTGGTGTGTGTGTGTGTGTGTGTGTGTGTGTGTATGTGTGTGAATGCGTGTGTGTTCAATTTCCTCTTTGGTGTCTTCATTAAATGTGATATCAGACACAAAAAGGCCAGGGGTGATGGGAGGTACTAGGTGGCCTTTGGGAGTTGGGTAGGGGGTTGATTTACTGAATCTACAATAAACAAGTAAGAACATGCAAATCTAAAGTATTTCATAAGTACAGAGCAGTAGCAATACCAATGACTAACAGAATTTAACCAATAAATAATAAAACAGTATTTTTGTTTAATGATAACCAACAAGAGAAATATAATCCACAGAAGGATGTAGTGTCTTTAGAGTCCATAATAATCATAAGAATGAACCAATTATGTGTGTGTTTGTATGTGTTTGTGAGTGCGTGCGCATGTGAACGCATGTGCGTGCACACGCCGGTGACTGTGTCTGTGTGTCTGTGTCTATATTTGCAGTATCTAAAAATGTCTGTGTCTACCTGTCTATTAGTCTGTCTGTCTCTGTGTCTGTCTCTGCGTATGTGAGTGCGTACAGTGCACGTATATACGCGCATGTCTGTCTACACCTGTAGGCAAATGGGATTGCAGGAAAAGAAGAGGGAGAGAATAGTCAAGCTGTTACCTACCTTCAGAGGCAGTATAGCAGATGGAAAGCGGAATAGTGCGTGAGGTTGTGCTGTTAACCCTGCTTTCTCTTTATCCATTCTTCATTCCCCCTCAGGACCTTTACGTAGACTGGTCCTCAAAGTAACCGCATAATATGATCAATCTCTTGTCATGCTCTCTTTGTTCTGTTACTGGGTGTATGGATGGATGGCTGTGTCTGTCTATGTCTGTCTCTTCTTCTTTGTTTCTTTCTTTCTTATACTTTTTCTGTATCATTGTTCGTCCCCTTTCTCGGTTTTTTTTTGTGGTCCTTTTTATTTTTGACAAGAGAGAGAAAATCTTAAGCTTCTTTCCATTTCATTCCCACACTTTGGACTGGATGGTAAGCTTGATTGATTTACTTCTGTTTGTCTGTTTGTATTTATGTCTGTATATCTGTATGTCTGTCTGTCTGTATGTTGGTCAGTCTCTCTCTGTCTCCCTCTATCTCTCTCTTTCTCACACACACACACCCCACACACACACACACACACACACACACACACACCACACACCACACACACACACACACCCCAACACACAGAGGCAATTAGTTTTATTTTTATTTATTTTATTTTAATCTTTTATTTCGAGAATAATGGAATAAACACTAAGTGACAGATAGACAGAGACGGACGGAGAGATGGACAAACAGACTGACAGACCAGACATAGAGGCAAGGCTGCAGGGATTCAATATTAGATACAGTTCCTTTTGAAGTAATAAAAAGAAAAGTAATGAAATCCACATTGAAAAACTTCAGAACTTGGAAACAGTGGTTTTCATTCTTTTTGTTTCCTTCAGTAACCCTACGTTTCTTTGTGTGTGTGGTGTTGTGTGTGTGTGTGTGTGTGTGTGTGTGTGTGTGTGTGTGGGGTGTGTGTGTGGGGTGTGTGTGTGTGGGGTGAGTGTGTGTGTGTGGTTTTTTTGTTTTTGTTTTTTTTTTCGTAATGATTTCATCCCCCGTTCTTTTTTTTCCCATTTTCTTTATCTAGTTATTTTGTGCTCCGTTTCGATGATAAAAATTCAATACAGAGACAGACAAAATGACAGAGAGCCCATGTAGACAGACAAGCTGACAAACAGAAAAATGGACAGACAGTGAGGGTGGGGAGAGAGAGAGAGAGAGAGAGAGAGAGAGAGAGAGGGGAGAAGAGAGAGAGAGAGAGAGAGAGCGAGAGAGAGAGAGGGGAGAGAGAGGAGAGGAGGAGATCAATTTAAAAAAAAATCAAATTAAATCAAATCCTTTTATTTGAGGATTAATGAATAAGCGTCCATGTGCTATTATACACCCCGTTCCCGCCCCTATCAGGGGTACAGGATGATAGGGAAAAAAAGTCCTATACCCCCAGAGAGAAAGAGAGAGAGATGTAAAAGAGAAGAGAGAGAGAGAGATAGGATGTAAAAGAGAAGAGAGAGAGAGAGGATGTAAAAGAGAAGAGAGAGAGAGAGAGAGAGAGAGAGAGAGGAGAGAGAGAGAGAGAAAGAGAGAGAGAGAGAGAGACAGACAGCAGACAGACAGGGCGAGAGGGGAGGATGTAAAAGAGAAGAGAGGGAAAGAGAGAAAGGAGAAAGAGAAAAGAGAGAGAGAGGAGAGAGAGAGAGAAAGAGAGAGAGGAGAGAGAGATGTAAAAGGAGAGCAAAGAGAAGAGAGAAGAGAGAGAGAGGATGTAAAAGAGAAAGAGGGAGAGAGAGAGAGGGGAAAAGAGAGAAGAGGATGTAAAAGGGGAAAGGGGAAGAGAAGAGGAGAGGAGAGAGAGAGAGAGAGAGGGGAGAGGAGAGAGTAAGAACAAGAAAAGAGAGAAAGATAGGAGTAAAAAGAGAAGAGAGAGAGAGAGAGAGAGAGGGGAGAGAGAGAGAGAAAAGAGAGAGAGAGAGAGAGATGTAAAAGAGAAAGAAATGAAGAGAAGAGAGAGGGAGATAGAGAGATAGACAGAGACAAAAGACAGAGAGACAGAGAGGAGACTGAAGGGCACAGACAAAACAAATGACAAATAAGCAGACAAAAAAACGGAAAACAGAGAAAGAGGCAGACAGGGAAAAGGAAGGGAGCATAAAAGGACAGTTGCGCAAAAACTGTGTGGTGGTGTTGGTACAAGTGGAAAGGCCTTTCCAAAGTATAGGCCGGTTTCCTAACTGGTCGATACTCATCAATATTCAACCCCGCTGCTCCTGGAACAGTCCCTATGATGTCATCAAAACACCATAACCATTGATTTGGGCAACAATAGACCACGTGCACAGACCACACACCTGATTGGCAATTCTAAAGGAAGATTGGCTGGGTTTTTTTGTTTGTTTGATGGTTTGTTCGTGTGTGTTTGTTTGTTTGTTTGTTTGGGGTTTGTCTTTGTTATGTTGGTGGGGGGGGGGGGAGAAGAATTTTTTAAAACACACACACACACACAAAATGAAAGAAGAGACAGTCGTTACTCTTCGATTGTTGGTACAAAATGTAACCGAATAAAATAAATAACACTACCAACCAACCTTGCTAATGTTGTGACTTTATGATATTTATTGTTACTACTATTATCATTGTCATTCATAGATTTAAAAGCCCAGTCAAGCAGACAACCAACCAGCCAACTTACGAAATAAACAAGCAAACAAAGGGGGAGGAGGTTGGGGGGTGGGGGGGGGGGGGGGGGGGGGGGGCAGAGCCCAGCATTTTGTACAGTTCATTGCACTTTAAAAACGAGTTATGCAAAAGGGAGAGAACTGAATTTGCATGTTCAAGGTTTTCCATTTCACGTGCTATTTGATTGGTTGGCTGGTTGGTTGGTTGATGGGCTGACTGGCTGGTTGGTTGGTTAGTTGGTTTGTTTGTTGGTTAGTTGATTAATTGGTTGATCGACTGGCTGGTTGGTTGATTTGTTAGATTTGCTTTTGTTGTTTTGATGTGGAAAGAATAAATCAAGCACACAAACAGACAGGTGTCTTAAACACGACCAGATCTATCCATATACAACACAAAATTAAAAATCACACACATACAAAATAGAAATATATAAGCTCTAAAATCTTTGATTTCAGTTATGATCAGGGTTTTTTTCCCTTTCTTTTGGTAGAAAATAAGTTCGTAAATATTGCCATTCGACCTAGAGTCTTATTTGCCTCAAAGAATGCGGAGGTCTAGGATAGAATGTAAGACATCATTAACAACTGTGTTACACTACATGCTGATGAAAGCAAAGGGGGAAAAAAAGAAATCGATAACAGAGACACAGTTCATTTGATAGAGAAAACCTGGCGTGCATGAGTTGGTTCGTTTGAAGTTGATTCTTGAGGGGAACATTCTGATCTAGCCTCTGTAGATACCTGACCTTCAACACGCAAGCTTCTCCTTCAAGTAAGTTTTAGTTCCTTACGGGAGGGACAGGATAGCTTAGTGGACAGACTGTGTCTCTGGTGATCTGACGGCCCGGGTTCGACCCACCAACCACCAAGGCATCCGTTCGAGGGAGGTTTTTCATCTGGAGTTAACATCAGTACTGATTCCACTCTCCCACGAAAATCCTTTCCGATGACATTATATTAGATAAAACCGAGGTCCCGTGTATGAACGGACGTGGAACATCTTGTGCACACGTTCCAAACCCGTTCCGCTTGTCAGAAGTCAAAGTCAAAGTCAAAGTCAAACTTTTATTTTCAGATGGTACAGAGTGTGTATGCTATTGTGTGCCGGTAGGAACGGATGACAACATTTTACAAAAACGACATACACACTGGTGTCGTATTTTAGACCTCATCTCCGAAGATGGATTTCGGCTAATCTTAACAGTGGGGTAAACAGTTACATACGCGGAAATTCTAACCACGGGGTAAACCTCAGAGACAACAGTCATTAACAACAACAACAACCAAAAACAACCAACAACATCCTCATCATCAACAATACCACCACCACCACCACCACCAGCAAAACAACAACAACAACAACAACAACATCATCAACAAAGAAAAGCAACAGCAACAACCCTTCTCTTCATCGACACCAAGGACACAACACAACAGACGCAACACAAAAAAACAACCAACAACATCCTCATCATCAACAATACCACCACCACCACCACCAGCAAAACAACAACAACAACAACAACATCATCATCAACAAAGAAAAACAACAGCAACAACCCTTCTCTTCATCGACACCAAGGACACCACAGCACAACAGACGCAGAAAGACTCGGGTCATCGCTTCCTGGCTCCATCCGCAGCGGGCGATGCGTGAGGCCACATCATTCACTATTCAACACCGCGCCAGCCTCCCACGTCCATCTCGCTCTAACACTGCCCCCAAAATAGCCTTCACTACCCCCCTTCCTCCTCCTCCTGCTCCTCCTCCTGCTTCTCTCTCTCTCTCCTCTCTCTTTCTTTCTTTCTTTCTTCTTTCTTTCTTCTTCTTCTTCTTCGCAATTCTTCTTCTTCTTCTTCTTCTTCTTTTCTTCTCTTCTTCTTCTTCTTCTTCTTCTTCTTTCTTTCTTTCTCTTCTTTCTTCTTTCTTCTTCTTCTTCTTCTTCTTCTTCTTCTTCTTTCTTCTTCTTCTTCTTCTTCTTCTTCTTCTTCCTTCTCTTCTTTCTTTCTTCTTTCGCTTTCTTTTCGTCTTCTTCTTCTTCTTTTCTTCTTCTTTTTTTTCTTCTTCTTCTTCTTCTTCTTCTTCTTCTTCTTCTTCTTCTTTCTTCTTCTTCTTTTCTTTTTCTTCTTCTTCTTCTTTCTTCTTCTTCTTCTTTCTTCTTCTTTCTTCTTCTTTTCTTTCTTCTCTTCTTCTTTCTTTCTTCTTCTTCTTCTTCTTCTTCTTCTTCTTCTTCTTCTTCTTCTTCTTTTCTTCTTTCTTCTTCTTCTTTCTTCTTTCTTTCTTCTTCTTTTCTCTTCTCTTTCTTTCTTCTTCCTCTCGCATTCTTCTTCTTCTCTCTCTCTTCTCTCTGTCTTCTTGTCTGTCTGTCTGTCTATCTTCTTCTTCTTCTCTCTTCTCTCTCTCTTCTTCTTTCTTCTTCTTCTTCTTCTCTTCTCTTCTTCTCCTTCTCTCTCTCTCTCTCCCTCTCTCTCCTCTCTCTTTCTCTCTCGTCTCTTCGTCTGTTCTGTCTGTCATCTCTCCTTCTTCTCTTCATCTCTCTCTCTTCTCTCTCTCTTCTCTCTCTCTCTCTCTCTTCTTTCTTCTTCTCTCTCTTCTCTTCTTCTTCTTCTTGCCTTCTCTTCTCTGCTTCTCTTCTGTCTCTCTTATCTCTCTGTCTGCAGGCCGCGTCATGTCGCTGTATCTCTACTTGCATCTCTCACTCTCTCTCTCTCTTTCTCTTCTCTCTCATCTCTCTATCTTCCCCTTCTTTTCTCTTCTCTCTTCTCTTCTTCATTCGAAGAATTCGTAATGACTTCACTTCTAACTCAAATCTTACAAAAAACACCAAATACCCACTATTGCTTAATCATCAATCATCTATCCCACCGCGTTTTGTTGTTTTTGTGTTGTCATGCGGCGATGTGTTGTGTAGTGCTGTCTGTCTGAACTGCCTATCTGCTCTGTTTTGGGGATGGGGGTGCCTTTCTTTATCTATATTGAAGAGACACAGACAGACAGATAGACAGACATACAGACAGACATAAACAGACACGAGCACAAACACAAAAACACAAAAAACACCCAAAAACCCCACAGTAATTACGCTATATATTCATCAAATCAATAAACTATCACCACACCTTTTTTTAAAATTCTTTTTCTTTCTTTATTTCATCGGAAGAAAATTTTCTTGTTAATGACTTTGTCCACTGGAACTTCAAAAAAAATCTGCTGTTGGAAAAGAAAAAAAAACTTCACTGGGGTGCGGGTTTGCCCCAGTGGTTAGAGCGTTAAGCTCATGACTTAACGGTCCGGGTTCCATCCAGGACCGAGGCGCGCGTTCGAGGTTTTGGGTTTTTCCCCTGGACTTGACAGAATGACTGACTCCACCCTCCCTAGAAAGTCCTTCGGATGAGACTATATAAACCGAGGTCTCGTGTTCGCGCGAACACTCCCAGAACATCTTGCGGCGCACGTGAAAAATCTGGTCCATCTTTTTTGAAGAATAGGTCGTTTTGTGTCGGTAGGAAGGGATACCAAGATATAGAAGAAAAAAAAAACGCATGCACGCTGGTATTGCGTTTAGACATCATCCACCCGAAATCAGAATGTGGGTGCCTTCATGGCGGGTGAACGGTCGGTTACGCGAAAAATTGACCATTGGTGAACCTTAAAACTTTAGCTAAGTAAAAGGTAAAGGTGTCCCATACCCTATAAAGTCGTAGGGGAGCAAGGCGTCAGAGACCTCACTTCTCTAAAGCCAGCATATTGAGGGCGGCGCCCACCATCTCCTCTCCCTCGCTGCTTTACCTTCCCTGACCCTAAAGAGGGCAGGTACCCATTTACAGCTAGGTGAACTGGGAGGGGACTGTACTGAAGCCAAGGCGCGGGAAAACTGTCACCCGCCCAAGTGGTAAGTAACCACGCTCGATGCTGCTTAACCTTAGCTTGGGGGAAAGCGAGTGGTCTGACCACTGAGCTATCCCGTCCCTGATCTGTAGCTAGGGAACAAAATCAAAGAAAAACAATCAAAACAAAAAAAGAAAAAAAGAAAAAGCAACTTCACTGAACTGTTAGCTGTCAATAATTTTGTTGTTAGTGGACTGGTTGACTGCTTGTTCAGTGCTTCAGATACTGTCTACTTGTTTTATTGATAAGACTTTCCCTGGCTTTTCAGAGATGCCTGAGGGCACATCCACCCACACACCCACCCACACACTCACTCGCCCACACACACACACACATACACACACTCACACACACATACATAGAGGGAGGGAGAGACAGAGAGAGAGAGAGAGAAGCTTTGACGCTTTGACGCTTTGACGCCAAAAGCATCGAGAGAGAGAGAGAGAGCTAGAGAGAGACAGAGACACAGACAGACAGACAGACAGGACAAACAAAACAAACAGACAGACACAGATAAAAACAGGAAGCAAGTGAGAGAAGCAGGTAGCTAGAGAGTAGGTTGGGCATGGACAGACAGACACAGAGACACAGAGACAGACAGGACGAGAAGACACATGGACGGACAGACATATAGACAGACAGACAGAAAGACAGACAGAGGAAACCAGTTCCACAAGGACAGACAGTACAGACACGATACAGCTAGCAGTAAGATCGTGACAAGCTCTATAAGATCTGGAGATTCAGAGGAGGCGGTCATTAGCGGGACAAGACACTGCACTGTGGTGGCCACCATTAGCCAATATAAATGGACGTCTCAATCAATGGGTCCCCGTGACCCTGCGAGTATTGTCTCGTCAGCACTGTCCTCAATTAGAGGCTTGGTGGGTATAAAATGTGCCCTATCATAACAAGGCACCGCTGATTATCCCCCCGAAGTGACCCAACAGTATGCAGTGAGGGCAGGGCTCCTCTGACTGGGTGGCCTCGGGGGCAATGATGGCCATGAAAAAACATCCTTGCCAACGTCTAGCCCTGGGGATACGGCTATGACCAGTCTGAGCATAATCATTGGGATGGTGAGATCGGAATGAAAGGCGTGGTAAGAGTAGGACAGGTTAAGTCATAGAAGAGCATGGTTGCAGCTTGGGGTAAGCGCTTTTTGTTCTCAATTGTCCTGTTTGGAAAACACTACCTTTGATGCTACCGTTGATTTACTACTAATGCTCATTAGCTGCCGAATCAAATGAGTCGAATATGAAATGTTTCGAGCATACCATAAGCTATTTGCTTGTTATTGTTCTCAGTTTATGATTGTATAATATTCAATGTTTTCTGAATAAATAAAAAAATATCTTAAAACCGAGTCCTAAAGGTGAAGCAACAAAGAAGGAAAAAAAAAGGAGGGGGGGGGGGGGGGGGGGGGGGGGGGGGGGGGGGGGGGGGGGGGGGGGGGGGAGAAAAACGACATAACCGACAGAGTTTTCTTAGGATTAGCAGCATCTTTAGGGAGAAAGGTGGTTGAATGGATGTAGGCTACAGCTTAAGATTTTAAATCCTAGAAATCTGAAAATAACTACATAATCTATGAGCATCTATGGCTTGTTAATGTGAAGGATCTATTAGCAAGCCCATGCCTGATTTTTTGTGTGTGTTGAGGTGTGGTGGGGATGGTGGGGGGGGCAGGTTCCTGCATGAACTCTAAAAATGTCTTCAATATTTTCTCTGTTTTATTTTCATGCATCAATTTTTTTCATTAATAAGAATAAATAAATAAATATATAGATATAGATAGATAGATAGATACATAGATAGATAGATAGATACAGATACATAGATATATATGTATGTATGTTATGTACATATGTGCGTGCGCGTGCGCATGCGCACGCGTGCGTGCGTGCATGCATGCGCGCGCGCATTTGTGTGTGTGAGAGAGAGAGAGAGAGAGAGAGAGAGAGAGAGAGAGAGAGAGAGGAGTAGAGAGAGAGAGAGAGAGAGAGAGAAAAATCATCTTGCAATGAATACTGATGATGAAAGAAGCCTTTGCATTGCCTGATATATTATGGGGTTGTTATTTTTGTTTGGTTGCTTTTTTTTTTTGGTTTGTAGCTTGGGTTTTTTTCTTTTTTCTTTCTTTCTTTTTTTCCTTTTTTGTGTTGTTGCTTCTTTGCTTTTTACCTCCCTTTTTTGTTGCTTTGGTTTGGCTTGGTTTATTTGGAGGTGATTTTGTTTTTGTATTGATTTTTGTTGGATTTTTGTTTGGGGTTTTTTGTTGTTATCATTCTTGTAGTTGTTGTTTTTTGTTGTGGGGGGGATGGGGGGGGGGGGGGGGGGGGGGGGGGGGGGGGGGGGGCTTTGTTTGTGTTTGTTTTATTTCTTTATTGTTGTCTCTCTAGTTTCTGTGTTTTTTTTGTACGATTTACAATGTCAACCAATAAGGTTCAGATCAGCCGGTGCCCTCATGACCTTTCTGTGTTTCCCTCATGCAGATGATCAAATTATGTAGGTTAAGGATCCCTCATTTACTGCCCTGTTGAAGGCAAGCATACCCAGCAGGAAAGCAAGGTTTTATTTATGTGTGTGTGTGTGTGGGAGGGGTGGGGTGGGGTAGGTGTTGTGTTGTATTGCTCTGTATTGTACTGTTCTGTACTGTACTATACTGCACTGTTATGTACTGCACTATAGACCTACTGCACCGTTCTGTTCTGTACTGTTATGTACAGCACTATAGACCTACTGCACCGTTCTGCTCTGTACTGTTCTATACTGTACTGTTCTATACTGTACTGTTCTGTACTGTACAGCTCCGTGTTGTACTGCACTGCACTGTACTGTACTGTACTGTACTGTACTGTACTGTTGAACTGATCTAGCTAACATGAATGGA
>CM054138.1:19339497-19344497 GCA_028751875.1 Rapana venosa | reverse complement strand
ACTTTGATTGGTTTTGTTGTTGTGTAAAGATTTAAGACATGCAAGTTTAGCTTGAGTGGGGTGTGTGTGTGTTGTGTTGTGTGTGTTGTTTGTTGCTGTTGTGTCAGGAAAAGTCCGGTGTGTTGTGTGTGTTGTGTGGTTCTGTGTTGTGTCGTGGTTTATGAGCTCTGTGTTTCTGGGTTGGGAAGTCGGTGTGTGTGTGTTGTGTGTGTGTGTGTGTGTGTGTGCCGGCCCTGCGTGTTGTGTTGTGTGTGCGTGTGTGTGTGCGTGTGTGTGTGTGTGTGTGTGGCGCGCGTGTGTGTGTGGTGTGTGTGCGTGTGTGTCGTGTGTGTGTGTGTGTGTGTGTGTGTGTGTGTGGTGTGTGTGTGTGGTTGTGTGTGCGTGTGTGGTGTGTGTACGGTGTCGTGTGTGTGTGTGTGTGTGTGTGTGTATGCTGTGTGTAGGTGTGTGAGTGTGTGTGTGTGGTGTGTGTGTGGTGTGTGTGTGTGTGTGTGTGTGTGTGTGTGTGTGTGTGGGGGTGTGTGGGTGTGTGGTGTGGCGTCGTGTGTGTGTGTGCCGGTGCGTGTGTGTGCACGTATGTGCGTGTGTGAGTGTGTGTGTGTGTGTGTGGCGTGTGTGTGTGTGTTGTGTGTGTGCTTTTTTATGTTCTCATGTCTTTGAGGTTTTTTGTTGGTTGTTTTTTTTTAAACCACGGGCAAGTCTTCAAAAGCCATAGACAAGAAGCCGATGTTGCAACAGGAGAGGAGGAGGAGGAGGAGGATCAAAGAGTATCAAGGGGGTGGGGGGGGGGGGGGGGAGTTATAGATCTAGTTCGCGATTATATAGTAGAGTGCAAGTCTTAGAGGTGTGTAGAGATAAGTAGAGAGCAAGTCTTAGAGGTGTGTTTATCGATCTACTGTCTTTGTTTGTTCAAAGAGTTCCACTGAAAAAAATTATGGGATTTCAGTTTTAGTTGTGGAGATGCTGTGTAGAGTCTGGATGTCCTTTGAGGATAATTCATGTGCTGAATTTTTTTTTATTATATTATATTTATTTGTTTGGTTGGTTGGTTGTTGTTTTTTGGCTTTTCAATCAAAGTTGATATTTCCTGAGTCGACCAGTGCTCTTGTATTGACGCCGTATGTCTCAACAACGCACTATGTCTCAAGTTTTTGTGACAGTGGGGGAGAAGGAGGGAAGGGATCAACGCACTCTGTCACAATTGTGACAAAACGCGTTAAGGGGAGAGGGGGTTGGAGGGGATCGACACGGTATGTCACAATAAGGGGTTACACTGAGGTTCCTGGACTGTACGGGGACGGGATAGCCTGGTTGTTAGAGTCATGCGCTCGTGATCTGCTGACCCGGGTTCGAATCTCGTTCAATAAAAAAAAAATGTCTCAGGAGTTAACATCAGTGCTGACTCCACTGTCCTCCTAGAAGTCCTTCGGATGAGACTATAAATCGAGGTCCCGTGTGCGAACGCACGCACGCACGCAGAACAACTTGCGCACACATTAAAACCCGTTCCGCTTTTCGGAAGAGTAGGCCATTTTGTGCTGGTGGGAACGGATGACAAAATTGACAAAACTGCATACACACAGGGTAAAAAGGTAAAGGTAAAGGAGTCCCATAACCTATAAGGTCGTAGGGGAGCGAGGCGTCAGAGACCTCACTTCTCTAGGGCCAGCATATTGAGGGCGGCGCCCATCTCCTCTTCCTCGCTGCTTTACCTTCCCTGACCCTAAAGAGGGCAGGTACCCATTTACAGCTGGGTGAACTAGGGGAGCTGTACTGAAGCCAAGGCGCGCAAACGGTCACCCATCCAACTGGTAACCACGCTCGACGCTGCTTAACTTCGCTGGGGGAAAGCGAGTGCTCCGACCACTGAGATATCCCGTCCCCACACACACAGGGACTGGATGCAAAAAAAACCAACCCAACAAAAAATGCGCGCACACACACACACACACACACACACACACACACACACACACACACACACACACACACACACACACACACACACTCTAGGAAGCAATAGGACAAGGGGTGTGAACAGAGCAAGTATCACTCTTTCTAACTCTGGATTTTATCTGTTATTGTCAGTATAGGGTGCCGGTGTGCAGTAGAAATGATGTTCTCCGTTTATTAGCTCAGTAGTATGATTTATGCCATTACTGAACTCCCCTGAAGAGATCTAGTGGTAGTGCAGGGACACCTCTGGCTGGTGGCCTGAGGCCGGTTCAACACTTGTCAGCTAGCTAGCCATTATGTGAACTGCTGGCACTGGAGGCAGAACTGGACAAGCCTGTGTGTGGTAGCTGCATGAAAGTAGTAACACTGACAAACGTCAAGAAAGACAAGAGAAGGACAGAGAGAGAGAAAAGAAAAGATAAAAAAAGGGGGGGGGGGGGGGGGGGGGAGAAAGGGGCTGACAGAAAAAAAAAGAAAAGAAAGAAAAAAAATGCAGGAAACTAAGAAAGAAAAGAAAGAAAGAAATGCAGGAAGGAGAAAACAAATTCAAGGAAAGAGAAAAAAACAAGACAAAAATAACAGAAAGAAAAGAGAAAAAAAACATCCAAAAGATATAAGAACAATGAAAAAAAAAGAAAAAAAGGAGAAAAAGAATAAAGGAAAGAGAAGAAAACAAGACAAAAATAACAGAAAGAGAAAGAAAAAACAAACCACCCAAAGATATGAGAAAAAAGAAAGAAGAAAGGAGAGAAAAAATTCAAGGAAAGAGAAGAAAACAAGACCAACATAACAGAAAGAGAAAGAGAAAAAACAAACCATCCAAAGATATAAGAAAAAAGAAAAAAAGAAAGAAAGAAAGAAAGTAGAAAAAGAATAAAGGAAAGAGAAGAGAACAAGACAAAAATAACAGAAAGAGAAAGAAAAAAAACCAAACCATCCAAAGATATAAAAAAAAAGAAAAAAAGAAAGAAAGGAGAAAAATAATAAAGGAAAGAGAAGAAAACAAGAAAAAAATAACAGAAAGAGAAAAGAAAAAAAACAACACCCATGAGACATGAGAAAAAAGAAAAAAAGAAAGAAAGGCAGGAAGGAAAAAACAAATTCATGGAAAGAGAAGAAAACAAGACAAAATTAACA
This sequence comes from Rapana venosa, assembly GCA_028751875.1. NCBI lineage: Eukaryota > Metazoa > Mollusca > Gastropoda > Neogastropoda > Muricidae > Rapana > Rapana venosa. The sequence goes on along the minus strand of CM054138.1, from coordinate 19,341,404 downwards.
GAAGGAGAAAGAGAAAAAAACACCCCAAAAAAAGAGAAAAAAAGAAAGAAAGAAAGAGAGGCAGGAAGGAAAAACAAATTCAAGGAAAGAGAAGAAAAACAAGACCAAACTAACAGAAAGAGAAAGAAAAAACAAAACCACCCAAAGATATGAGAAGAAAGAAAGAAAGAAAGAAAGGAGAAAAAAAATTCAAGGAAAGAGAAGAAAACAAGACCAACATAACAGAAAGAGAAAGAGAAAAAACAAACCATCCAAAGATATAAGAAAAAAGAAAAAAAGAAAGAAAGAAAGAAAGTAGAAAAAGAATAAAGGAAAGAGAAGAAAACAAGACCAAAATAACAGAAAGAGAAAGAGAAAAAAAACATCCAAAAGATATGAGAAAAAAGAAAAAAAGAAAGAAAGAAAGGAGAAAAATAATAAAGGAAAGAGAAGAAAACAAGACAAAAATAAGAGAAAGAGAAAAACAAACCACCCAAAGATAAAGAAAAAAGAAAAAAGAAAGAAAGAAAGGAGAAAAAGAATAAAGGAAAGAGAAGAAACAAGACCAAAATAAAAAAGAAAGAGAAAAAACAAACCACCCAAAGATAAAAGAAAAAAGAAAGAAAGAAAGAAAGAAAGAGAGAAAAAGAGTAAAGGAAAGAGAAGAAAACAAGACCAAAATAACAGAAGGAGAAAGAGAAAAAAAACACCCAAAAGATATGAGAAAAAAGAAAAAAAAAGAAAAGAAAGAAAGGAGAAAAAAAATTCAAGGAAAGAGAAGAAGACAAGACAAAAATAACAGAAGGAGAAAAAAAAAAACCACCCCAAAGATATAGAGAAAAAAGGAAAAGAAAAATAGAAAGAAAGAAAGGCAGGAAGGAAAAACAAATTCAAGGAAAGAGAAGAAAACAAGACACAAACAAAAACAGAAAGAGAAACAAAAAACACCACCCAAAGATATAAGAAAAAAGAAAAAAACAAACAAAGGAAGAATTACAGAGAGGAGGTACGCACAACAAAGAAAACCAAACAACTGAAGGAACGAAAGAAACAAACAAACAAAGAAGAATTACAGAGAGGAGGTACGCACAACAAAGAAAACCAAACAACTGAAGGAACGAAAGAAACAAACAAACAAACGACAGATGAGACAAACGGGAACTGTTCCTCGATCGACCTCCCGTGTTCCACTTTCCTGTGCATCCTGTCCTTACGGCAACTGCAGCCAACTGACCCACGACCCCCTCCCCCTTGCCTCCCCCCCACCCCCCCCCCCCCCACCCCCATCCTCCCAGCATCCCAGTGGGTCACCTGTCATGTCACCCCCCACCCCCATCCTTTCCCCGTCTTTCTTCTTGGTGATGATAGGGAAACAAATACAGCTGCAGAAAAAAAAAAAAAAAAAAAAGGGTGAAAGGGTGGCGCAGCGCTAAGTGGCGACGCGTTCTCCCGCTCTCCCCGGGGAGAGCAGCCCGAATTTCACGGAGAGAAATCTGCCGTGACTTAAAGTGGTATGAAATAAAATCTGAGCGCTTTGATTTGTTGCTCTACAAGATTCAGCGCTATATAAATTCCATACATTATTATTATTATTATTATGATGACAGTGGAGTGTTTCCACAGAGGCTGTACCCTGACCTCCAGCCTGTCTGCTTGTGTAACAAAGTGTCATCAAGCTTTGATAACTACCGTCTTATTGTTGCTCTCACGCGGGCATGCACGTGCATATGCATATGCAACGATGCATGCACATTGACACACATGCATGGAAACACATATAGGCTACATGTGCTTGCAAACACATCATACACACACTAACCCATGCGTGTGCGCATGCACACACAAACACACACACCTTCCCATAATAATAATAATAATAATAATAATAATGATAATGATAATAATAATAATAATAATATAATAATAAT
>CM054138.1:19329497-19334497 GCA_028751875.1 Rapana venosa | reverse complement strand
TCCATTCATTTCACCTCAGAGTGCACTGGGTTATTTTTGGAGACCTCCCCCCCCCCACCCCACCCCCTCCCCCTTCCCTCCCTTAATCATTGTTTTTAGAATTATGAAACATATGAACATTAACAAAAGAAACTTTTTTTTAAAAAAGAAGAAAATACAGGAATTGATGAGCAAAAATTGAATTCAGCAGATGAGTAAACATGCGCTGAGTGCATTTCTTGGGTTGGTGGAATGCAGTGTATACTGAGTGATCCGCTGTTACAGATTCAGATTTCTCAGCAGAAACATTAATTTTGTGTTATGGATAAATGGTTTTCTTGTCACTGACTGGAAGAGTGCCTTCATCTATAGGAACCTGGTCCAAAGGTAACTGAACATTACTTTTAAACTGCCAATCTCATCCTTTCACAACAACACACATAAAAACACCACCCAAAATAAATAATGACAATAAAAAGATACTACAGAATTAAACACTGTGACTGTGAAAGTAAAACGAGGACTTAGTAACTTTTTCTGGAGAAATTTGTTTCACCCCATTTGCCCGCTCACAAAGAGTAGGCCATTGTGTGCCGGTGGGAACAGATGACAGAATTGATGACAAAACCGCATACACACAGGGACTGGATGTAAAAAAAACAACACATAAGTGCTTATTCCATTATCCTCGATATAAAAGAATAAAATAAAATTTAAAATAACAGGAATAGTCAGATTTGGAATCGTTTGTCTTGCGATTTGCAGTCTGTGCATTGCCAGCCCACTAGGTGATGAATAGGGGGTGATTTTTCCACAGGAAGTTTCTAGACCCAGAGGGGGTGAGGGGGCAGTTATCTCTGTTGATCCTGTCCACTTTACAAGAACAACCACTTTACAACACAACAACCGTCACTAGTACCCCAGAGTGCTCTAGATTATCAGTTTTGGAGATTTTGTTTTCTTTCTCAGAAGCCCATTTTACCTTGACTGCTTGCTTCTAGGTGTGATGTTCTTTGCTTGGTGAGGTATGTATGTATATAGCATTCACATTGTCATGGAGAAAGAATCTACAGTTTCACTGCTCTTAGCTGCCTGTAAGTCCCTACTCAAAGACAAAGAGCTTGTCGCCATCAAAGACCACATAACAGCTGCTCACTGCCGCTTTGGCTTGGGAAATTTTAATCTAATGACTTAGAAAATGAAATAAAATTAGATTTGTAAAAAAATGGAAAAATTCAAGTAAGGGAGGTAGTCGCTTAGTGTTGCCGCAAATCTTTAAATTGTTGTTGAAATCAGTATGGGCTTAGAGGAATGATTTTTTTCATTAAACAGCCAGAACAAAGCATAGGTTTCTAATTTTAAAATTCCCAAAGAGACCTTCTGGCAGTGTAACCCCTGGCGGGGGTAGATGATGATTCCTTTTTGTAACTGGATCAAACATTTTAACTTTCACAAACCCGTCCCCAAAAAATAAATGGAAATTTTTTTTTTAAACTGCCAGCGCATGACTTTACATCAAAACCCCAAAAAAAACAAAACCCAAAAAACAGCAAAAAAAAAATAGATAAATAAATAAAAAAGTTCAACGTGACTGTAAACTAAAACGGGTCTCCCTTACCAGCGCGGTACACAAATTCCACTATGAAAAACGTTTCCCCAAAAAGCTCATAAACCAGGAAAAGAGAAGTTGTGTCTCTGATGGCATTCCACTTTAAAAACAACGGCCACTAAGGACAAACCACCCTGGGGCAGCTATAGGCAGGCTATGACACTACAGCTATGGGGGTACCCGGGAGTGGGGGCACCACTTTAAAAAGGGCCCCAAAAGGGCACAAACCCCCTGGGGCACATAGGGTATGCCACTGACAGCTATAATGGGACCTGTGATGGGTGGTACCCTTTAAGACAAAGGCCACATAAGGCACAACCCCCTGGGGCACTATAGGTAGAACATGACAGCTTGAAAAAGGTACCCTGTGAGTGGCTGGGACCATTTAAAAACAACGGCCAATAAGGGCACAACCACCTGGGCAGCTAGAGGGTATGACCACTGACAGCTAAATGGTCCTGTAGTGGGGGTACCACTTTAAGACAAGGGCCACATAAGGACACAACCACCTGGGCAGCTATGAGGGGAGGGTATGAACACTACAGTTGAATGGTACCTGTGAGTGGCTGGCACTGGAGGAAGGACCCCGGGAGCGGGGAAAGAGATTATGTTGCGGACTTTTTAGATCTGCTGCATGGGAAATAGCAGCCCGGGAACCCAAAGGAAAAAAAAAAAGGAAAGGGAAGGGAAGAAAAAAGGGCGAGAAAGAAAAGTCAAAAAAAAAATCAAAAGAATTTTTTAAAAAAAGTAGAAGAAGAAAAAACAGGAAAGAAAAAAGAAAAAAGAAAAAGGAAAGAAAAAAAAGAAGGAAAGAAAAAAAAAAGGGAAAAAAAGAAAGAAAAAAACAAAAAAAAGAAGAAAAGAAAAAAAAGAAAGGGAAAGAAGAAAAAAAAAAAATAAGGAAAAAAAAGAAAGAAAAGAAAGAAAGTCAAGAAAAAAAAGAAAAAAAAAGGGAAAAGAAAAAAGTTAAAGTTTAAAAAAGAAAAAAAAGGAATTTAAAAATTAAAAAAACAAAACAAAGGAAAAAAGGGCCCAAAAAAAAGAAGGTAAGAAGGCCACAGAAAGAATGAAAAGGGAAAAAAATCAACAACAACAACAACAACAACAAAAATAATAAAAACCCAAAGAAAAAAGAAAAACAAAAAGGGTAAAGGAAGAAATTTTTAAAAAAAAAAAAACCCCTAAAAAAACAAACGAAATAAAGAAAAACAACAACAAAAAAAGAAAAAAAAACAAAAAAGGGAGGGGGAGGGGGGGGGGGGGGAAAAAAACCACAGAAAGAATAAACACAAGAAAAATAAAAAAAAAAAAAAAAAAGAAAGCTCACGAAAAAAAGTTTAAAATTTTAAAAAAAAACAAAAAACAAAAATTTTTAAAAAGAAAAAAACCCCAAAAAACATCAAAAAATAAAAAAAACGAACGAAGAAAACAAACATGAAAACGGAGCCCTTTCCAGTTTCATTTTAAACCTACCTGCACCTTGCCCCTTTTGTGGAAATTTAACTGAACCCACCCCCCCACCCCCCCCCCCTCCCCCCCCTCGCCCTTTCCCAGGGGGGTACCGCCCTTCTTGATGACAGTGGAGTGTTTCCCCCCCAGGGGCTGTTTCCTGACCCCCCCTTTTGTTATTGCTTGTTTTAAAAAAGAAATCTGAAAGTCTGTGTTTTATTCCTGCTGTGCCCTTGTTAACTTTTTTCCCACGCTATGTCTGTTAAAAACTTGTTTACACCCCATGCACATGCACCCACTCACTTTTAAACATGGGGGTCCCCTTTTGTGCGCGCGCTTTGAGGAAAAAAAGGGGCCCACCCCAAGCATGTGGGGCACGTGTGTGGGGGTGTGTGTGTGTGTGTGTGTGTATTTTGTGTAACGAACGCGCTACTCTACATAGGGGCCCCAAATTTAAAGACAACACACACAAACACCAAAAAAAACACACATTGCAATTTTCACACATGCACATGCACACACGCATACACACACTAAACTAAAGCACGAAAAAAACACACAAAACGCACACCCCACGAAACCACCACACACGCATACAAACACTAAATCACGAAACGCTTTAAACACACACACGCGTTTTTGCGCACACATACGCAACAAAACCCACACATTTTTAGGCAGGCAGGAAAGCACACAGCCAGGCACAAATTTCAAGATAAATTTTAATTTTTTTATTTCTTTTTTTTTACCAAAATGCCCCTTTTTTTTAATTTGTTTTTTTTTGTTTCATTTTTTTTTAAAACTTTTTTGTTGTTTTTCCCTTGATTTTGGGGTTTTTTGTTGTTTTTTTTTTTGGTTTTGTTTGTTTTTGGGGTTTTTTTTTTGGGGGGGCTTTCCTCTCCCCTCTCTCTCTCTCTCTCTCTTCCCCCCCTCTCCCCTCTCTTCTTTTCTTCTCCCCCCTCTCTTCTCTCTCTCTCTTTTTCCCCAAACAGGGGGACAGGACCCCAGAGAGAAAGAACAGGGACACGACAAGGAAAAAAGGCAGACAATTATAAAAAAGCAGGGGAGAGGGGAGAGAGAGAGAGAGAGAGAGAGGGAGGGGGAGAGAAAACAGACGACGGGACAGACGGGAGCCCGCCCCCAACGACCGACGGGACAAAACCGGGCCGGGGACAAAACAAAACAGACAAGACAGAGAAGCGGAAAGCCAGTGACCTACCTTCCATGACTTAAAGTCCTTTTTTCTCTTTAAATAATCCTTATCATCTTTTTCAGCCACTAAATGAGCAAGGCAGATGATCCCCCTTCACAGCTGTCCCCTTTTTCTTATTTTTAAAAAAAAACAACAACAAAAAAACAAAAAAAAAGCAGCTTTAAGAGTGTTAACTGTCGTATAAACTAGCAATACCCCGGCACTTTAAAATTGTTAAATCTGCACGAAGCTTTTTTTTGGAAGCGATTGAGTTAGCGATACATGCATAATATTCGCAAAAAATGCATGTTAAAGGACACGCACACGCACGTCCCCCCCGCATGCGTGGAGGCAAAAGGAATTTCATGTTTCACGGGGCGAACCAAGGGGCACACACAAAGCAGACATACACACACGGCAAAACAACCACACACACACAACAAAACACACACACCCACAGAGGGGAGGGGAAACAGACAGACACAGAGAGAGAGAGGGAGGCAGAGAGAGAGAGAGAGAGAGAGAAGAAAAAGGGGGAGAGAAAAGGGGAGGGGGAGAGACAGACAGACAACAAAGGCAGGCAGAAGACAGACAGGAAACAGGGCAGAGAAAAGAGAAAGAGAAGAAAAAAAAAACAAAAAAACCAAAAAGTCTCATTAATTTTTTGGGGGAAACCCAAAAAGTTCAACTTATATAAAAAACAACAACAACAACAACAAAAACAAAAAAAAACCTGTAGGGAGAAAAAAGGTTTTCGCACCCAACCCCCAA
>CM054138.1:19291857-19311497 GCA_028751875.1 Rapana venosa | reverse complement strand
TTTTTTTTGGGGGGGGGGGGGGGGGGGGGTTTTTTTTTTTGTGGTGGTGTATTGGTTGTTTGGTTGGGTGTTGTGTTGTGGGTTTGGGGTGGGTTTGGTGTTTTGGTTGTTTGTTTTTGGGGGTTTGTTGTTGTTTTGTGGGGTTGTTGTTGTGTTTAATTTTGGGTTTTGGGTTTTGGGGTTGTTTGTTTTTTGTTTGTTTGGGGTTTGGTTTTTTTTTGGTTTTGTTTTGGTTGGGTGGTGTGTTTTTTTTTTTGTTGTTGGTTTTGGTTGTTGTGTGTGGTTGTTTATGGTGTATTGTGTGTGGGGTGGTGTGTTTTGTGGGGTTGGTTGTTTGTGGGGGGGTGGTTTTTTTGGGGTGTTGGTTTTGGGGGGTTTGTGGGGGGGTTGTTGTTGGTTTGTGGGTTTTTTGGGGGTTGGGTGTTTGGGGGGGGGGGTGTGGTGGGGTTTTGGGGGTTTGTTTGGGTGTTGTTTTTTGGGTTTTGGGTGGTTTGTGGGTTTTTTTGGGGGTTTTTGGTGGTTTTTTTTTTTGGTGTTTTGGTTGGGGTGGGGGGTTTTGGTTGTGGGGGTTTGGTGGGTTGTGGGTTGTGGGGGGTTTGGGGGTGTTGTTTGGGGTTTTTTTTGGTGTGGGGGTTTTGGATTTTTGGGGTTGGGGATTTTTTTGGGGTTTGGGGGGGTTTGTGGTGGGGGTGGTTTTTTTTTGTTTGGGTTTTTGTTTTGGGGTTGGTTGGGGTGGTTGTCTTTTTTGGGGGGGGGGTTTTGTTTTTTTGTGGGGGTTGGTGGGGGGGTTGTTTGTGGTTTGGGGGGTTTTTTTTTTTGGGGGGGGGGGTTTTTGGGGGGGGGTTTTTTTGGGGGGGGGGTTTTTTTGGTGTTGGGTGGGTTTTTGTGGGGTTTTTTGTGTGGTTGTTTGGGGGGTTTTTTTTTGGGGGGTTTGTGTTTGGGGGGGGGTGTGGTTTTTGTGTTTGGTGTTTTTTTGGGGGTTGTTTTTGTGTTTGGGGGAAAAATTTTGGGGGTTTAAAATTTTTTGTTTTAAGGGTTTGGTTTGGGGGGGGGTTGGGGGGTTTTTGGGGGGCCCCCGTCTTTAAAAAAATTTTTTTTACCGGGGTAAAAAAAACAAAAAACCTTTTTTCCCGGGCCCTTCCCCTAAAAAAAAAAAAACGCCTTGTAAATTGCTCATAAATGATCTTTGCTTTCTTCACCACTGTCGAATGGTTGGTGCAAAGCACTGTAATGATTGTGGTATTAGCATGCTTACCTTTCCATTCTTATCCTCATCATCCGCTGTTGATAGGTTCCATTCCACAGGGCAACTTCTCCATTCCTTTCGTCATGATGATTGCTCACTTTCCCTCATGGTGTTGGCCGTCAGCTCTACCACTGTACAGCACGTCTCCTCCTGTGCTGGCTCTGTATTTGCCTGATCCAGTCCATCGGCTTTCGCTGATTCCGAGAATATGCAAATGTAGCGTCTCATCTCTGCTGTAACTTGCGCTAGTTTTCCCTGTTTCGAACAATGTTCTCACATTCCAGAATCCGATCTTGGTCTTGTATTTTTGGCGCTTAAGACTTCCATCTTCCTGTCAGGTGGCTTCCTTCGGCTTTCCACCACTGACATTCATACGAGCATCTTTCCGATGACTCTGGAAGCCCGTCCACTAAAATCAATTGAACAAACAAACACCAACAGAATAAAAAAAAACATAAATAAACACAAATCACAAAACAATAAAAAAACCAGAACTAGAGAAAAACAAAAAAGAACAAAAAAAATAACAAGACAAACAATAACAACAACAATCAACAACAAAAAAAACGTCACAAAAAACCAGACAACAACAACAAAAACACATAAACAACAAAAACAAAAAGCAAAAAAGAAAACAACACAAAAGCACAACAAAGACAGTAAAACAAGAACAAAAAAAACAAAAAAAAAAAAACAACATAAAACACAAGATACAAACACAAACAATACACAAACAAAAATACACCACGTGAAAAACAATCACAACAACAAAAACCAAACAAAAAAAGACAAAAAACAGTCAAGAACAACACAACCAAACAAAAAAAAAAAACACAAAAAAACACAACAAAAAACACAAAACAATCACACAACCACAAACAAACACAAAACAAAAAAAAAACATAACAAAACTACAAAACAGCAGACACACATAAACAAAGTACAACCAACGAAAACAAACAAAAAGAAAACAAATAACACAACCCATCAAACAACACACAAAACATCAACACAACACACCAATAGAATCCGAGCAAAAACGAAGAGGAAACAACACAAAAAACAATAAAACACAAAAGAAAAAGAAAACAACAAACAGACACGCTCAACAAACAAACACAAAAAACACAAAACCAGACCTAAAACAAAAACCACAAACAACACACAAAACAAACACGCACATATAACAAAAACCCAAAATAAAAAAAACAAACAACACAGAAAAATAATAAACCGAAGCAACAAAAAAAATACACAAACACCAAAAAGACCAAAATACAAACCTAACAAAAACAAAAAAGCACAACAAAAACAACACCACAAGATAAAAAAAACACCACAGAGATCAAATACAGACTAAAAAACAAGTGCACAAAACACACACAAACCCACCCCAAAAAAAAAAAATAACCGCCAATAAACCAAAAACAAAACAAAACCCCAAACAACAAAACTAAACAAGACCACAACCAAAAAACAATTCCAACCAAAAATATCACCAACACAACGACGAAGACTACGCCACGACCAAAAAAAAAATGAGAAAAAAAAAAACATCAACACCCACCCACGGAAGCCCCCCCACCCCCCCCCCCCAGCCGCCACACCGCCCCCACCCACATCTGCGCATCCCACGACAACCCAACCACCCCTAGCACCACCGCCCCCACACACCCACAACCCCACCACAACACCACCCACCTGCCAATCCCACAAACAACCCCCAAAGCCCCCCCCAACTGCCCCCCCCAAGGTCCCGCCATACCAAAAACTGGAACAGACAGACACCCTCAAAGAAACCCACAAGGAGTACCCAACGACCCCCCCGCCCGCCCACCAGGCCATCCACCCAACCACACACCCAACCCACCTAACCCCCCCCCCCCCACCCCACCCCCCCTCCCCCTCCACAAAAACCCCCCGCCCCCACCCCACGTACACCCCTCCCATACCCCCCCCCGGCCCCGACCCCCCCCAGCCCGCCACCGACCCCGCTACCCCATCCCCCTCCCCCCCCCCCCCCCCCCCCCCCCTCACCCCAACCATCGCCCCCCCCCACCGACTCCACCTGACTCCCCCGCGCCCCCCCCCCCCCCCCCCCCCCCCCCCTCCACCCCCCCGCGCCCCCCTCGTCCACCCCCCCCTCCCCCCACCCACCCCCTCCCCCCCACCCACCCCCCCCATCCTCACCCCCACCGCCCCCCCCCACCCCCCCCCCCCACCCCCCCACCTCCCCCACCCCCCCCTCGTCCACCTCCCCCCAACCCCCACCCCCAAACACCCCGTCCCCGCCGCCCTCGACCCCCACCCCCCCCCCAACCCGACGCCCCCCCAACCACCCTACCCCCCCCACCCACCCACACCCCCCCCCACCACTTCACCCCCGCACCCCCCACCACCCACCACAATACCGCCCACCCCCACAACCCTTCCCCCACCCTCCCCATGGGACCACCGCTCCACGGAGCGCAAAGAAACCAAACCAGTTATAACATGTCATAAATTCTTTTGTTGCTGTTAATTCCCGTAAACAATGGTTTTTTTACAGAACCGGGTGTTAGCCCTGTGACAACCCCCCTAACCTGGAGGAAGGGTCCACCTTAGCGCCTTTTAACGACATGCCTGTTGGAGGCAAGATTCCTAATTCTTGCGATGCTCCGCTTTGCAAGCATACCCCGGGAGTCCCACGGGGCGATGCGAGGATGATGAAAGATGATGATAATGAAGGTGGTATATGATGATGATTGAAGATGATGGAGTGGTGGTGGAGGTGTGGTATTGGTGGTGGTGGTGGTGGTGGTGGTGTGGGATGAACGACAACGACGAAGAGGATGATGTGATGACGACGACCAACGACGACACACATCTTGATGCAGATAATTATGAATAGAAATGAATTGAATATCCCACTTTTGTCCGACAGATTTCTCACGTGAACGTGTGCTTTTTCTGTTTTCACCCACAAAGAGCATATCGCCACAAGAGCAAGCGCCACAATCTTGTTTTTTTTTTTGTTTTGTTTTTTTTTGGGGGGGGGTCGGTTTGCCAGTGTAATAACATTTTGTTTCCCTATCAGAAGTGGCTTTTCTCCTGCAACATAATTTTGCCAGAAACAACTCTCTTGTCCAATGGATTCTTTTATGTGATCGAATACGTGTTGCACAAGCCGCCCTCGTTTATCATCTCATCCCGAAAACTACAACCAACCGCTACTCAGGATCTAGCGTCAGGGGAGGGGGTAGTTTGGCACAAAATGGTGGTGGTGGTGGTGGTGGTGGTGGTTGGTGGTGGTGGTGATGATGATTATGATGAAGAGGAAACTGATGATGATGATGATGATGATGATGATGATGATGATGATGATAGATGTGACGAACGACGATGATGAAGATGGCAATTAACAACGATGGTAATATTATAACACGTTACACATCAATGCCAATTTGTTGCAGAGGAGGTTAAAGAACAAGTGGAAAAAAATCCTGTCAGGGAAAAACTCGCTACACTGGGCGGACTACGTGGTGACTGTGGTAGCCTGTTGTCGCCTTTGGCATTGGGTGTTTTCGCCCTTTTTCGTGGTGGACAAAAACCAGGGTACAATCATATTTGTGTGCGCGCGCTTTTCTGTCTCTGCGATCTATCTTATCTAGCTATCTAATCTATCTATCTATTATCTATCTATCTATCTATCTATCTATCTATCTATCTAATCTAGTCTACTATCTATCTATCTATCTATCTATAATCTATCATCTATCTATCTATCTTCCTATCTACATCTATCAGTCTGTCTGTCTGTCCTGTCTGCTGTCCTGTCTGTCTGTCTGTCTGTTAAATATACGCTTTTCTGTTCTAAATCATGTTTTTGTTGTAGTAGGGTTTTTCCCCCCTTGTTTTGTTGATAGTCCCTAATCAGGGCAAGGGCGGGATGAAAAAAATAGTATGCCTATGTTTATTCTGTTACCCTTGAAAAACATAAAGATTCATTCATTCAAAGATTCATTCATTCAATCATTCTGTTCCTGCCTGTATAGATTGGTTCGTGTGTCTGTCTTTTTTTGTTTGTTTCCCTCTGCCTGTGTCTGTCTGTGTCTCCTTGTCTGTCTGTCTGTCAGTCAGTCTGTCTGTCTGTCCTTCTGTCTCTCTCTCCTCTCTCTCCGCCTCTCATCTCTCTCTCTCTCTTGGGATGTACATTGCTTTTGCATAATCTCCTCAGTCTGCTTATATAATATTTTTGTGTATAATATTTAGTTTACTATTGCTGTTGCTTTCCCATAAAAAGTATAATGAATTTGTTGACGTTTCTTTCCGTTAGCCAAAATGATACTATTTACATGGTTTGTTCTCCTTTATATTATGGAGGGCATATTTTTGTTTTGTTTTGTTTTGTTTTTGTACGTGGGGATATCGGTGACCCCTCCTCCCCTTGTGTTCCTGCGTTATTTTGCCTTGGTTTCTTTGGGGTTTTAAAATTTTTTGGTTTGTCTGTGTTTTTTGTTTGCTCTTGTTTTGCTTTCTTTTATTGTATTTGTTGTTGCTTCGCTCTCTCTCTCTCTCTCTCTCGTCTCGTCTCGTCTCTCTCTCTCTCTCCTCCTCTTCTCTCTCTCTCTTCTCTCTTACTCTCTCATCATCTCTCTCTCTCATCTCATCCCCTCTCTCTCTCCTCTCTCTCCTGGGGGAGAGATAGTCTGGTGGTTAGCATGATGCGCTCGTGATCTGCTGATCCGTGTTCGATTCCCTTTCAAGAGGATTTTTCCCCTGGAATTAACATCATTGCCGACTCCACTCTCCCCAAAAGTCCTTCAGATGAGACTATAAACCGAGGTCCCGTGTGCGAACGCACGCAGAACATCTTGCGCACACGTAAAAACCCGTTCCGTTTTTCGGAAGAGTAGGCCATTGTGTGCCGGTGGGAACGGATCACAAAATTTACAAAACCGCATACACAGCGGGGACTGGATGTAAAAAACAACATAGCTCATTCCATTATCCTCGAAATAAAAGGAATAGATAAATAAAATCTCTCTCGCACTCTCTCATCATCGCACTCTCTCCTCTTCTCTCCTCCTCTCTCTCATCTCTCATCTCTCTCCTCTTCTCTCGGGGGGGGGGGGGGGGGGGGGGGGCTCTCACTCTTCGCTGTCTTTGTCTCTGTCTCTGTCTCGGCCCAAGGCCGAAGTACAATAACACTTTTCAGTGTTCAGTTCAGTGTTCAGTGTGTGTGTGTCTCTCTCCACCTCCTCCTCCTCTTCCTCCTCCTCCTCCTCCTTCTTCAGTAATTATTTTCTAGGAGTCAAATATTGGTTAGAAAACCAAAACAATGCAAGCGTTCTTCCTACATTTCACGTAATGGCCTACTCTTCCGAAAGGCGGAACGGGTTTTTAACGCGTGCGTAAAGTGTTCTGTATCATGCGTTCGCACACAGGACCTCAGTTTTTTAGTCTCATCTGGAGGACTTTCGGGAAGGAGTTGGCACTGATGCTAACTCTAAAGGGAAAATCGCATCGAAGAAATACCTCGGTGATGGTTCGAACTCGGGGCCGTCAGATCACGAGCTTAATACTCTAACCACTAGGCTATATCCCGCACCCTAACCTTGCTTTGATCTGTATGAAAACAGTTGCACCTTCTTCTTCTTCTTCTTCTTCTCATCTTCTTCTTCTTCATTCTTCTTCTTCTTCTTCGTCTCTCGCATTCTTCTTCTTCTTCTTCTTCTCTTCTTCTTCTTCTTTTCTTCTTCTTCTTTCTTCTTTCTTCTTCTTCTTCTTCTTCTTCTTCTTCTTCTTCTCTCTCAGCTTTCCTTCTTCTTCTTCTTCTTCTTTTCTTCTGTTCTTCTTCTTGTTCTCTTCTTGTTCTTTGTTTCATTGTCTACTTGTTCTGTTCTTGTTCTTGTTCTTCTTCTTCTTCTTCTTCTTCTTCTTCCTTCTTCTTCTTCTTCTTCTTCTTCGCAATCTTCTTCTTCTCTCTTCTTCTTCGTCTTCTTCTTCCTTCTTCTTCTTCTTCTTCTTCTTCTTCTTTCTTCTTCTTCTACGCTTCTTTTCTTCTTTCTTCTTCTTGTTCTTCTTGTTCTTCTTCTTGTTCTTTTCTGTTCTTGTTCTTGTTCTTGTTCTTCTTTTCTTCTTCTTCTTTTCTTGTTCTGTTCTTGTTCTGTTCTTCTTGTTCTTCTTGTTTCTTCTTGTTCTTCTTCTTCTTCTTGTTCTTCTTCTTCTTCTTTTTCTTCTTCTTCTTCGCATTTTCTTCTTCTTCTTCGCATTCTTCTTCTTCTTCTTCTTTTCTTCTTCTTCTTCTTCTTCTTCTTTCTTCTTCTTCTTCTTCTTTATTCTTCTCTTCTTCTTCTTCTTCTTCTTCTTCGCAATTCTTCTTCTTCTTCTTCGCAATCTTCTTCTTCTTCTTCGAATTCTTCTTGTTCTTGTTCTTGTTCTTCTTCTTCTTCTTCTTCTTCTTCTTTCTTCTTCTTCTTTCTTCTTCTTCTTCTTCTTCTTCTTCTTCTTCTTCTTGCATTCTTCTTCGCATTTCTTCTTTTTCGCATTCTTCTTCTTCTTTTCTTCTTCTTTTTTTTTTTTTTCTTCTTCTTCTTCTTCTTCTTCTTCTTTCTTCTTCTTCTTCTTCTTCTTCTTCTTCTTCTTCTTCTTCTTTCTTTTTCTTCTTCTTCTTCTTCTCGCTTCTTCTTCTCTCTTCTTCTTCTTCTTCTTCTTCTTCTTCTTCTTCTTCTTTTTCTTCTTCTTCTTCTTCTCGCATTCTCTTCTTCTTCTTCTTCTTTGCCTTCTTCTTCTTCTTCGTCGCATTCTTCTTCGCATTCTTCTTTTTCGATTCTTCTCTTTTTCTTCTTCTTCTTCTTTTTGTCTTCTTCTTCTTCTTCTTCTTCTCCTTTCTTCTTCTGCTTTTTTTTTCTTTTCTTCTTCTTCTTCTTCTTCTTCTTCTTTTCTTCTTTCTTCTTCTTCTTCTTTTCTTTTTCCCCATTCTTTTTCTTCTTCTTCTTCTTCTTCTTTTTTCTTCTTCTTTCTTCTTCTTCTTCTCCATTTTTTCTTTTCTTCTTCTTCTTGCTTTCTTCTTCTTCTTCTTCCTTTTTTTCCCTTTCTTCTCGCTTTTCTTCGCATTCTTTTCGATTCTTCTTCGCATTTTTTTTTTTTTTTTTTTTTTTTTTTTTTTTTTTTTTTTTTTTTTTTTTTTTTTTTTTTTTTTTTTTTTTTTTTTTTTTTTTTTTTTTTTTTTTTTTTTTTTTTTTTTTTTTTTTTTTTTTTTTTTTTTTTTTTTTTTTTTTTTTTTTTTTTTTTTTTTTTTTTTTTTTTTTTTTTTTTTTTTTTTTTTTTTTTTTTTCCCCCTACTCCTCACCATCGGCTGTGACCCTATGCTGCTGGCTACATCCACAACAAAAACCAGGTAGGGGCTGGTATAGGGTTGGTATGGTGTAGGTTGTGGCTGTGGTATGGTCTGGTCTGTGTGGTGTGTGTTTATGGCATGTATGTGTAGGTATGTTTGGTATGGTATGGTATTTATGGTGTGGTTGGTCTGGTCTGGTTCTGGTCTGTCTGGTAGTTTTTTTAAATGGTGTTATATGGTTTGGTATGGTATGGTGTGGTTATGGTATAGGTCTGGAAGGGTTAGAGTGGATAGGTATGCGTGTTGTGTGAAGTAGTGTGGCACAGGGGTATGGTATTGTGTGGTGTGGTTATGGTATATAAGGATATTGGTCGTGGTTTGGTATGGGTGTGGTTGGTATGGTTGTGGTCTGGTCTGGTATGGTAATGGTATGGTATGGTTCATGTGGTGTAGTATTGTTTGGTGTGGTTTCCGGTGGGTGTGGTATGGTATGCATGGTATAGTATAGGTATGATATGTATGGCGTGGTATGGTTGGTATTAGTGTAGATGTATGGAGTAGTTAGTATGGTTGGTAGGTAATGTGGTAGTATGGTGTGGTTTATGGTTTTGTTATGGTATGGCATGGATGGTATGGCTATGGCATCGTATGGGCTCGGGATGGTACAGAGTTATGGTATTTATGTATGGTGTGTGCTTGTGGACATGTTTGTATGGGTGTATGGCCTTAATTCGTCTTGGTATGCTCCTAGACGCTACACACACACATTCTCCACTCCCTGGCTGCTTGGTCCCTTCCTTGACCCAAAGAGGACAGGTCCCATTTACAGCTGGATGAAGTTGTGGGAGGGACTGTACTGAAGCCAAGGCGCACAACAGTCCACCATCACAGAGGTAACCACACTACAAACGCTACTTAACCTTAGTATGGGGCGAGAGACGACAGCTCTGACACTGGAGCTATCCATCCTCACAAAAATAAAGATGGGCCCTATGAAAGCACGAAAGTTATGACAGAAAAATAGATGTATGACAGTGTATGGATAGGAGAAGTTCAGAAGAAACCAAGTCCAGTCTTGTCCATTCAAGTCAAGTTAAGTCAAATCAAGTCAAACGAGTTCAAGCCAAGTCCATTTCAGTCATGTCAAGTCAAGTCCAGCCCAATGACTGCAGTGTGGGGGTTTGTTGCTAGGTGGCTCCCTACTTCATGCTGCTCTGCTGTCAGACATGCGGGAAATGGCAGGACTGTACTTGTCCATGCTGTTCAGTGGGGCCCTGAGGTCAGGTGCAGAGAGAGAGAGAGAGAGACAGGTCAGACCAGGAAGACAGGAGACAGACAGACAGACAGACAGACAGACAGAGACAGACTGACAGACAGAGACAGACAGAGAGAGAGACGAGAAAGAGGTGGACAGTAATAGTTACAGAGAGACAGGGACAGAACAGACAGAGAGACAGAGACAGACAGACAGATGACAGAACAGACAGACCAGACAGACAGAGACAGAGAGAAGACAGACAGAAGAGACAGACAGACAGACAGAGCGGAGGAGAGAGAGAAAGAGAGAGACAGGCAGACATGAGTGACATGGGACAGACAGACAGAGAGACAGAGACAGACAGACAGTGACAGACAGACAGACAGACAGAGACAGGACAAAACAGACAGACAGACAGAGACAGAAGACAGAACAGAGCAGTACAGACAGAACCAGAGCGAGAGAGAGAACGAGAGGACAGGCAGACAGAGAGACAGGGACAGACAGACAGACCAGAGACGACAGTCAGACAGAGACAGACTGATAGACAGACAGAGACAGACTGACAGGACGACAGTGCTGAGAGGAGAAGAAAAGAGAGAGACAGGGCAGACAGAGAGACAGAGACAGACAGACAGAGACACTGAGAGAAAAAGACAGACCGATAGAGACAGAGAGACAGTAGAGACAGGAGATGGAGGATAAGAGAGAGAGAGAGAGGAAGAGAGAGAGAGAGACAGACAGACAGACAGAGACCAGACACGGACAGACAGAGACAAGAGAGAGAAAGAAGACAGACAGAGACAGACAGATAGAGACAGACAGGACAGACAGAGAGAGAGAGAAAGTGAGAGAGAGGGTTTCATCATTAAAGGTTTAAATGGTAAAGGTTTGGTCCCATAACCTGTGAGGTCGTTGGAGAAGCGAGGTGTCAGACACTCTCAGCTTCTCTAGGGGCCCAGGAAGGATATGAAGAGGGCGGGCACTCATCTCCTCTTCGTCGTGCTTTACTTCCTGCCCTAATGAGGGCAGGTACCCATTTACGTGGGTGAACTGGGGGACTGTACTGAAGCCCAAAAGCACGCAAACGATCGCCATCCACTTGGTAACCATGGCTGAATGCTGCTGCTTAACCATTAGCTTGGGGGAAATCGAGTGCCCTGTTCTTAAACTTCCGCAATAACAACGAAGGGAACTGATTGAGTTTTAAAATATGGGTACGTTAAGGTGTAATAATCTTTCTCAGCAATATTTAACATCAATTGCTGAAGTCATTTATCACTCTACGGTGGGAAGGTTTTTACTAGTCCTTCGTGTGGCACTGTATACTCCCTTTTGCTTGGATTTTTTCCCTTTTTGTAATATGAAAATTTTCCTGTCTACATCGACTAGTAGTGAATAGATGTTGAACCAAGGAGAGAAAAAGAGGGGGAAGAGAGAGAGAGAGAGGCAGACAGGACAGACAGCAGACAGACAGACAGTCAAGCGAGAGACAACAGAGCTAGATGAGAGAGAGAGGCAGAGGAGACTGGGCAGAGAGAGAGAGAGACAGGGACAGAGATAGCGAGGGGAGTGTGTGCAAATGTATGTGACGTGCGTGGCGTGTTTGTGATTGGTTAAGAGGACTCATTAAGCGGATTGTGTGTGTGTGTGCGCGGCGTGTATACGTACATGCAAGCACGCGAGCGTGGCGTGCTGTGTGTGCGTGCTGTGCGTGCATGCGTGAGGTGCGCGCGCGTGGTGTGTGTACGTAGCGTTAGTGCATACGTTATGCATGATTCACGCGCGGCACATGCGTGTGTGTGCGTCTTGTGGTGGTTGCGAACATGGCATGTGTGGGTGCGTACGCGCGTGCATGTGTGTGTGGCGTGCGTTTATGTGGTGTATGTGTTGTGTCTTTTGTCAGACGCTGTCTTCAGATTTCAACGGTCTGGCGGCATCACAGTGGAGAGTTGTTTGTCAGCCAGACCTCTGAGGGAGTGAGAGATGGACCCGTGACTTGTGGTAGCTAAGATGAACTGGTCAGGTCCGTTGTGTGTTTTTCATGTGTGTACTGAGTTGTGTGTGTGTGTGTGTTGTGTGTTGTGTGTGTGTGTGTGTGTGTGTGTGTGTGTTTAGGTACGAGCTTTTGTCTGTGTGTTAGTTGATTTGTTGTGTGTGTTACTGTGGTGTGTGTGTTTTGTGGGTGTTAGCCAGGCCTCTGAGGGGATCTTCGTAGGAGAGATGGAACCCTGACTGTGGTAGCTAGATGACAGGTAGTGTGTGTGTTGTGTGTGTGTGTGGGTGTGTGTGTGTGTGTTGTGTGTTTGTGCTGTGTGTGTGTGTGTGTGTGTGTGTGTGTGTGTGTGTGTGTGTGTGTGTGTGTGTGTGTGTGTGTGTGTGTAGCCAAGGAACTCTGAGGGAGTGAGAGATGGGAACGTGACTGGTGGTAGTAGATGGCAGGTAAGTGTGTATAATGTGTGAGGTGGTGTGTTGTGTGTGTGTGTGCTGTGTGTGTGTGTGTGTGTGTGTGTGTGTGTCTGTGTTAATTGTGTCTGTTGGACACAATGACTGTGATGTCGACCTAGGCAGAGGTGTACTACTACCTTCCGGATGAGGGGTCTTAAAACCGACAGGGGCCCGTGCTCGACGCATGCAGAACATTCTTGCGCACACGTTAAATCTGTTCCGCTTTTCGGAAGGTAGGCATTGTGTGCCGGTGGGGAACAGATAACAAAATTTACAAAACGCTTCCACCACGGGGACTAGATGTAAAAAAGCACATGAGTGCTTATTCCATTATCATCGATATCTTAAAAAAATAAAAATCAAAATTGTGTGCTGGATTTGTTGCTCTACAAGATTCAGCTCTTTATAAATTCCATAACATTTTATTATTTAGTATTATTATATGTATTATATTATTATTATTATTTATTTATTATTATTATTTTATTATCTATTATTATTATTGTTATTGTTATTGTTATTATATTATTATTGTTATTTTTGATTATGATTATTTACTACCTACTACTTATACTATTTACTACAGCTGCTGCTGCTGCGTGCTGCTGTGCTGCTGCTGCTGCTGCTGCTGCTGCTGCTTGCAATTCAACATGTAGGATTCTGCCATATTTGTTTGACATGCTGTGGTCAACTGGCTTCAGTTGCAATGAGAGAGAGAGAGAGAGGAGAGATGAGAGAGAAGAGAGAGGAGAGTGAAGAGAGTGAGAGGGAGAGAGAGCAGAGAGAGTGATGAGAGACGAGATGAGGATGACGAGAGAGAGCGGTGGGTTTGTGTGATATTTAAACACATATTTTTTTCTTACTCTAAATTATCATGCATACCTAAAATTCCTTAAATTTCTTTATTATAAAATAGGTAATGAAAGTCGTTTGGATTATGAATCTAATTTGACTTTGCAGAGTGTGTATAATTATGGCATAACCTTAATTCGATTCTAATTTGAATCTACAGTTGTCTGTACATGGGGCATAGCCTAAACGTGATTCTAATTTGAATAACTCTGTGTGGTGTGTGTGTGTGTGTGAGTGTGTGTTGTGGTGTGTGTGTGTGTGTGTGTGTGTGTTGTGTGTGTGTAGTGTGTGGTGTGTGTGTGTGTGTGTGTGTGTGGTGTGTGTTTATGGCATAGCCTTATATGTGGTTCTAATTATTTGAATGTGCAGAGTCTGTATATGGGCATGCTTTATATTTCCCCCGCACTATATTCAAGCAGGTCAGTGATGAACCTTGTGTGAGTGTGTGTGTGTGTGTGTGTGTGTGTGTGTGTGTGTGTGTGTGTTGTGTGTGTGTGTGTGTGTGTGTCCTGTGTGTGTGGTGTGTGCTGTGGCGTAGGTTGTGGTATAGTATGGTGAAGTGTTGGTGTGCGTGTGGTGTGTGGTGTGGTGTGGAGTGTGTGTGTATGTAGCGTGTGCGTTATGGAGTGTGTGCGCGCATGCGCGCGTGGTGTGTTTAATTTTTTTCTTTTTTTTTTTTATAAAATTCGATTTATTTTATTTCGATCATAAAGAATAAACACCCACTTGCTTTTTCTCTGTTTTTAACCTTGTCTGGAAGATATCGCTTCGATTTGTTTGCTTTACCGAGATTCAGAGGCCGTACCCAAATACCATATATTATTATTATCATTTATTATATCATTATTTATTATTATCATCATTATTATCATCATCATCATCAATCATCATCATCATCTCATTCATCACTCATCATTAATATTATTATTATGATTATTATTATTACCATGTAGCCTAGGATCCCTCCCTTCACTGACAGTACACACAATCAGGGAAACGATAGACTTTGAACAGATCGAACCCCATAACCTCTTACATTCTAAACGTGCAGGTTGTCTCTAGCTCCACTAGTACCTGGGAGTCTAATTAAACCGAAGGTCCCATGTAGGAACGCACGCAGGAACATCTTGCCCACATGTGTAAACATGTCCACTTTTTGGAAATGAAGAAGTAGGCAATGCTGTAGCTTGTATATATGTGCCTGTGTGGGAATGGATGAAAAAAATTTCCAAAAACTAATACACACAGGAATGGTTGTAAAAAAGAAAAGCACAGAGTGAGTATTCAATCATCCTCGAAAGAAATTAATGAATAAATAAGCAAATAGAATAAATGAATAAATATATAAATCAAATTTAGAATCAACAGATTTTATATACTCATTACCATTTCAAATTCACATCTATATTTCAAGTCTTGATCTATGCATTGATTCAAGGATTATGGATAAAAACAAAACTTCCTTGTTAAGTATTTGTTTCGTTCTCAGGCTACAGCGTGAAGTTGACCAATGGGAGAGATTGTTGCCCAGGCGGACTGTTTCTTCCTACCGCATTTCTTTTTCAGGGATGATGACTAAACACGATCATCGGTTGTGCATAATTATGTTTTGTCCATTTGGCCATATGTTCGTCCGTACGGCACACAATGGCCTACTCTTCGAAAGGCGGAGTGTTTGTGCAGATTGGACATCAGTTTATAGACGCGTCCGAAAAAGACTTCGCGGGGAGGTGGAGAGAGTCACGGTATGATTGTTAACCAGGGAAAAATCCCCTCGAACGGGTGTCTGTCTCCCTGGTTGTTCAAACCCGGGCGGGCTGATCGCGAGTGAACATTCTAACCACTAGCTATCCTGTTCTTTTCCTCTCTTCTTGGAATGTAATAATAAGAATGATGATGATGATGATAATCATAATAATAATAATAATAATAATAAAATAATAAATAATAAAATAATAATTATAATAATAATAATAATAATAATAATAATATTAATAATAATAATAATAATAATAATAATAACTAATAATTAATATACAATAATGTATGGAATTTATACAGCGCTGAATCTTGCAAAGCCAAAAAATGTAAAGCGGCTTACAGTCATATCATTTACATTCAAGCATTCATCAATGAATACCATTTTAAAAAATATATCAATATTACACGCGCGCACGCGCGCACACAGCATGCCTAGCATGGTGACAGAGACGGAGATGGCTGTTGAAGAGTATGGATAGATTGGGAGTGGGGGGGGGGGGGGGTCTTAGGAAGAAAATTAATGTGTTTTGAGGCTGGATTTGAAAGGTATCGAATGTATGTTTTGGCGAAGGGATAGAGGGAGGTCATTCCAGGTTTTGTGACCACAGACAGTGAAAGAGCGACGGCCAACAGTGGTTTGCTTGAATCTGGATGTTTGAAAGCGCAGAGTATCCGCAGATGAGTGAAGAGAACGGGGGATGGAGTATACAGGTGAAGACAGTTACAGAGATAAAGAGGGAGCAGTTTTGTGGTGACATTTGAAGCAGAGGGTACAAACAAATCTTGTACTTCACCTTTGTGCGTTGTGTTCTTTCTTACCCATTTATCTTGTGAGCATAATTATTTTTTGTCTGTGTCCACCATAAAATTCTTCTATATGAATTAATTGGCAATTCCAAATCTGTAGTGAGGATAAACAAACACACTAACCCTACCCCCATCATCACTTGTTTTTCCCAAGATGATATCGTTAGAGTACCTGAAGTTGGAATGCCTGCTACCTAAATGGTTTGCAAAAAAAACACGGTAGGATTACGTCAAAACATTCTTATTTTATTAATTTTGGTGAATCTCAAAAACTCTAGCTGATAGGACCGGAAAAAATATGTATCACTAAATGTAACCCCGATTTGAAACCAAAACAAAAACAACCACCAACCAAACATCATCAGAGTAGCAACAGCAAAACAACAACATAATAAATTGCAGCAGCTGCTGCAGCAGCAAACAACAGAAGCAGCAGCAGCAACAGCAGCAGCAACAAGAATAACAACAACAACAACAGCAACAACATCGGCAGCAACGGCAATAATAATAACAACAACAACAACAAAAGCTTGTTTCCTGTGTATTGAATCGTGTGTTGCAGTGGCGGGACTGTCACTGTGGGTATCTCTGGTGTGTGTGGGTACCGTGGGAACTATCTACACTGCTATTGTGAGTTGTATCAGTGTGTGTGTGTTTGTGTGCATGTGTGACGTATGTGTTGATTAATGTGTGTTTTTGTTGTGCGTGCGTTTGTTTTGCGTGTGTGTGTGTGTGCTGTGTGCTGTGCGTGCGCACGCGCCAATTCGCGTAAGCAGGAGCTTGCTTCATAAAAATGTGTTGACATCATACTTAAAAGGAAATATTCTTTTTATTTGAGGACAACGTAGTAAGCACTTCATGCGCTTTGCTTTACATCCATTCCCGTGTGTATGCGATTTGTAAACTTTGTCATCTGTTCCCACTGGGCACCACAATGCCTACTCTTCCAAATGGCGGAACAGGTTTATCTGCCCTGCGTGCCTGTGCAGTGCCCGTGTGTGTTTGCGCGCTGCGCGTGCGAGGTTGTGTGAAGGTTCTGATATTTATGTGTTCGTGTGTGCTTGTTTCCAAATTATGCATGCGTACATGCTTCGCCAAGTGTGTCTGGACGCAGGGTGGCATCAGAGTGTGGTGTGGGACTGAGTCTTCCAGTGTGTCATTGTCTTCATTGAGAATTTTCGCTGGAATCATTAAGGTATCCTTCCTCCTATTACCTTTTGTTGTTGTTGTTGTTGTTGTGTCTTCTTCTTCTTATTCTTCTTCTTTTCTTCTCCTCCTCCTCCTCCTCCTCCTCCTCCTCCCCCTCCTCCCCTCCTCCCCATCGTTATTCTTCTTCTTCTTCTTCTTCTTTTCTTCTTCTTCTTCTTCTTCTTCTTCTTCTTCTTCTTTCTTCTTCTTCTTCTTCTTTCTTTTCGTCTCCTCCTCCTCCTCCTCCTCCTTCCTCCCTCCCGCTCCTCCTCCCCCCCTCCTCCTCCCCACCCTTCTCCTTCTTCTTCTTCTTTACTCTCTTTTTCTCAGTTTCTTAACAAATCTTGTTTCGATTTCTTCTACTTGGTATTCTTTTCCTTTCCATATCTTCTTCACACACTTCTTCACATTTTCATCGTTGCATTATCTGCATGCGGTTTTCTTTCTTTCGAATTTTTCTTCGTTACATTGTGTTCTCTTTCTTCTCGTTTTTACTTTGCTACTTGAGATGACCAGTAAGTTTCAACTTTATTTTCCCCTTAACAGCTGTGTTGATACTATAAAATACTTATAATAATATTAATAAATATAATTTATATAGCGCTTTATCTTGGACAGGACAATTCAAAAGCGCTCGCCTCAACTCTAATCTTACACAGTCATGCAACCAATGATAAGTAATAGTTCTAAACAAGTCCAAATACACACAACCACACACACACACCACACACACTCACACACACAACACACACACACACACACACACTCACCACACCATAACACACAGAGAGTTATGCCACTTTTGCAGGGTGATGGAGTTTTTGGCCTTGTTGAAAAGAGAGGGATAGTATGAAATATAACATGAGAGTGAAAATACTTAGAGTTTGAAACAAATTTGTCTTGAGGGCCGGATTTAAAAGTGTCACTAGAAGGCCTTGGCGAGGACGAGATGGGAGGTCATTCCAGATCGATGGACAGAAAACAGAGAAAGAGCGGACGGCCGCGGTGGACTGGCACTGAATCTAGGTATTCGTAACCCACAGGGGGATGGGATAGTCCTAGTGGTTAGAACATCTGCACTCGCAATTCTGGACGACCGGGTTCGATTTCCCGTTCAAGGGGTATTTTCTCTGGAGTTAACCTCAGTAAGACTCCAGGAACATCTTGCACACACGTAAACCTGTTCCGCTTTTCCGTAGAGGTAGGCCATTGTGTGTGGTGGAAGGATGACAAAATTTACAAAACCGATTACACACGGGGAGTGGATGTAAAAAAAGCACATAAGTGCTTATTCCATCATCCTCGATATAAAAGAATGAATAAATAACTAAATTAAATAAGCAAATAAGCACAAGGATCTGCAGCAGATGTGAAGGGAACGAGAAGGAATTTTAGGAGTGTACTGGTGAGAACTTCACAGGAGGTAGGAGGGTGCTGTTTTGTGGAAAAACATTTCGTAACAGAGGGAGTATTATCTTATGTTTTTTCTTTTGTTGCACATGGCAGCCTGTGGAGTGATCGCAGAGAGGGGAATGTGATCAGATTTTTTTCTTTCTGAGACGTCTCCTGTGAGAGAAACGCATGCAGAACATCATGCAATTCGTTGGAAAACTCAGCTGCCTTTTGTTAAAAAAATGTAGTGCAGTTGTGGCCGTGTAGCATTGATGACTCACCCCATACCCAGCATGCACATGTTCCCTGGAGAGCAATAGACTCCGCCAGATCAAATGAATATGTCACGCTGCTCGAATATATTATAAGAACTTCAACGATATCTGTTGGAGTTATAGGTAGATATATGAGTCTTGTTTGTTTTATTTTAGTGCATCTTCCTTTTCTGAGTGAATTATTGTTCGTACATTTGTGCAGGGGACTTGTTCAGTGTGGAGTGTGGCTTAGGCAAATGGTGAATGCATCAATGGTGGCAGGTTGCGTTTGAGTAAGTAAGCAATCGATGTAGATGGAAGATTATTCATGAACAGTGTGTGTGTGTGTGTGTGTAGTGTAGTAGTATAGTAGTAGTTAGTTGTAGTGTAGTGTGGTTGTAGAAAATTAATGAAGGTATCAGATCTTCCATTTCTTTGTTTTAAAAATTCGTGAAATTGTTATTGCCTTTTCTCAATTAGAGTAGAATATACAAACTGTTCCATCCTTTCTTCACATACAAATCTGAGATCGTTAATCAAATCTCAGACTGTATGTGGAAATTGAGATAATATTATTAAAGTATCACTGTCATCCGGAAAATGAGATAGTTAAATTTCTCAAGCAAGTGGGATTTGGGTGGTTCGAATCTGATGGAGCTTTGTTTACGAGGCTCATGTTATTAGTTTGTACCATTCATTGAAAAGGGCATCACTTGTAATGCATAAGAATACATATACCTTTGCCCAGTTTTATGCACTGTTACCTATGAACAAAAATCCATCTGACTGCCCAAACTTAATGTTTCAAACCTCAAATCCTGTTTATCTATATAAAAAATACAAGAAAAACCTGTTTCTACAGGCATGTTTTCCAACCTGAATATTTTAAATTCGCACCGGAAATCTCCATATTTGGATCTAGCATTTTTTTTCTCTCTAAAACATCCACCTGATTTTGGCCACTTTTAGACCCATGTATCACCATAAACAGATTTTGATATATGGTTTTTATATGGTTTTATATTAATATGATATATATGGTCTCACTGACATCAGGAAATGAGATTGTTACACCCTGTGTATTAAACAGAGTAGATCTGAAGGCACGTCACT
>CM054138.1:19279357-19289357 GCA_028751875.1 Rapana venosa | reverse complement strand
TTCATAAGAATATCTCGTTCACTCTGTACCTGTCACTAATCAATGACCATTCTGCATTCTTTTCATTTCAATATCGCAAGGCCTATCAGAAAGTGGAAAGCGTGTCACCCGTCGCAATCTCAAGGCCCATTGACATGACAAAATTCTCTTCACAAGCTGCTGAATGCCTTTCACACTATTCCTGACACAGACCTTTCAAACACTTTAATGATGTTCTCAGCCCAACTGTTGTTGAACATTGCCTCCTCCTACTGACCATCTCTGCCTGATTGGCCCTTGCAACTCCCCATGGTACAATCATGATTATCTGGTCGCAAAGCGCAAACGCCGACAAAAAAACTAGCGTGCGGGAAGTGGCGAAAACAAAAAATTGGAATAAACAAACAGCTCTGAAAAGCCAAATAAACAAAGTCAACACCTTAATTACATTCAGCAAAGGACAAACTAATACTCTGCTCAAGTTCTTGATGCAGACCATGAAATCTCTTTTTTCCATCACCTCAACTCTTCCTCGGATCTGCATAGGCAAGACCTTGCCTACTGTTTTACTGCCACTCTGAACTTTATGCTAATTTCTTCATTCTTCCTGACCAAAGTCTGCAACATTCGCCTCCAGACTGGATCAGACTTCTTTCCAACCCGGCGCCTCCTGATCCCCAATTTATGGCATTCCTTCCTTTTCTTTTCACCCAACAGCGAGAATGAAAACAAGTCAATTGAAAGAAATGACAATAAAATCATGTGTCCTTGATCCTGTGCCTTGCTTCTCTTTTTCATTTAGTGCTTTACAGCTTTACCCACCATCACAAAATAGTTAAATTCTTCAACTTCTTTCAGGGAATCTTCCAACAGCTCTCAAACTGCAATAGTTACACCCCTACTCAAAAAGCACGACCTCGACCCAAGCATCTGAAGAATTATAGACCTGTTTCTATACCTACCGTTATTTCTAAAGTCCTTGAAAAAGTGTGCTGAAACAACTCAACAGCCATTTTTCATTCCATAATCTCCTTCCCATTTCAGTCTTGCCTACGTCGCCAACAACAGTATCGAAATCCCACCCTAGTCCACACGTTAAATACGATTCTATACGCTTCTGACTCGGAAAAATCTCCCTCTCACTCTTCTTGACTTATCTGCGCCTTTGATAGTACAGGACCATTCCAATTTTCTCTCCGTCTTCAAAAACGTTTTTGTATTCAGACCAGGCCCTCACCTGGTTTTGTTCATAAATCCAAGACCGATTTCAACAGTTGCAGTAAACAAGACTCAATCATCACCAGTCAAAACTGGTAATTGGTGTCCCACAGGGATCAGTTTCTTGGCCGCTGTTCTTTTCACTCTTCTACAACTGCTCCACTTTCACATAATATAAATATACTCGTCAAACAGATCAGGCCATCATTTTTAGGCATAGACTTTCAGATTCTTAGCTTGTGATACTCCTGAAAATTCTGCTTCTCTCATAACAAATATGTCCCTACTGCCTTAAGATATCCAAAATTGGTTGATACAGAACAATGTTACTGCTAATGCAGATAAAACCGAGGGCCTTGCTTGTTGGTACGAAAAAAAACTGTCTTCCATCACAACTGCTTCATAGAATTCGGCAATACGTCCTGAGCCTCTATCCACTGCTAGTGAAAATATCTAGCGGGTCTTTATCGACAACACACTCTCCATGCAAAAATGCATCACCCAGATGCCAATCATGCTTACTATCAATTTATTTATTGCGATAAGTGCAGTTTCGAAACGTACTGTCCACGATGCAACATCAAACTAATCCCGTCTCTCATTCTCTCTACGTCGTGGGGACTATTGTAATTCTTTCTGGATGGTCTGCCATCATATCTATCCACTCCTTCATACGTATACAAAACTCTGCCGCTTGATAGTCCTCAGAAAGAAAATATCTGAGAACATTACTCTCTCTTGCGAATCTCTGCACTGGCTGCCTGTAGTCATCAGAGAGTAAACTATAAGATCATTACCCTCTGTTACAAATGTCTCACAAAACAGTACTTCCTAACCTCTGTGAATGTCTTCCACCTGGCACTCCTTTCTCGATCCTCCGCTCCTGCGCAGATACCTTGTACTTACGAATTACCTGATTCAAACAAATCCACTGTTTGCGTCGCTCTTTCTCTATTTTGGTCCATCGATCTGGAATTGACCTCCTCTCTCCCTTCGCCAAAGCCTACTTATGTCACTTTTTAACCCAAGCCTCAAAACACATTTATTTCAAATCTAAGAGTTTCCCTCTTGTTTTCATCTCATTTCTGTCCTTACCTCAAACAGCAAAAACCCCCACACCCTTGCCCAAAGTACACAATATCTGTTGCGCTGCGCGCGCGTGTGTTTGTGTTCTCATGTGTGTTTGTGTGTGTGCGCGCGTGCGTGTGCGTATGTGCGTGGCGCGTGTGTTTATACATTTGATTTGTTAAAAAAACTGTTGAGTGTAACTTGTGCATGTGTTAGAGTAGGCATGGATTGAAAGCGCTTTGATTTGTTTTTGCAGATATAGCGCTATGTAAAGTCCATTTAATGATTACTATTATTATTATTATGACTTTATTATAAATAAATGATTGGTTTTGATGCATTGATATTGATCATATGGATTGATTGCACTTGAATTATAAATTCATCGAGATGAGAATTGATTTATTGATTGGATTGATTGCTTAATTTGCTGATCCTGACTGACTGACTGACCTGGACTGCCCCACCAGATGTTTTCTCCTGGAACATCCCCCTGGTCGTGGTGTACGGGGCCACCTTGTGTTGATAGGAGTTCTGCTGTATGTCTACTCCTCACCATCGGCTGTGACCCTATGCTGCTGGCTACATCCACAACAAAAACCAGGTAGGGGCTGGTATAGGGTTGGTATGGTGTAGGTTGTGGCTGTGGTATGGTCTGGTCTGTGTGGTGTGTGTTTATGGCATGTATGTGTAGGTATGTTTGGTATGGTATGGTATTTATGGTGTGGTTGGTCTGGTCTGGTTCTGGTCTGTCTGGTAGTTTTTTTAAATGGTGTTATATGGTTTGGTATGGTATGGTGTGGTTATGGTATAGGTCTGGAAGGGTTAGAGTGGATAGGTATGCGTGTTGTGTGAAGTAGTGTGGCACAGGGGTATGGTATTGTGTGGTGTGGTTATGGTATATAAGGATATTGGTCGTGGTTTGGTATGGGTGTGGTTGGTATGGTTGTGGTCTGGTCTGGTATGGTAATGGTATGGTATGGTTCATGTGGTGTAGTATTGTTTGGTGTGGTTTCCGGTGGGTGTGGTATGGTATGCATGGTATAGTATAGGTATGATATGTATGGCGTGGTATGGTTGGTATTAGTGTAGATGTATGGAGTAGTTAGTATGGTTGGTAGGTAATGTGGTAGTATGGTGTGGTTTATGGTTTTGTTATGGTATGGCATGGATGGTATGGCTATGGCATCGTATGGGCTCGGGATGGTACAGAGTTATGGTATTTATGTATGGTGTGTGCTTGTGGACATGTTTGTATGGGTGTATGGCCTTAATTCGTCTTGGTATGCTCCTAGACGCTACACACACACATTCTCCACTCCCTGGCTGCTTGGTCCCTTCCTTGACCCAAAGAGGACAGGTCCCATTTACAGCTGGATGAAGTTGTGGGAGGGACTGTACTGAAGCCAAGGCGCACAACAGTCCACCATCACAGAGGTAACCACACTACAAACGCTACTTAACCTTAGTATGGGGCGAGAGACGACTGCTCTGACCACTGAGCTATCCCATCCTCACAAAAATAAAGATGGGCCCAATGAAAGCACGAAAGTATGACAGAAAAATAAGATGTATGACAGTGTATGGATAGGAGAAGTTCAGAAGAAACCAAGTCCAGTCTTGTCCATTCAAGTCAAGTTAAGTCAAATCAAGTCAAATCGAGTCAAGCCAAGTCCATTTCAGTCATGTCAAGTCAAGTCCAGCCCAATGACAGCAGTGTGGGGGTTTGTTGCTAGGTGGCTCCCTACTTCATGCTGCTCTGCTGTCAGACATGCGGGAAATGGCAGGACTGTACTTGTCCATGCTGTTCAGTGGGGCCCTGAGGTCAGGTGCAGAGAGAGAGAGAGAGAGACAGGTCAGACCAGGAAGACAGGAGACAGACAGACAGACAGACAGACAGACAGAGACAGACTGACAGACAGAGACAGACAGAGAGAGAGACGAGAAAGAGGTGGACAGTAATAGTTACAGAGAGACAGGGACAGAACAGACAGAGAGACAGAGACAGACAGACAGATGACAGAACAGACAGACCAGACAGACAGAGACAGAGAGAAGACAGACAGAAGAGACAGACAGACAGACAGAGCGGAGGAGAGAGAGAAAGAGAGAGACAGGCAGACATGAGTGACATGGGACAGACAGACAGAGAGACAGAGACAGACAGACAGTGACAGACAGACAGACAGACAGAGACAGGACAAAACAGACAGACAGACAGAGACAGAAGACAGAACAGAGCAGTACAGACAGAACCAGAGCGAGAGAGAGAACGAGAGGACAGGCAGACAGAGAGACAGGGACAGACAGACAGACCAGAGACGACAGTCAGACAGAGACAGACTGATAGACAGACAGAGACAGACTGACAGGACGACAGTGCTGAGAGGAGAAGAAAAGAGAGAGACAGGGCAGACAGAGAGACAGAGACAGACAGACAGAGACACTGAGAGAAAAAGACAGACCGATAGAGACAGAGAGACAGTAGAGACAGGAGATGGAGGATAAGAGAGAGAGAGAGAGGAAGAGAGAGAGAGAGACAGACAGACAGACAGAGACCAGACACGGACAGACAGAGACAAGAGAGAGAAAGAAGACAGACAGAGACAGACAGATAGAGACAGACAGGACAGACAGAGAGAGAGAGAAAGTGAGAGAGAGGGTTTCATCATTAAAGGTT
Source organism: Rapana venosa (assembly GCA_028751875.1). Classification (NCBI taxonomy): domain Eukaryota; kingdom Metazoa; phylum Mollusca; class Gastropoda; order Neogastropoda; family Muricidae; genus Rapana; species Rapana venosa. The sequence goes on along the minus strand of CM054138.1, from coordinate 19,284,412 downwards.
TAAATGGTAAAGGTTTGGTCCCATAACCTGTGAGGTCGTTGGAGAAGCGAGGTGTCAGACACTCTCAGCTTCTCTAGGGGCCCAGGAAGGATATGAAGAGGGCGGGCACTCATCTCCTCTTCGTCGTGCTTTACTTCCTGCCCTAATGAGGGCAGGTACCCATTTACGTGGGTGAACTGGGGGACTGTACTGAAGCCCAAAAGCACGCAAACGATCGCCATCCACTTGGTAACCATGGCTGAATGCTGCTGCTTAACCATTAGCTTGGGGGAAATCGAGTGCCCTGTTCTTAAACTTCCGCAATAACAACGAAGGGAACTGATTGAGTTTTAAAATATGGGTACGTTAAGGTGTAATAATCTTTCTCAGCAATATTTAACATCAATTGCTGAAGTCATTTATCACTCTACGGTGGGAAGGTTTTTACTAGTCCTTCGTGTGGCACTGTATACTCCCTTTTGCTTGGATTTTTTCCCTTTTTGTAATATGAAAATTTTCCTGTCTACATCGACTAGTAGTGAATAGATGTTGAACCAAGGAGAGAAAAAGAGGGGGATGAGAGAGAGAGAGAGGCAGACAGGACAGACAGCAGACAGACAGACAGTCAAGCGAGAGACAACAGAGCTAGATGAGAGAGAGAGGCAGAGGAGACTGGGCAGAGAGAGAGAGAGACAGGGACAGAGATAGCGAGGGGAGTGTGTGCAAATGTATGTGACGTGCGTGGCGTGTTTGTGATTGGTTAAGAGGACTCATTAAGCGGATTGTGTGTGTGTGTGCGCGGCGTGTATACGTACATGCAAGCACGCGAGCGTGGCGTGCTGTGTGTGCGTGCTGTGCGTGCATGCGTGAGGTGCGCGCGCGTGGTGTGTGTACGTAGCGTTAGTGCATACGTTATGCATGATTCACGCGCGGCACATGCGTGTGTGTGCGTCTTGTGGTGGTTGCGAACATGGCATGTGTGGGTGCGTACGCGCGTGCATGTGTGTGTGGCGTGCGTTTATGTGGTGTATGTGTTGTGTCTTTTGTCAGACGCTGTCTTCAGATTTCAACGGTCTGGCGGCATCACAGTGGAGAGTTGTTTGTCAGCCAGACCTCTGAGGGAGTGAGAGATGGACCCGTGACTTGTGGTAGCTAAGATGAACTGGTCAGGTCCGTTGTGTGTTTTTCATGTGTGTACTGAGTTGTGTGTGTGTGTGTGTTGTGTGTTGTGTGTGTGTGTGTGTGTGTGTGTGTGTGTTTAGGTACGAGCTTTTGTCTGTGTGTTAGTTGATTTGTTGTGTGTGTTACTGTGGTGTGTGTGTTTTGTGGGTGTTAGCCAGGCCTCTGAGGGGATCTTCGTAGGAGAGATGGAACCCTGACTGTGGTAGCTAGATGACAGGTAGTGTGTGTGTTGTGTGTGTGTGTGGGTGTGTGTGTGTGTGTTGTGTGTTTGTGCTGTGTGTGTGTGTGTGTGTGTGTGTGTGTGTGTGTGTGTGTGTGTGTGTGTGTGTGTGTGTGTGTGTGTGTAGCCAAGGAACTCTGAGGGAGTGAGAGATGGGAACGTGACTGGTGGTAGTAGATGGCAGGTAAGTGTGTATAATGTGTGAGGTGGTGTGTTGTGTGTGTGTGTGCTGTGTGTGTGTGTGTGTGTGTGTGTGTGTGTCTGTGTTAATTGTGTCTGTTTAACCCAATGACTGTGTATGTCATACCTAGGCAGAGGTGTACTACTACCTTCGGATGAGGCTATAAACCGAGGCCCCGTGCTCGAACGCATGCAGAACATCTTGCGCACACGTTAAATCCTGTTCCGCTTTTCGGAAGAGTAGGCCATTGTGTGCCGGTGGGAACAGATAACAAAATTTACAAAACCGCATACACACGGGGACTAGATGTAAAAAAGCACATGAGTGCTTATTCCATTATCCTCGATATCTAAAAAAATAAAAATCAAAATCTGAGTGCTTGGATTTGTTGCTCTACAAGATTCAGCTCTATATAAATTCCATACATTATTATTATTATTATTATTATTATATTATTATTATTATTATTATTATTATTATTATTATTATTATTATTATTATTATTATTATTATTGTTATTGTTATTATTATTATTATTGTTATTATATGATTAGATTATTACTACTACTACTACTACTACTACTACTGCTGCTGCTGCTGCTGCTGCTGCTGCTGCTGCTGCTGCTGCTGCTGCTGCTGCTGCTGCTGCTGCTAAAGGCTCTGTGTGTCTGCTGTGTTCATCCCTACATACCTACATGTGCAGTGCTGGTGTTTGGAGGTCTCAGTGTGGGCGTGGCTTACCTCATGAAGAACCTGCCAGGCCCTGTGACTCAGGTACTTTCTGTTTCTCTGACTTTGTCTCTGGGTGTGTCTCTGTCTGTCTGATAGTCTCTGTCTCTCTCTGTCTCTGTGTGTGAGTGCCTCTGTTTCGGACTCTGTCTGTCTGTCTGTCTGTCTGTTTGTCTCTCTCTCTCTCTCTCCTCTCTCTCTCTCTCTCTCTCTCTCTCTCTCTCTCTCTCTCTCTCTCTCTCTCTCTCTCTCTCTCTCTAACACAGACACACAGACACACACAGAGTCACTCACAAACACGCAGTGCTCTGCGTGTACTTGTGCTGGCAGGAATGAATCAATGAATATGCGTGTGTGTGTTTTATTATTTATTTATTTGTTCTTTTATATCGAGGATAATGGAATAAGCACTCGTGTGGTTTTTTACATTCAGTCCCCGTGTGTATGCGGTTTTGTAAATTTTGTCATCTGTTTCCACCGGCACACAATGGCCTACTCTTCCGAAAAGCGGAACAGGATTTAACGTGTGTGCAAGATGTTCTGCATGCGTTCGAATACGGGGCCTCGGTTTATAGCTCATCCGAAGGATGTGTGTGTATGTGCGTGTGTGTGTGTGTGCACGTGCGTGCATGCGTGCATGGGAGTGGAGTAGAGGGGAAGGAAGAGGGATGCAGTGTGCAAGAGTTAAGGTTTGTATGTATATAGTTTTATGTGGGTTTTTTGTTTGTTCATTATGTTTCGTTGTTGTTGTTGTTGTCTCTCAGCTGTCCAGCAGTGTGACGGGGGCCTTTGGAAGCCCTGTGCTAGGCGTCTTCTTCCTGGCTGCCAGCTTTCCCAGGTGTAACACCTATGTAAGTGTCACATCTGTAACACACCGTTTTCCCAGGTGTAACACCTATGTAAGTGTCCCATCTGTAACACACCGTTTTCCCAGGTGTAACACCTATGTAAGTGTCACATCTGTAACACACCGTTTTCCTAGGTGTAACAGCTATATGGATATGGACTGGATCGGTGGTCTAGAGGTAACGCGCCTGTCTAGAAAGCGAAAAGTCCGGGTCTGAAGTGTGCGGCGGTTCGTACCCCGTTTGGACCGGAAATTTTTCCCCCATCCATTAGACCATGAGTGGTGGTCTGGGCGCTAGTCTTTCGGATGAGACGATAAACCGAGGTCCCGTGTGTTACACGTAATTATTTAGCGCACGTAAAAAAACCCACGGCAAAAGAGAGTTGTCCCTGGCAAAATTCTTAGAAAAAAGCCACTCTAGATAGGGAAACAAATACAGCTGCAGAAAAAAAAAAAAAAAAAAAGGGTGAAAGGTGGCGCTGCGCAAGTGGCGACGCCGTTTCCCGCTCTCCCCGGTGGAGAGCAGCCCGAATTTCACGGAGAGAAATCTGCCGTGACTTAAAGTGGTATGAAATAACATCTGAGCGCTTTGATTTGTTGCTTTACAAGATTCAGCGCTATATAAATTCCATACATTATTATTATTATTATTATATAAGTGTCACTTCACTAACACACCGCTTTCCCAGGTGTAACAGCTATGTAAGTGTCACTTCACTAACACACCGCTTTCCCAGGTGTAACAGCTATGTAAGTGTCACTTCACTAACACACCGTTTTCCCAGGTGTAACACCTATGTTATTGTCACTAACACACCGTTTTCCCAGGTGTTACATCTATGTAAGTGTCACTAACACACCGTTTTCCCAGGTGTAACATCTATGTAAGTGTCACTTACACACCGTTTTCCCAGGTGTAACAGCTATGTAAGTGTCACTTCACTAACACACCGCTTTCCCAGGTGTAACAGCTATGTAAGTGTCACTTCACTAACACACCGTTTTCCCAGGTGTAACACCTATGTTATTGTCACTAACACACCGTTTTCCCAGGTGTTACATCTATGTAAGTGTCACTAACACACCGTTTTCCCAGGTGTAACATCTATGTAAGTGTCACTTACACACCGTTTTCCCAGGTGTAACAGCTATGTAAGTGTCACTAACACACCGTTTTCCCAGGTGTAACAGCTATGTAAGTGTCATTAACACACTGTGTTCTTAGGTGTAACATCTATGCAAGTGTTACATCACTAACACAATTTTTTCCAGGTGTAGCATCTATGTAAGTGTCACTAACACAATTTTTTCCAGGTGTAGCATCTATGTAAGTGTCACTAACACAAGTTTTCCCAGGTGTAGCATCTATGTGTCACTAACACACCGTTTTTCCGCGTGAAACATCTATATCATCATCAGCAGCAGCAGCAGCAGCAGCAGCAGCAGCAGCATCATTAGTGTCATCATCATCATCATCATCATCACTGCTGTTATCATTTATTATCATTATCTGTTAACCCCCAAATTTTTAAACTCTTTTTTCAGGGAGCGGGAGGAGGGATAGTGGTGGGCAGTGTGGTCAGTCTCACGGTGGCAGTGGGGTCCACTCTGCACGCCTCCCCCACCCCCTCCCTGCCCCCAGGTCCCGTTGACCGCTGTGACGTCACCAACTCCTCTGCTCTGTGGAACCTGACTGAGGCGACTTTGATAAGGGAGGAGGAGGAGAATGGTGTCGTCACGTCTACCTTTTTCGGATCATAGGTGTGTGTGTGTGTGTGTGTGTGTGTGTGTGTGTTGTGTTTTGATGTGTGTGTTGTGTGGTGTGTTGTGTTGTTTGTGTTGTTGGTGTTTTGAGTGTTAATTTTTTTTCAGTTTTTTTTTTATGTATAAAATTTTTTAGGTTGTTTTAATTAAAAC
>CM054138.1:19269635-19278857 GCA_028751875.1 Rapana venosa | reverse complement strand
TGGGGCGGAGAGAGAGAGAAGGAGAGAGAGAGAGAGAGAGAAGAGAGAGAGAGAGAGAGAGAGAGAGAGAGGAGAGAGAGAGGAAAGTTGTTTAGTTAAGTTCTCTCAACCACCACTTTTTTTTTTGCATTTGGGGTTTTTTTCCCATGGGGGAATAAATATGATTTTTGCTTTAAATAGTTTTTAGCACAGTAAAAGGAGAAAACACACACACACACACAAGGTCGATAAGAATTTAAAAAATTTTATTATCTTTTTATAAAAAACATGTTTTAAAAACATACCAAAAAGTCTTTTTAACAAATTACATCCTTAAAACTTTTATGAAACTGCAAGAAGAACATGCTGGTTTGATGCAGCGACTGGTGCTGCTATCGATGAAGGTCCTATTTCTTCTACTCGTTTAGCGATCCACTTTCTGGTATTTACACGATAACTATTGTAAAACACACTTAACAAACAAACTAGTATTCCTAAAAGACAAACATTTATACTCAAACCAATACACAAAATTAAATAAATGGTTTTATTTTGTAAGGCATCTTTAGCAGAGGAAATTATATTTAGTAGATTGACTATTTCGGCAGTTGTTATAAGCAGTCGGTTTTTTTCTTTTGTTTCATGATTATTTTCTCCATTTTTTTGTTCGTTGTTGTTGTTGTCATTGCTCAGTGAAGTAAACGAAGTCTTTGGCACAGACATGGTATGATAAACATTTTTAACACTCTGATCACTAAGATTGTGCACACTACATTGAAATCTTAACCTCATATCTTTTTGCGGGTGTGTGTAGTTATCTACTCTAAAAACATTTAAAAGGGTGACTTCGTCTCTGACTGATCTCCCGAGGCTACTCAGCTGCAATCCACCGGGTATATCGATCAACATCACCCGATACGCTGTCATTTTTCCACCCCTTTTACACCGACATCTTAAAAACAAATAGTTATACTTTGTCTCACTACTCAAGTCGCATACGGGTTGCTTATTTACTACTGGGCTTGTCCTTGTTGTTGTTATTGTTGTTGTTGCCTTCGTCGTTGTTACTGATGCTGTTGATGATAAACTCCATAAGAAAAGCATGATAATACTGCAGATTACAAACAACATTTTTCCAACAACAACAAAAAAAAGAAAAAATTCTAATCTAAAAGCAAACAAGCAAAACCTTCCAGTACCACAACACAGAGTTATCTCTATGTCTCTTTTTTTGTGTTTTCCCAACAATTACACACGAGCGCAGTTATATAGCTTTTTTTTTTACTTCAAAACGGGGAGGGGAAAAAAATCCCCCCCCCCCCCCCCATATTTGTATCTCCCAAATTTTGCTATTTTTATCTGCTTGAAACACCTCCACCACCCCCTCTCTCCGCATTAATGTTTTGGACCATATTGAAAGTGCAACATAGCAAGGATTATAAGAACTGGAATGGGCAGGTACTTTATCCACTTATTCATCCTTTGTTCTTGTTGTTGTTCATCTTCCTTTATGTTCAAAACCTGATTAACAAAATTTAAAAAACCAGTGTAACCGCCGTTTCTAATCATCCAGTCTGTCAGGTAGCAGTCTGCGTAGCGCGATAGCTGGTCTATCACAATCAGTACTCGCGAATGTACTTGTGGGTCTTGCTCGAGATCCACAGCCTCTCTTTTTCCTACTTGACAGATGTGATTCGCCAACTCGCCTCCAAAATAGAAAAATGCGACAATTCTTCCCCAGGTTATTTCACCTTCAAAGAGTTTATCTCCTATAACCCTTATATTGATTGAGCGCATAGTATTTTCTACAGAACAGTATATAAACATTATTATATCGCTGAGAGCTTTTATATCGCGGTGAAGTATATCCGATGAATCATCGCCACTCCTCTCCAACATATCACCCAAAAGTCGCATAACAGTTTGATGTTTATCCGTGTTTTTGCTGGGTTTCTCTCCTCCCAGAAAAATGTCTTTTTTTTCTAAAGAATACCAGACATAATCTTCAACCAAAAATCTGGTAGACTGCATCTTTTTTTTTTTCTCGGGGGGTGAGGGGGGTAGCTGGTGGTGGTAGTACTGAGTACTTTTTTTCTTTTGGGCGTCTTAGTCTCTGTGTGTGCGAGAAAGAGAGAGATTTTGCTGTTAAATGTACGCTACACACGTAAACACTTATAATAAATATGTTAAAGGGAAGGGAGAAAAAAAAAAAGGAATACAAAAACCTCCCCTCCCACCTCTCTTACGTTTTTTGGAAGAGGTGTATATATAAGTTTAAGAGATAGAGAGAGACAGATAAACTCGACATAAAAGGACTTTTTTTTTTTTAACTGCTACTGACAAAATTAATGTGGTTTATACATGAGAGAGTCTGTGGTACTCAAAAGATGCCGTAAACCGCGGTATTTTGAAAAAAAAAAAAAATTTTTTAAATGATTTTTTCATGCTAAAAATACCGACTCTTTCTTGCCTTTGTTTTGGTTTTCTTTTTTCTCTTCTATTTTGTCTAGTTTTTCTTTCTCTGCTCCTGTAGAATCATCATCTTCTTTTTCCGCAACTATCAACTGTTGGTTCCTCTTTGGTGGGGAACGTAAGATGTTTCCCATAAAGCTGTTTGTGTGTTGAAGCATGTTAGTTGCTAAAAGTGCTTCTCGTAATTTTGCTTCATTTTTGTAACGATCTTCTACTGTTCGAAGCAGTTCTGGTTGCAAAGAAGAGAGAATACTTTCTAATCGAGAGGCTCTTTCAGCTTCGACAAGTTCGTGTAAAGCGCTTTTTATTGGCTTTGTACTTTCATCCTCTTCTTCTAATATTTTGTATAATCGCTCTATGTTACGTTTATCTAGGTTTTGAACAATTTGTGATCCTTTAACGGGACCTTCTGCTATTTTAACTAATTGAGATTGTTGGTGAGCTGGTACTGTATTGACGAAAGTGGGGGAACTTTTTTTTCGGGAGGGGGGGGGAGAGTCGCTACCAAAAACGCTACTTACATAGGCAACCGTTTCCGGTAGTTCTTTTATATTATAAGCATCATTAGAGAAAGAATCAAAAAACTCCTCCTCGTCACTCGTGTTTGTAAGTGGAAGAGTTACCCACTCATGATCAAATGCTTTTGGTGTTTTTCTTATTTTTTTACATTGAAAAAAACATGTCTGAAAAAGACGCAGTAAAAGGCTCGCAAGCTTCTTTTTACCGGACATGTTGTTGTGCGATTTTTACTGAAGTTGATGATAAAGGAGATATTGCTATATCTGCGGCTACACATAAATATAACCTAATCTTTTTGACACCCCAACTCAAATATTTTCCGGTTTTGTTTTTTCCACACCCACAAAATGGTCTTAGTTGTGATTTTGCATGCAATAAATTATTACCGATTGTACCAAGATTATCATTACTCAATAATAAAAGAAAAGAGGAAAGATACGTCTTTTTGAGTTTAAGACCCATTGAAGACAGTGATGGATCGCCACGACCATTAACGGATTTAAAATATTTTTCGGTAAAAGATGAGTATTTTTATAGAGGTAAAACGGTGCCTTTGAGGAGTATTACCGCTAGTAATCTCAGCCTCTTAAAACTATTTGAAAATTTTATTCGGGGTACTAGAGAATACATACGAGGTTTGGTTTTATTGTTGTTTTTTTTAACGGAGGGGGGGAATGAAGAAGAGTTTCATAATCTAACTTTCTGGTACCAAGAGATGAAATCTGTCGGATGTTTTACGCCCCTTAGTAAACTCTTGTTGAAAAAAGAAGGAGCTAGCGACTTTTTTGCGTTTTTAACCAAAGTCGTCTATTCTTCGAAGGGAATACGAGACGGATTTCCTCAATCGATATGGAAAAGAAAATTAGAATTTGCTCAATGTTTATCGCAATACAAAACAAACGTACTTAGCTTTGCAAAAAAACAATCATCTATTTCGCAATCACTATCTATTACACCCGGGATTACTTATCAGTTGTGGAAAGCGGAACTCAACTTAACTACAAAATATGCTCATTTTCTTACGGCAGGAGGGATTTTCTTTATGGATCATCAAGAGTTTTGCCGCATTTTGCAAAATGACTACATAGCGGATCTGGCAGAAGAGATTAAAAAAGTCACAGATTTTGTGTTTATTAACTCTCTTGAAACCTTAAAAGAGGGTCTATTAGTCTTTTCTATCGCTCGAAAAGAAATGCGAGGATATAGTCAACTTTACAAGAATGATGATGATGATGGTGATCATGATGATAAAAAACCAATAGTTACAGCAGCAAAAGTATGGCTTGGACCCGTAGCTCCGAATCTCCTCAAACACAATTTGGGTTCTACCGCGCGAGAAATTCTCTTAGATCACGCGAGTTACTTTTGGGTAGGAGGGTACCAAAAAGTTTGTCAGGGAACGAATTACGACAAAAATAAAAAAAATGTTCCAATACAAAATATTACCGGCAGGGGGGGGGGAGGAGGAGGAGCAATTCCGGTTTATCGCTTGTACGGGCCAAAGATGTGTAACTGGTATCACGTTTCTAACGTTATAGCTTCTGAAAAGTGGTTAAACTCAAAACAAATATTGTTAGAAGCTATAAAAGTGGATAGAAATCTCACTTTACCGACAGAATATGATGCTTTTGTTAAAAAAGTATATTTTCAACCTGCCAAAACCCGGTGGAAAGAATTTCGATTTCGACACGAGATCCTAAACCCCAACCTTCCGATACACCAGATAATCTTAGATATTGATATACACGATGAACAGGTCGTTCAATCTTTCTTTGCCACAGATGATGTTGCTGCAACAAACAGGGGGTTGTATCAACCAGCTCTTAAACGACTCGTTCAAGAAGCGCAACGAAACTTAAATCTTTTGAGTGACGATAAAAACGACAGTGTAATTTGCTACTACAGCGCGCACGATGATAAAAAGAGAAAGAAAAAACTTGGACTACGTGCCGTTATTAACTTATATCACGTTTCTTTTGTCTCTTTAAAAACTGTCAAAGTCTTTGTAAAATATTTAGAATTATTACGATATAAAGATCCCTTTTGGAGTTCTTTTGACCTCTTTAAAGAAATATTTGATGTGTCAATTTATACACCAGGCCATAGTATAAGATGTTGCGGCTCTTATAAATTTGATCCAGACTTTTTTTATGAAAGCGACGATGACGATGATGATGATGATGATGATGATGATGAAGAGAATGAATATTTTGTTTCCTCGGCTATTAAAAGCCCTTTAATACCTTTATGGACGAGCGCTTTAACGGATCAAGAAAGTAAAGCTCTATTTTTGCCAGAGTATCATCTGGCGCATTATGCGGTTCGTAAAGCCGAAACTGTACAGATGGTTTTTTCACTCGGGGAGGTGGCTACGTATCATTTTCATCCTAAAAAAATTGTAAAGGAGATAGTTTCCACTCTTTCTACACCCTTACTTTTATTGGATAAAGATATAACTGCGTGTTTATACCGCAAATTAATTGCCAAAGGGGCTCCAAAAGATCTACTACTGCTTGAAAGGGAACTCGTAAAAATCTCTGAAAATGACGATAAAAAATTAGAATTATACAGATGGGGAAACGAACCGATCTACTGGTGCCCTTATAAGGTCCATATACAACCAAAAAGTAATCCATGTACATTATACATTATAAGGACTCAAACTGAGGATGGACATCAGTATTATGTTCGAGTGTATTGTTTTGGTAGCGAGTGTGTTAAAAGAAAAAACGAAACGCTCGCAAGTTACTTTGTTCCTTATTTGAATGATTAAACTGGCGGTGGGTTTAAAAAAAAAAGGGAGGGGAAAACATTTTTGGGGGTTTTTTGTTTCTTTTATTCTCGTTAGCTCCCAAAAAAGGAAGAAGAGGAGGGAAGGGAAAAAAAATTTTTTTTTCCCTTATAAAACCAAAAAACCCGGGGAAGGGGGGATGGGTATAAAACTCAGATGAGAGAGCGAGTTAAGTAGTCATATAGATTGGTCATGCGTTGGTAAAGTTGGAAAAGTTTGTTGTTGTTGTATTTTGTCATCTGAACTCTCACCGAGAGCTGTCTTGTCACCATCATTGCCATTTTTACCGTTATCATCATCATCGTCGTCGTTATTCTCGTCATCGTCTGAAATTTGGAGTACAGAGTTGGTAATAAATTCCAGGTCCACGATTGCAAGCGCTTGATTTTCCGCCATCCGATCTCTGTGTTTAAGGATTTTATCCAGATTGTTAGGGGGCTTACTTTTTATTTCTTTTTTTAGACTTTGTTGTAATTCTTGTTCCTTTTTTGAGTAATCCCGTAACGCACGTCTCTGGCTTTTTGCGGCTTCAGTCTGAGAAGCAAAAATTTGAGAGCCCATCTCTAGCATTAGTTGCGTGTTATATAGTTGTTGTTTTTCTTCAAAAACTTTTTCGCATAAACTACGGTTGACAGAACTCATCAAGGGATATCGTTTTTTACAATCGCCTAACATCGCTTTGTTTGTTTCAAGCTTAATAAGTAACTCGTGTATAGAGGGATTTTGTTTGGCACTAGTTTTTTTGGTTGCATTAATATTATTTGTGGTGTTATCAAAAGTGCTGCAATTTTGTGAGCGACCAAAAAGACGTGGAAAGATTTTTTCAAAAACGAACGATGGCGGACTTTTCTTCACCTCTTTTGGTACCAACTGGGACATGGCAGGATATTTTACTTCAAACTATCTGGGAAACTCTATATTTGCCTATGTTGGAGACGTTTCCTTTTCGCGGAGATCTGGCTGAATATTTAATTGATAACACTTTTAAACTGGATTCTTTTTGTTTAAATAGTAATCTGAACAGCGATAAACAAAAGCATTTTTGGCATGCCTGTAAAAGATCTTTTCTCGGTTCTAACAAAATGATTTACGTTACACGAGAAAGCGGATCCTTGTTTTTACATGAGATTTTTTACCGAAAGTATTACCAACGAATCCGAGAGAATCTGATAGATAGTGCCAAATTAGCAAAGGAAAAAGTTAGAGACCAAATTCTAGAGAGAAGTAAAAAATGGTATCCGAAACAATTTTGGGTTAGTGTTAGTAAGTCTATTTCTCTGGAAACGTTGATAGAAGAAAAAGCAAAAACTGCTTTAATGTTTGAGAGAAGAAATGTAAACGCTGATGTAAAACCATTTTTTTCTGATAATCGGATGAGAAGTATTCCACGTGTATACCAAAATCAAGGAGAAATAGGAGAAAGACAATTAACAAGCGTAAAGTTTCAACTTGAGAAAATGCGGGGAAAGTACTTGTATGTAACGTCTCCCAAACTGTGGTTAGAGGAATGTCCCATCCTTTCCGCTACACCAGACGCTCTCATTCTTGATAAAACTACAGAAAATGTGCAAGAACTCGCGAGACTTAAAACCATTTTGTGCAATGAACCGGAAAAGGCGCGATTTACCGATTTGTTTTTAAAAAACCCCAAGCTACAATTCAAAGGATGTTGTGAATGTAAGACGAGCGTTATTTTCAAAACCGACAAAGAAGAAAGCGAGGCAGACGGCAACATCTTGCACCATTATCACCTCAACCCGCGGGAACAGTTTGGTTCAAAATTAACGCATGTTAAAGAGGTACTAAAAAGGCACAAACATTATGATATGAACCATGAACTTGTTAGAAGCGAGCGTACCGATATGGGATTTATGCGCTTTTTTGAAGATCATGTTACTCTGGATATATGTTTTAATTACTGGGATAGTGAGGACAGCGAAAAAGGGAGTCATTATTATTATTACTGCAATGTAACCGATCCCAAATGCTGGTTAAATTTTCGTAAGGGTAATTTATCTGTCGGTAATCAGTGTATCGGTGAGATGTTGTGTACGGCTTCAACTCTTAGACGATATCAACAGATGCCAGTTCAAAGCCGGATTACATTTATTTTTAGTTTGGTTTTGTTTAAACGACCTATAAACAAAAAAAGTGCTACAAACCCGACTGTTATCATAGAATGTATCTATTCAGTTTCGATGAGATTTGTAAAAGAGTTCTTAGGCTATATTAAAAGGAAAACTGACTTGCAAACTCAGATGATTTACGACAGCCTCGGTACTAGTCCCGCGGCCAAAAAAAGAAAAGCCGATGAAAGTGAAGGAAAAAGAGGAGCACTCGACAAAAATCTTGATAATCTCATTATAGAGAGTGTTCAAAAGGTGCAAAAGACACAAAGCGATTAACAAACTATGGATGATAATAATAATAATAATAAATGTTGTTGTTATGCTGTGGAAGGTATTGTGGCAGTAGCGGATTTAGACAGCGGTTCTTACTACCTCTCTTCTAAAGACCTTTCGCGCCTCGCCACAAAAAATGACGATATCAAAATTCCTTTAGTATTTGATCACGATTCCTCGGCAGTTTTGGGTTCCGGTAGAATTTTGTACAATTCGCCCGCTTTAATTTTTAAAGGTGTATTAGACTGTGGCTATTTTTTGGAAACGTTAGAAAAAAGCAAGGCTTCTTATTATGCTCATTCGAAGCCCTACGTAGATCGTGTAAAAATTAATGATACAAATTTGTCAGATTATCTTTCGGTGCAATTTGGTCAATTGAGTCTCGCGCACGATGCTCAAACGGACAGAATTGATCATGTTGCGTTAGTTCACCTTGGCCATCGCACGGGATCACAAGCAAACTTTACCGCGTGTTGTTGTAACAGTCTTCATACTCGCGTGTACCGCCCTGAAAACCGTGAAATCTTTTGTAAAATATTAGCATTAGCTTTCAATCAAAGGCATCAAGCTCCTTTTCGAAAAGAAAAACTATTAAAGGATATTCGCTGGAACAAAAATGTTGAGCAGTTGATATACGCCAGTTTTCAACCCCCGAGCCAGCAACAAGAGAGAAAAAATAAAAAGCTTCTTTTACCTTCTCCTCTTCACGCGATTACAATGGCGGAAGATCCTCGAGATCACGTTATTAACTATCTGCTTGAAAAAATAAAAAGCGGAGGAGGACAAATCAAAACAACAATAAGAAACGAGAAAGAGAAGAAGAAGAACAAGAATTAGAAGAAGAAGAACAACAACAACCACAACAAGAGGTAGATGAAGCGACCGACGATTTTTCTTCTCCTTCATCAGCCAAAAAACACAAAAAGAAGAAGAAGAAGAAGAAGAAGAAGAAGAAGAAGAAAAAAGAAGACGACCGCTCAACATTATCAATTCTTTGGAATCACGACTCGAGCAAATTGAAAAACAACTTTTGACTATAAAACAACAACAACAAACGGC
>CM054138.1:19254635-19264635 GCA_028751875.1 Rapana venosa | reverse complement strand
ATTAAACCATACAATTCTAATAATATAATAATAATAATAACAATAATAATAATAATGTGTGTGTTGTGTTGTGATGTTGTGGTGGTGGCGGTGGTGGTGGTGGTGGTGTGTGTATGTGTGTGTGTGTGTATGTGTGTGTGATGTGTTGTGTTGTGTGTGTTCATCATCATCATTAGCCATTACACCCAGCGGTGTGTAGGGCAGCAACAAAGCGCTTCCACTCCTGCCTATTCTGGGCCAACCTAGTCACTGATCCCCAAGAGTGCTGCATGGTCTTCATCTCACTTTCTACAGTTCTCCCCCACGTTGCTTTTGGTCTTCCTTTCTTTCTCCTTCCTTCTGGGGTCCAGTGCAATGCTGTTCTTGCGATTGACTGTGTTACATTGTTGTGTGTGTTACTGCCTGTATATTTGTCTGTGACTTTTTGTTGTTGGTGGTCAGCATTGAGTGGTACGTGTGTCTGTCTCTGTGTCTGTCTCTATCCCTCTCCTTGCCTCTGCTTCTGCCGCTGTTTCTTCGTCTTCCCAAAGGCCGGCTACGCCTCTCTGTCTCCCTGTTTCTGTGGCCTCTGTGACCGTCCCTGTCTCTCTGTCTTTGCCTCTTCTTTGTTCTCTGCTGCTCTGTCTCTGTCCCTCTATCTCTAGCCTCTGGTCAGAGAGAGAGAGAGAGAGAGAGAGAGAGAGAGAGAGAGAGAGAGAGAGAGAGAGAGAGAGAGAGAGAGAGAGAGAGAGAGAGAGAGAGAGAACTCTGAACTCTGAAACTCTGAAATGATTTAATGTACATTGACCTTGGCCCACAATGCATTTGTTAGGCTTGGGAGAGAGGGGGAGAGGAGAGGAGAGAGAGAGAGAGAGAGGGGTGGGGAAAAGAGAGGAGAGAGTGGGGAAGAGAGAGAGGAAATGCCCAATGAAAATGACAAAAAAAAATTCTTTTTTTTGGGGATTTGAATAAGCCTGTGTGCTTTTTTTTTTAAATTTCCAGCCCCCCGCCCTTAGGGTTTAATTGTTAATAAAAAAAAAATAAACCCCAAAACCCAATTACACTACCCAGTAAACGGGGGGAAAAAATATCCACCACCCCCCAAAAAAAAACACCAAAAAAAGAGAGAGAGAGAGAGAGGAGAGAGAAAAAGGGGAGAGGGGAAAAGAGAGAGAGAGAGAGAGGGGTTAAGAAAAGGGGGAAAAACAAAAAAATAATAAAGACAGAAAAAACAGAAAAACAAGAAAAACAGAAAAAAATTTTCCTGATCCCTGATTAGGGACTATCCAAAAAACAAGGGGGGAAAAAAAAAAAAAACCTACTACAAACTTTTGGGGAGAGAGAGAAAAGAAGAGGAGAGAGAAAAGAGAGAGAGAGGAGAGAGATTTTTGAAAAGGGGGAAGAGGGGGAGAAGAGTTTAGAGAGAATTTAATAAAAAATTTTTTAAAAAATTTATTTTTTTTTTTATTTCGAAAAAATAATGGAATAAGCATCATGTGCTTTTTTAATTCAGTCCCCGTGTGTATGCAGTTTTGTAAATTTTGTACCCGCTCCCACCGGCACACAATAGCTACTTTACGAAAAGCGAACAAATTTTAAAACGGTGCGCAAGGGTGTTCTGCGTGCGTTCGCAACGGGGGGCCTCGGTTTTAGTCTCATCCAAAGGACGAAAAAAAAAAAAAAGAGAGAGAGAGAGAGAGAGAGAGGAGAGAGGAGAGAGAGGAAGAGAGAGAGAGAGAGAGAGAGATATTCGAGAATGAGAGAGAGAGAGAGAGAGAGAGAGAGAGAGAGAGAGGAAAAAGAGAGAAGAGAGAGAGATTATTTTCGAAAAGAGAGAGAGGAGAGAGAGAGAAGAGAGAGAGAGAGAGAAAATGAATGAATAAATGAATGAATCTTTATGAATGAATGAATGAATGAATCTTTATTTTTCAAGGGTAGCAGATTAAGCTAGGCATACTTTTTTTTCCATCCGGCCCTTGCCCGATTAGGACTATCAACAAAACAAAGGAAAACCCAAACTACAAAGAGAGAGAAGAGGAGAGAGAGAGGAGAAGGAGAGAGGAGAGAGAGAGAGAGAGAGGGGAAGAGATTATTTCGAGGACATGATACATGCTTTATAATGTTCTGTACCCGTGAGCATGTTTTGTTCATCGGAATGGGGTTTAACGGGTGCGCTGGTGCACACGATAATAATAATAATAATAATAATAATAATAATGATGTATGGAGTTTATATAGCGCTGAATCTTGTAAAGCAACAAATCAAAGCGCTCAAGAGACTGATTCATAGTTTCATCCGTAGGGGGCTGAGAGAGGTATTTATTTTTTCTTTTATATCGAGGATAATGGAATAAGCACTTAGGTGCTTTTTTTACATCCAGTCCCCGTGTGTATGCGGTTTTGTAAATTCTGTCATCTGTTCCCACTGGCACACAATGGCCTACTCTTACGAAAAGCGGAACAGGATTTAACGTGTGCGCAAGATGTTCTCCGTGGGTTCGCACACGGGGCCTCGGTTGATAGTCTCATCCGAAGGACTTTTGGGGAGAGTGGAGTCTGCGCTGATGTTAACTCCAGGGGAAAATATCCCCTTGAACGGGAATCGAACCAGGGTCGTCAGATTGCGAGCGCAATGTTCTGAACACTAGGCTATCCCGTCCCCCTAAAGAGAGAGAGAGAGAGAGAGAGAGAGAGAGAGAGAGAGAGAGAGAGAGAGAGAGAGAGAGAGAGAGAGAGAGAGAGAGAGAGAGAGAGAGAGTGTGTGACCTCATGTTCTCATGCCTATGTTGAATATCTAACACGGTTCTATTGTTTTATGATGCAGACATGTTGCAGTTGTCTTGCGACAGTGTTGCCTTGTATTGCCATGATAACATGTATCCTCTTGTTTATTTGTTGTTTCTTTGTTGTTTCTTTTTCCCTGATATTTCCACAACATTTTAACACTTACCGTCATCTATTATCATCTTTCATCCATTATTTTGATGCTATTTTTTCATCTGCAGCCCATTTTTGCGCACAAATGCTAGATTACTCGTATAAACATTACTTGGTGTACTCGGGTACGGGATAGTCCAGTGGTCAGAGCAATCGCTTTCCAGCAAACTAAGGTTAAGCAGTATTGAGCATGGTTTATCAAGTAGATGGGTGACCATTTGCACAGCCTTGGCTTCAGTCAAAGTCCCCCTGTTCACCCAGCTGTATGTAAATTGATACCTGCCTCCTTTAGGGTCAGGGAACGTAAAGCAGCGAGGGAGATGAGATGGGCGCCGCCATCAATATGTTGGCCTCTGGAGAAGCTGAGGTCTCTGAAATCTTGTTCCCCAACAACGGCATAGGTTGTGAGACATATTTATCTTTGTTGTATTCATTTCATGTATAGGTGCTGCGTTGTTCTGAACGTATAAAATTGTGACTAAACAGTGCAGGATTGAATCGGATTGGATTGGACTATCGGTGTGTGTGTGTGTGTGTGTGTGTGTGTGTGTGTGTGTGTGTGTGTGTGTGTGTGTGTGTGTGTGTGTGTGTGTGTGTGTGTGTGTGTGTGTGAGTATGTGTGTGTGTGTGTGAGTATGTGTGTGTGTGAAGTCAAGTCAAATTTTTATCTCCAGATGGTACATTGAATGAGCAATGCATTTACGTTTTTAATCAAGCCTTCTGTGTGTGTGTGTGTGTGTGTGTGTGTGTGTGTGTGTGTGTGTGTGTGTGTGTGTGTGTGTGTGTGTGTGTGTGTGTGTGTGTGTGTGTGTGTGGTGTGAAGCCAAGTCAAGTCAAGTCAAACTTTTATTTCCAGATGGTACATTGAATAAGCAATGCATTTGCGTTTTTCATCAAGCCATTTGTGGTGTGTGTGTGTGTGTGTGTGTGTGTGTGTGTGTGTGTGTGTGTGTGTGTGTGTGTGTATGTGTGTGTGTGAGTGTGAGTGCGTGCGCGCGCGCGCATGCGTGTGTGTGTATTTGTTTTTCTGTTTAACCAGGAAGAATACCTGGTGGGCAACCGTCGGATGGGTGTGGTCCCTGTGTGACTGTCTCTGTTCGTGACCTTCCAGTCGGCCATTTCCCTCATCGGCACCCCTTCGGACACGTACAACACGGGCATCATGGTGTTCTTCATGTTCCTGGGCGTCGCCCTGGCTTACCTGCTGGCCTGCTTCACGGTGGTGCCTCTGGTGCACCCTCTGCGCCTGACCAGCCTCTACCACTACCTGCAGCTGAGGTTCAACTCTCCGGGGCTCAAGTATCTGGTGACCTGTGTCGGCATGCTTCAGACGGTAAGTAGGTTTGTTGGGAGAGAGAGGGAGAGAGAGAGAGAGAGAGAGAGAGAGAGAGAGAGAGAGAGAGAGAGAGAGAGAGAGAGAGAGAGAGAGATAACGATAATGATAACGATCATCATCGGTCCCGTGACCTTGGCGGTCGTGGAGGAGACACGAAAGACGATGCCGTGGTAAGCCTCCTCCATCCATCTCGGTCCTCGGCTCTGCGTAGTAGTGCCTAGTCATTCATCCTGGTCCATTCTCTGATGTTGTCCATTCATGACTTGTTCTGTCTTCCCCTCTTTCTGCCACCTTCGAGTGTTCCCTGCAGTACTGTTTTTGGCAGAGTGTTGTGGCGGGTGACGTGGCCGAACCATGTCAGCTTTTTATTCTTGACGATGGTGAGAAGGGGTTTCTGAGGATCTGCCAGCCGTGTTATTTGGCTCTTGAGAAATTCATTGGTCCTTCGTTCTCTCCAGGATATGCCCAGCAGTTTTCTATGGCATTTTGTTTCGAATGACTGGATTTGCTTTACTGTTTCAGCAGTCAATGTCCAGGCTTTAGTTTGATTGGGAAACTGATCTCTTTACTTTTTCATATGGTGGTGAGTTTTGTCATGGAAGATGTTGCCATGGCTAGTCTGACTTTGATTTCTGTCGTCGATCGCCCGTCCTTTGTGAGTGTAGCGCCAAGGTATTTAAAAGCGTCTACCTCCTCCAGTTGCTGACCTTTCATGTAAATTTTAGCAGTGTCGTTGCTGTTCACAAACTTTACTTTTCTCCGAGCTCACCTCCATCCCATATGCTCCAGCTCTGTTCTCAAGTCTGGTCGTAAGATCTTGCAGCTCTGTGTTACTTCCGCCCATGAGGTCAATGTCATCGGCAAACCGCAAGTTGTTGAGGGTTCTGCCGCCAATGGAGATGGTAGAGTGGAAGTTATGGAGGGTCTCTCTCATAATGTTTTCCAAGAACAGATTAAACAGGACTGGAGATAACAGGCATCCTTGTCGGACCCCAACTGTGGTTTTGAAGTAGTCTCCGACCTGATTGTTCAGAAGGACTGCACTGCTTGCGGTGTTGAATAGTGCTTGAATGGTTTGCACTAGTCCTTCTTCAATGCCAAACATTCTGAGGACCTGCCACAGGCCTTCGTGCCATACTCTGTCGAAAGCCTTCTTGAAGTCGATGAAGTTGTGGAACAGGTTTCTCTGATGTCGAAGATGTTTTTCCATCAGGATGTGGCAGTTAAAAATCTGTTCGATTGTGCTCCTGTCTGCCCTGAACCCAGCTTGTTCCTCTGCAAGGTGTTCTTCTGCATTCTTCTTGAGTCGATTCAAAATAACTTTGAGCATGATCTTGCTGGCGTGGCTGATGAGGCTGATTGTTCTATAGTTTTGGCATTGGCGTAAATTCCCCTTCTTGGGCAGAGGTATGATGAGTGATTGTGTCCATTCTGTTGGCCACTGTTTTGTCTCCCAAATCTTCTGACAGATAGCTGTAACATGTGTGATAACTGTTTCGCCACCATGCTTGAGCAGCTCTGCTGGTATGTTGTCTGCTCCTGGGGACTTTCCTACTGGTAAACTGCGGATGGCTTCTTCCACTTATTCCCTCAGTATAGGTAATGGCGAGGGTACTCTCGATGTTGCTGCTTCCTCTTTTATTATGCTCTTGTCAGGTTACCTGAAAAGAGCAACGATAACGATAACGAAATTTTATTGCCATAAAGCTGATAAGCTCATACAGCAGTGAAGCGTTGCAGCACAACGCAGTTACATGACATGGAAACCACAGCATTCATCTTCATAATGTACAGCCAATCACGAAACTCTTTACTGTCCAGATTTGTCACGACATTTCGAGCCTTTCTTGTGCCAAGTCTCTGCGACACACACTGTCAGCCAAGGTAGAACTGCAGGAGATCACGAGAGTGGCTACATCCCATGAAGCACTTGCTAAGGTTTCCTTGTATGGTGTGTCCTGGATTCGCTTCCCTTTCCGCAAACTGGCGAGCCTGACACGTTCCTCTTTTAACATGTTTTTGTCTTGCTGTTTAACAATCCAGTACACACACTCTGCATCAGTGTCTGATTTGCATGCGTATTGGATCACAATGCCACCAGACTCGCATGTCACAAAATCTTTACCATCTGAATGATGGAGGACAGTTTTTCTGAAGTGTTTATTTCTGTGGCTGTCTCTCAGTCTTTTCTGGACAGATCTGTCAGTCAGAGTAGCAACGTATTGTGTGACAATCGGTGTGTCAAATCCACCAACAATATTATCAATCCTCGATTGATAGTCCACATCAGGCTGCACAACACACACATCGACATCACAGTCAGACACACCTGGGGATTCCATATCAACCAATGATGGCAACACAACTGATGTTTTCTTGCTGCTATCGTGTGTGTGTACAGCTGGCATGTAGTGTATCTGCACATACTGCACTCGACTGTTCTACACCACTGTCAGGCAGACACGAGGTACCGAAGACACAGTCACTGCCACACACAACACCTGCCTGCTTCTCTTTATGTTTTCTGGAACGCTCCTAGTCGCGGCGAATTTGGGAGAAAGTTTGTTTCTGGTAGTATTGCACTTGCATGTTGCAATTCACTGTAGGATCTGCCATATTTGTTGACACTGCTGTGTCAACTGGCTTCAGTTAAGAGAGAGAGAGAGAGAGAGAGAGAGAGAGAGAGAGAGAGGAGAGAGGAGAGAGAGAGAGAGAGAGAGAGAGAGAGAGAGAGAGAGAGAGCGTGTGTGTGTGATATTTAACACATATTTTTTTCTTACTCTAAATTATCATGCATACCTAAAATTCCTTAAATTTCTTTATTATAAAATAGGTAATGAAAGTCGTTTTGATTATGATTCTAATTTGACTTTGCAGAGTGTGTATAATTATGGCATAACCTTAAATTCGATTCTAATTTGAATCTACAGTGTCTGTACATGGGCATAGCCTTAAACGTGATTCTAATTTGAATAAACTCTGTGTGTGTGTGTGTGTGTGTGTGTGTGTGTGTGTGTGTGTGTGTGTGTGTGTGTGTTGTGTGTGTGTGTGTGTGTGTGTGTGTGTGTGTGTGTGTTTATGGCATAGCCTTATATGTGGTTCTAATTATTTGAATGTGCAGAGTCTGTATATGGGCATCGCTTTATATTCCCCGCACTTATACTTCAAGCAGGTCAGTGATGAACCTCTGTGTGTATGTGTGTGTGTGTGTGTGTGTGTGTGTGTGTGTGTGTGTGTGTGTGTGTGTGTGTGTGTGTGTGTGTGTGTGTGTGTGTGGGTGTGTGGTGTGTTGCTGTGGCGTGGTGTGGTATAGTATGGTGAAGTGTGGTGTGGTGTGGTGTGGTGTGGTGTGTGAGTGTGTGTGTATGTGCGTGTGCGTGTATGCGAGTGTGTGCGCGCATGCGCGCGTGTGTGTGTTTAATTTTTTTCTTTATTTTTTAAAATTCGATTTATTTTATTTCGATCATAAAGAATAAACACCCACATGCTTTTTCTCTGTTTTTAACCTTGTCTGGAAGATATCGCTTCGATTTGTTTGCTTTACGAGATTCAGGGCCGTACAAATACCATATATTATTATTATCATTATATTATTATCATTATTATTATTATCATATTATTATCATCATCATCATCATCATCATCATCATTATTATTATTATTATTATTATTATTATTATTACCATGTCGCCTAGATCCCTCCCTTCACTGACAGTACACACAATCAGGGAAAAGATAGACTTTGAACAGGATCCGAACCCCAAAACCTCTTACATTCTAAACGTGCAGTTGTCTCTAGCTCACTAGTACCTGAGTCTATAAACCGAGGTCCCATGTAGGAACGCACGCAGAACATCTTGCCCACATGTTAAACCATGTTCCACTTTTTGGAAGAGTAGGCCAATGTGTGCCGGTGGGAATGGATGAAAAAATTTCCAAAACTACATACACACAGGAACTGGATGTAAAAAAGAAAAGCACAAGAGTGCGTATTCAATTATCCTCGAAAGAAATTAATGAATAAATAAGCAAATAAATAAATGAATAAATAATAAATAAATAAACAAATATATAAACACAGATATTTTCATATACTCATTACCATTTCAAATTCACATCTATATTTCAAGTCTTGATCTATGCATTGATTCAATGATTATGGAAAAACCAAACTCTCCTTGTTAAGTATTTGTTTCGTTCCTCGGCTACAGCTGTGAAGTTGACCAATGGGAAAGATTGTCTGCCCAGGCGACTGTTTCTTCCTACCGCATTCCATTTTCAGGGATGATGACTAAACACGATCATCGGTGTGCATAATTATGTTTTGTCCATTTGGCCATCTGTTCGTCCGTACCGGCACACAATGGCCTACTCTTCCGAAAGGCGGAGTGTTTGTGCAAGATGGACCTCAGTTTATAGACTCGTCCGAAAGACTTCGCGGGGAGTGGAGTCACGGTACTGATGTTAACTCCAGGAGAAAAATCCCCTCGAACGGGTGTCTGTCTCCCTGGTTGTTCAAACCCGGGCCGGGCGATCGCGAGTGCAACATTCTAACCACTAGGCTATCCTGTTCTTTCCTCTCTTCTTGAATGTAATAATAATAATGATGATGATGATGATAATAATAATAATAATAATAATTAAAATAATAATAATAATAATAATATAATGATAATATAATTAATAATAATAAAAAATTTAAAAATAATAATAATAAAAATAATAAAATAATATAATAATAATAATAATAATAATAATAATGTATGGAATTTATACAGCGCTGAATCTTGCAAAGCAAAAAATGAAAGCGCTTACAGTCAAATCATTTACATTCATGCAATCATCAATGAATAAAATTTTAAAAATATATCAATATTACACGCGCGCACGCGCGCACACAGCATGCCTAGGCATGGTGACAGAGACGGAGATGGCTGTTGAAGAGTATGGATAGATTGGGAGTGAGGGGGGGGGGTCTTAGGAAGAAAATTAATGTGTTTTGAGGCTGGATTTGAAAGTATCGAATGTATGTTTTGGCGAAGGGATAGAGGGAGGTCATTCCAGGTTAATGGACCACAGACAGTGAAAGAGCGACGGCCAACAGTGGTTTGCTTGAATCTGGATGTTTTGAAAGCGCAGAGTATCCGCAGATGAGTGAAGGGAACGGGGGATGGAGTATACAGGTGAAGACAGTTACAGAGATAAAGAGGGAGCAGTTTTGTGGTGACATTTGAAGCAGAGGGTACAAACAAATCTTGTACTTCACTCTTTGTGCGTGTTCTTTCTTAACCATTATCTTGTGAGCATAATTATTTTTGTCTGTGTCCAGCCATAAATTCTCTATATGAATAATCTGGCATCCAAATCTGTAGTGAGGATATACAACACACTAACCCCCTACCCCCACTCATCACTTGTTTTTCACAAGACTGATATCGTTAGAGTACCCTGAAGTTGGAATGCCGCTACCTAAATGGTAGCCAAAAAAAACCGGTAGAATACGCAAAAATCTTATTATTATTATTGGTGAATCTCAAAACTCTAGCTGAGGACTGGAAAAATATGTATCACTAAATGTAAACAGATTTGAAACCAAAACAAAAACAACCACCACCAACAACATCATCAGAGTAGCAACAGCAAAAACAATAACAATAATAATTGCAGCAGCTGCAGCAGCAACAACAGAAGCATCAGCAGCAACAGCAGCAGCAACAAGAATAACAACAGCAACAACATCGGCAGCAA
>CM054138.1:19207135-19249635 GCA_028751875.1 Rapana venosa | reverse complement strand
AGTCTTCCTTTTCAACCAAAAGGTCAGAATTTGTGTCATAAAGACATGCTTGCTCTCTTCATGATGCCAAAAGGTAAGAATTTGTGTCATAAAGACACACTAGCTCTCTTCCTGCAACCAAAAGGTCAGAATTTGTGTCATAAAGACATGCTTGCTTTCTTCATGATGCCAAAAGGTAAGAATTTGTGTCATAAAGACACACTAGCTCTCTTCCTGTAACCAATAGGTCAAAATTTGTGTTATAAAGACACACTTGCTTTCTTCATGATGCCAAAAGGTCAGAATTTGTGTCACAAAGACACACTCATACATGCTGGACGCCCATACAGATGCATAGGCATGCAGGCACACAGGCACACACCACAGGGACATGCATGCATGCACGCACGCACACACACATACACAAACACAAACACACACACATACGTCCACAAAACATCGCACACATATCACAACACAACACAACACACACTCAACACAACATTATCTCACACACAACACACACACACACACACACAACACACACACACACACAACACACACACACACACACACACACACACACACCAACACGCATTTCGTCTAATATCACTGAGAGTGAACAGATGTAAAATCGAAGACAACAACAACAACAACAACACACACACATACAAACACAGCAAGTTCTTAAAGACATTCCATTAATGAAAGAAATTGTATTGTCATTAAGCCATACTCCTATTTTCAGACTCCTCTGATATAAGGATAGCTTCAAGTTATATGAATTGGAAAGTTAGTATTTTTGCTATTTGATGTTTTGGGGTTGGTTGGGTTTTTTGTTGTTGTTGGGGTTTTTTCGGGTTTTTTTGGTTTTTTCTTTTTTCTTTTTTTTCTGGTGTTTTTTTCAGAATTCTTGTTTATGCTTTTTTCATAATAGTTGTTTATTGCGATTGATTAGTTATGTGCATACCCCTCCCCCCACACAACACACACACACACACACACACAAGCACGTGCGCGCGCGCACACACAAATACGCACGCACGCACACACGCACGCACACACAAAATACACACACTTTCCCGTCTGATATCACTATTTAGTGGAAGGACGTTAAACTGAAGAACTTACTACTATACAATACACACACACACACACACACACACACACACACACACACACACACACACACACAACACACACACTCACACTCCTCTCTCCCCTCTCTCTCTCTCTCTCCTCTTTCTCTCTCTCTCTCTCTCTCTCTCTCTCTCTCTCTCTCTGTGTTCGCACACCGTTCAGGAAGACGGAATGTGGCTACCTTCATGGTGGGCAAAAACGATGGCATGCACAAAAACCTCACCATTGGTGAACCTCGGAGCTCTAGCCAAGGAATAGGGAAAAAATCCTCTGCTGTGTCAACAGTGTTGCTCCCATGCCGCTCATTCCGATCTCTTTACCTACAACCCCCCCCTAAGCCTGGTTCTGGTGCAGTCCTTAGAACCAGAGTTCCACGCGGAGCTATTAATGTGGTTGGTCGGTTGAGTGATTTTTATTTATTTATTTTATTCTTTTATATCGAGAATAATGGAATAAGCACTTATGTGCTTTTTTTTTTATAATAAACATCCAGTCTCTGTGTGTATGCGGTTTTGTAAATTCTATCATCTGTTCCCACCGGCACACAATGGCCTACTCTTCCGAAAAGCGGAACAGGAGTTAACCTGTGCGCAAGATGTTCTGCGTGCGTTCGCACACGGGGCCTCGGTTTATAGTCTGATTGAGAGTTTGAGTGATTTATTGATTGATTGGGTGAGTGAATGAGTGAGTGAGTTAGCGATTGCATAAGTGAGTAAGTAATTAAGTGATTGATCATTTAATGGATGGATTGATTGATTGGTGTATTCGTTTATTGATTGGTTGAGATATGGATTGATATTGCTGAAATCGCTGTCATCTACAAAGACACACTGCAACCAGCTCTTTCCTTCCGCCACTCTCTTCCTTTCTTCCATGAATCTTTTGGATGAATCAAGCGCTCTGGTTTGTAATTGCAAGATATAGCGCTCTATAATTTCCATATATTATTATTATTATTATTTTGCAGTCTGTGAACACGACCTCAACTTACCTAGCCATTCTATTACTTTCTGCTGTCTTTACCTTCCACCTCCCAGCCGTAAAAACAATCTAACATCTTCAGTTTTCCATCAAGAGTTTCAGTCACTTCTAGATCACTACAGCCTCCCTTCCAAGAAGCTTATCATTCTCGGCGACTTTAACTTTCACTTCGATAACCAGTCTTTTCCTGATGCAAGCGTCTTTCTCTTTCTCTGTCTAACCACTCTCTTTCCCAGCTGGTGAACGAACCAACTCACAGATCAGGTCATACCTTAGACTGGCTTATTACCATGCTTCATAAGATCTCGTCACATCTGTACCTGTCACTAATCAATGACCATTCTGCCATTCTTTTCTTTCTCAATATCGCAAGGCCTATCAGAAAGAGAAAGCGTGTCACCCGTCGCAATCTCAAGGCCATTGACATTCAAAATTTCTCTTCACAAGCTGCTGAATGCCTATCACAAATTCCTGACCACACTGACCCTTCAAAACACTTTAATGATGTTCTCAGCCAACTGCTTGATGAACATGCACCTCCTACTGACCATCTCCTGCCTGATAGGCCCTGCACTCCATGGTACATCATGATATCCTGGTCGCAAAGCGCAAACGCCGACAACTAGAGCGGAAGTGGCGAAAACAAAAACTGAAATAAACAAACAGCTCTTGAAAAAGCAAATAAACAAAGTCAAAACCTTAATACATTCTGCAAAGACAAACTAATACTCTGCTCAAGTTCTTGATGCAACGACCATGAAATCTCTTTTTTCCCTCACCTCAACTCTCCTCGGATCTGCAAAGGCAAGCCCTCTGCCTACTGTTTACAGCCACTCTGAACTTCCTGCTATATTCTCTTCATTCTTCTCTGACAAAGTCTGCAACATTCGCTCCAGACTGGATCAGACTTCTTTCCACCCTGCGCCTTCTGATCCCCAATTTACTGGCATTCCTCTCCTTTTCTTTCACCCAACAAGCGAGAATGAAATCAAGACAATCCTGAAAGAAATGACAATAAAATCATGTGATCTTGATCCTGTGCCTGCTTCTCTTTTCATTTAGTGCCTTCTACAGCTTATACCCACCATCACAAAAATAGTAAATTCTTCACTTCTTTCAGGAATCTTCCCAACAGCTCTCAAAACTGCAATAGTTACACCCCTACTCAAAAAGCACGACCTCGACCCTAGCACTCTGAAGAATTATAGACCTGTTTCTAACCTACCGCTCATTTCTAAAGTCCTTGAAAAAGTTGTGCTGAAACAACTCAACAGCCATTTTCATTCCAATAATCTCCTTCCCCCATTTCAGTCTGCCTATCGTGCCAACCACAGTATCGAAACCACCCTAGTCCACACGTTAAATACGCTTCTATACGCTTCTGACTCAGGAAAAATCTCCCTCCTCACTCTCTTGACTTATCTGCAGCCTTTGATAGTACAGACCATTCAATTCTTCTCTCCCGTCTTCAAAAACGTTTGGTATTACAGACACAGCCCTCACCTGGTTTAGTTCATACATCACAGACCGATTTCAAACAGTTGCAGTAAACAAGACTCAATCATCACCAGTCAAAACTGGAAATTGGTGTCCCACAGGGATCAGTTCTTGGCCCTGTTCTTTTCACTCTCTACACTGCTCAACTTTCACATAATATAATAAATCGTCAACAGATCAGCCATCATTTTTATGCAGATGACTTTCAGATTCTTAGCTGTGATACTCCTGAAAATCTGCCTTCTCTCATAACAAATATGTCCTACTGCCTTCAAGATATCCAAAATTTGATGATACAGAACAAGTTACTGCTAAATGCAGATAAAACCGAGGCCATGCTTGTAGGTACGAACACAAACTGTCTTCCATCACAACTGCTTCAATAGAATTCGGCAATACGTCTGTGCCTCTATCCACTGCTGTGAAATATCTAGGGGTCTTTATCGACAACACACTCTCCATGCAAAAATTCATCACCCAGACCTGCCAATCATGCTACTATCAATTATGGCGTATAAGTGCAGTTCGAAAATACCTGTCCACTGATGCAACATCCAAACTAATCCCGTCTCTCATTCTCTCACGTCTGGACTATTGTAATTCTCTTCTGGATGGTCTGCCATCATCATCTATCCACTCCCTTCAACGTATACAAAACTCTGCCGCTCGACTAGTCCTCAGAAAGAAAATATCTGAGCACATTACTCCTCTCTTGCGATCTCTCCACTGGCTGCCTGTGTCACAGAGAGTAAACTATAAGATCAGTACCCTCTGTTACAAATGTCTCCACAAAACAGTACCTTCCTACCTCTGTGAATGTCTTCACCTGTACACTCCTTCTCGATCCTCCGCTCTGCAGCAGATACCTTGTGCTTACGAATCCCTAGATTCAACCAATCCACTGTTTGCCGTCGCTCTTTCTCTATTTCTGGTCCATCGATCTGGAATGACCTCCCTCTCTACCTTCGCCAAAAGCCTACATATGACACTTTTTATTCCAGCATCAAAACACATTTATTTCAAATCTAAGACTTTCCCCTCTTGTTTCATCTCATTTCTGTCCTTACCCTCAACAGCCAAAACCCCCACCACCCTGCCAAAGTACACAATCTGTGTGTGTGTGTGGTGGGTGTGGTGTGTGTGTGTGTGTGGTGTGGTGTGTGTGTTGTGCGTGCTTGCGTATTTTGCTGCGGTGTGTGTATACTTTGAATTTGTAAAGCTGTTGATTGTAACTTGTGCATGTGTTAGAGTAGGATGGATGAAAGCGCTTGGATTTGTTTTTGCAAGATATAGCATAAATAATTCCATGTTATTATATTAATATGATGTTGTTTGTATGAAAGCTTTGATATTCATGATTGATTGAATGAATGGGTAAATTCACGGATGAATGTATTGATTGATTGATTGGTTTGATTGCTAATTTGCTGACTGACTGACTGACTGATTGACTGCCCACCAGATGTTTTCTCCTGAACATCCCCCTGGTCGTGGTGTACGGGGCCACCTTGTGTCTGATAGGAGTTCTGCTGTATGTCTACTTCCTCACCATCGGCTGTGACCCCTAATGCTGCTGCTAACATCACCAACAAAACCAGGTAGGGGCTGGTATAGGGCTGGTATAGGCTCTGGCTATGGTAAGGGCTGGTAGTAGGTATGGTATTGGTATGGTCTTCTGGTCTGGTAGGTGATGTATGGGATGGTGTGGTATGAGTTGGTATGGTATAGGGTCTGGATAGGGTATAGAGTGGATGGTATGGTGTATGGTGGTAGTGGTTGGCTGGGGTATGGTATTGGTAGTGGTGGTATGGATAAGGTGTGGGATGGTGGTATGGATGGTAGGTGGTTATAGGGTTGGCTGGTTGGTATAGTAGTGGATGGTATGGTGTTGTGAGTGAGTAGTATGTGTGGTATAGTATGGTATGGTATGGTGTTGGTGGTATGGTATGGCATGTATAAGTATGTATGGTATGGTATGGCGTGGTATGGTAGGTATGGTATGAGTTGGTATGGTATGGTGTAGTAAAGGTATGGTGATGGTAATGTGAATATGTGGATGTGTAGTATTTAGGTATGGTAGTAGTGCATGTGGTGATGGATGGTACAGTATGCATGGTATAGTATAGTTGATATGTTATGGGATGGTTGGTATGGTATATTCGTATGGTATGGACACGTACATCTGGTCTTCCCTACTGCTTGTTCCTGTGTGAACCCATAAGATGGAGGTTGCATGTTAGTAGGATGTATGGGAGGATGTACATGAGTCAAGGGAAAAGTGTGACCATGATTAGGTCATGGTAACAGTAAAGGTACTTAACGTCTTGTATGCCGAGAGCAATCTCGACACTAGCTATCCTCATCCTCAACATATACATGGTCCCTGAACCACAAGTAGGGCAGTGTGCATGACAGCTGATGAGATGAGGAGACAGTTTCAGAAGCCAAGCCAGTCGTCCACTCGCAGTTAATCAACAGGTCAACACCTACAACATTCAGCTTAGACTCGCACCAAGACAGTGGGGGAGATGTTTGCATGCTCTACCATGCTGAGGCTATCCATCGGAAACAGAGTAAATTAAGCGAGTGGGGCCCTATGTCAAGCACGAGAAGAGACAGAAAAGAAGAGAATGAAGAAGACAGAGAAGAAGGACGAAGAACAGAAGACAAGACAGACAGACAGATCAGAGACATGACAGACAGACAATCGAGAGAGAGAAAGAGAGAGACACAGCAAATGTCAGGGACAAAATGACAGTAGTGGCAGGTAGATCAGCAGACAGAGACAGAGCCATCAGACTGCAGACAGAGCTGACAACATAGCAGACGGGACAGACAGACAGACAGAGTCAAGACGACAGAGGGGCGAGTCATGCAAGAGAGACAGGGCAGACAGAGAGGAAGAGGAAGACAGACAACAGAGACAGACAGGACAGACAGAGGACAGGACAGATCAGGACAGGAACAGAGAAGAACGAACAGAACATACAGGCGAGAGAGAGAGAGCAGGACAGCAGACAGAGAGACAGAGACAGACAGACAAGACAAAGACAGAAAACAGACAGACAGACAGCAGAGACAGACAAGACAGTCAGAGAGAGAGAAGAGAGAGAGAGACAGAGACAGACGAGGAGAAGGAAGACGACAGAGAAAGACAGACAAGACAGACAGAGACAGACAAACAGAGACAGACAGACAGAGCAGAAGAGAGAAAGAGTACAGACAGGACAGACAGATAGAGCAGACAGACCAGACAGACAGAAGAGAAAGAAGAGAAGGACTGGACAGCAGAAACATAGAAGAAACAGAACAGAGAGAGAGAGAGTAAAGGGGGTTGGAGAGAGAGAGGACAGACAGACAGAGACAGGGACAGAAGGACAGGAGAAGGACAGACAGACAGAGCAGACAGAAGAGGCAGGTACCATACAGTACGGACAGATGAGAAAGAGAGGAAGCGATCATCATGGTATGTAATGTGCCCATGCTGGAGGGAAAAGGAAGATGTCCTAAACTGTGCGCAGAGACGACGAGGTCAGACATGATGAGTTTAAGGGAGAAGTGAAGAGGAGACAGCTGCAGCATTTAAGTGCTAGCTTTATCACTGCTAACGTGGGAGGTTTTACAGTCTGTGTGGAGGTACTGTAGCTGATATGCCTAAAGAAAAGTCCTCCATCAGCTTGGCAGAGAGAACGGAGAGAACATTAGCTGGGAGGAAGAGAGAGCCCATGTAAGACTTAGAACAAAGACGAATAGGGAGACGACTTTGAGTGAGATTAGAGAGAGGTGAATACAGTGTAGAGGAGAGATGTTAAGCTGAGGAAGTGTGAAGATGATGAGATTGAGACAGGTAGGGATGAAGGGGTGTTCATGTTGTGTACGTCGAGACGTGTGGTGTTAATTACTCAGTATGCTGTGTGAGTTTTTGCGCGCTGTTGTAATAGAAATTGCGTCTACAGTCGACTTAGTAGTTGATAGAGTTGAAACGTCAAAGAGGAAGAGGGGGTGGTTTTGTAGACGCGATGAGTAAGAAGCGTGATCAGCAGACAGTGTGTGCATGCTGACATGAGGGGGTGGAGGATGCAGGTGGCGGAGTGTGTAGGGCAGTTTTGAGGACCGTGGAACAACGTCTGGACCAGAGACGAGTAGCCAGACACTGAGGGATGAGAGAGGGTGTGTGGTAGCTGATGTGAGTGATGTCGTACGTGGTGAGCTTGTGTGTGTGTTTGTAGGTTGTGGTTGTGTGTGTGTGTGTGGTGGGTTTGTGTGGTGTACGTAGGTGCATGAAGTCGTCGCGTCGTTGGTGATGTGTGTGAGTGTGCGTATGTGGGTGGTGTATGGTGTGTGTGTGTGGTTTTGTGTGTGAAGTGTAGTGATTGCCATGCTGCGTGAGATGTGGAGTGGTGTGTTACTGTAGGTGAGTAAGATGACGGAAGTGTGTGTGTGTTAGTGTGCTGTGTGTAGTGTGTGTTGTGGTGTGTTGCATCTGTAGTGGGTGGGGTGAACGTGACGCAGGTAGGCAGTGACAGTAAGTATGTAGTGTTGTGTGGTGGTTGTTTGTGTCGTGTGATGGTTGTTGTGGTGTTCACGGTGTGTGATGTGTGTGTGAGTGTGTGTGTGTGTCTGTGTGTGTGAGTGTGTGTGTGTGTGTGTAGTGTGTGTGTATGTGTGTGTTTGTGTGCGTGTGTGTATGTGTGTCTGTGTGAGAGAGTGTGTGTGTGTATGTCTGTGTTAATTGTGTCTGTTGTACCCAATGACTGTGTATGTCTACCTAGGCAGAGGTGTACTACTACCTTCGGATGAGGCTATAAACCGAGGCCCCGTGCTCGAACGCATGCAGAACATCTTGCGCACACGTTAAATCCTGTTCCGCTTTTCGGAAGAGTAGGCCATTGTGTGCCGGTGGGAACAGATGACAAAATTTACAAAACCGCATACACACGGGGACTGGATGTAAAAAAGCACATGAGTGCTTATTCCATTATCCTCGATATCTAAAAAAATAAAAATAAAAATCTGAGTGCTTGGATTTGTTGCTCTACAAGATTCAGCTCGATATAAATTCCATACATTATGATGATGATGATGATGATGATGATGATGATGATGATGATGATGATGATTATGATGATGATGATGATGATGATGATGATGATGATGATGATGATGATGATGATGACTACTACTACTACTACTACTGCTGCTGCTAAAGGCTCTGTGTGTCTGCTGTGTTCATCCCTACATACCTACATGTGCAGTGCTGGTGTTTGGAGGTCTCAGTGTGGGCGTGGCTTACCTCATGAAGAACTTGCCGGGGCCTGTGACACAGGTGCTTTCCGTTTCTCTGACTTTGTCTCTGGGTGTGTCTCTGTCTGTCTGATAGTCTCTGTCTGTCTCTCTCTGTCTCTGTGTGTGAGTGCCTCTGTCTCGGACTCTGTCTGTCTGTCTGTCTGTCTGTTTGTCTGTCTGTCTGTCTGTTTGTCTGTCTGTCTGTCTGTCTGTCTCTCTCTCTCTCTCTCTCTCTCTCTCTCTCTCTCTCTCTCTCTCTCTCTCTAACACAGACACACAGACACACACAGAGTCACTCACAAACACGCAGTGCTCTGCGTGTACTTGTGCTGGCAGGAATGAATCAATGAATATGCGTGTGTGTGTTTTATTATTTATTTATTTGTTCTTTTATATCGAGGATAATGGAATAAGCACTCGTGTGGTTTTTTACATTCAGTCCCCGTGTGTATGCGGTTTTGTAAATTTTGTCATCTGTTTACACCGGCACACAATGGCCTACTCTTCCGAAAAGCGGAACAGGATTTAACGTGTGCGCAAGATGTTCTGCATGCGTTCGAACACGGGGGCCTCGGTTTATAGTCTCATCCGAAGGATGTGTGTGTATGTGCGTGTGTGTGTGTGTGCACGTGCGTGCATGCGTGCATGGGAGTGGAGTGGAGGGGAAGGAAGAGGGATGCAGTGTGCAAGAGTTAAGGTTTGTATGTATATAGTTTTATGTGGGTTGTTTGTTTGTTCATTATGTTTCGTTGTTGTTGTTGTTGTCTCTCAGCTGTCCAGCAGTGTAACGGGGGCCTTTGGAAGCCCTGTGCTAGGCGTCTTCTTCCTGGCTGCCAGCTTTCCCAGGTGTAACACCTATGTAAGTGTCACATCTGTAACACACCGTTTTCCCAGGTGTAACACCTATGTAAGTGTCACATCTGTAACACACCGTTTTCCCAGGTGTAACACCTATGTAAGTGTCACATCTGTAACACACCGTTTTCCCAGGTGTAACACCTATGTAAGTGTCACATCTGTAACACACCGTTTTCCCAGGTGTAACACCTATGTAAGTGTCACATCTGTAACACACCGTTTTCCCAGGTGTAACACCTATGTAAATGTCCCATCTGTAACACACCGTTTTCCTAGGTGTAACACCTATGTAAATGTCCCACCTGTAACACACCGTTTTCCTAGGTGTAACACCTATGTAAATGTCCCATCTGTAACACACCGTTTTCCTAGGTGTAACACCTATGTAAATGTCACATCTGTAACACACCGTTTTCCTAGGCGTAACAGCTATGTAAATGTCACATCTGTAACACACCGCTTTCCTAGGTGTAACAGCTATGTAAATGTCACATCTATAACACACCGTTTTCCCAGGTGTAACACCTATGTAAGTGTCACATCTGTAACACACCGTTTCCCCAGGTGTAACAGCTATGTAAGTGTCACATCTATAACACACCATTTTCCTAGGTGTAACGTCTATGTAAGTGTCATTAACACATTGTTTCCCAGGTGTAACAGCTATGTAAGTGTCACTAACACACCGTTTCACACGTGTAACATTTATGTAAGTGTCACTTCACTAACACGTGGTTTTCCCAGGTGTAACAGCTATGTAAGTGTCACTAACACACCGTTTCACACGTGTAACATTTATGTAAGTGTCACTTCACTAACACGTGGTTTTCCCAGGTGTAACAGCTATGTAAGTGTCACTAACACACCGTTTCACAGGTGTAACATCTATGTAAGTGTCACTTCACTAACACGGGGTTTTTCCAGGTGTAACAGCTATGTAAGTGTCACTTCACTAACACGTGGTTTTCCCAGGTGTAACAGCTATGTAAGTGTCACTAACACACCGTTTCACAGGTGTAACATCTATGTAAGTGTCACTTCACTAACACGGGGTTTTCCCAGGTGTAACAGTTATGTAAGTGTCACTAACACACCGTGTTCCCAGGTGTTACATCTATGTAAGTGTCACTAACACACCGTTGTCCCAGGTGTAACAGCTATGTAAGTGTCACTAACACACTGTTTTCCCAGGTGTAACATCTATGTAAGTGTCACTAACACACCGTTGTCCCAGGTGTAACAGCTATGTAAGTGTCACTAACACACCGTTGTCCCAGGTGTAACAGCTATGTAAGTGTCACTAACACACCGTTTGTCCCAGGTGTAACAGCTATGTAAGTGTCACTAACACACCGTTGTCCCAGGTGTAACATCTATGTAAGTGTCACTAACACACCGTTTTCCCAGGTGTAACATCTATGTAAGTGTCACATCAGTAACACTACGTTATCTTAGGTGTAACATCTGTGTAAGTGTCACATCACTAACACACCGTTTTCCCAGGTGTAACATCTATGTAAGTGTCACAACAGTAACACTACGTTTTCTCAGGTGTAACATCTGTGTAAGTGTCACTAACACACCGTTTTCCCAGGTGTAACAGCTATGTAAGTGTCACATCACTAACACGTGGTTTTCCCAGGTGTAACAACTACGTAAGTGTCACTAACACGTGGTTTTCCCAGGTGTAACAGCTATGTAAGTGCACTAACACACCGTGTTCCCAGGTGTAACAGCTATGTAAGTGTCACTAGCACACCGTGTTCCCAGGTGTAACATCTATGTAAGTGTCACTAACACACCGTTGTCCCAGGTGTAACAGCTATGTAAGTGTCACTAACACACTGTCATGAAGAAAGTTGTTGGGGAACTGCCCTGAATGTTTCAGGCCCCCTCTCTTAATAATAATAATAATAATAATAATAATAATAATAATAATAATAATAATAATAATAATAATAATAATAATAATGATGATGATGATGATGATGATGATGATGATGATGATGATGATGATGATGATGATGATAATAATAATAATAATAATAATAATAATAATAATAATAATAATAATAATAATAATAATAATGATAATAATAATAAATGGAACTTATATAGCGCCATATCCTGCAAAGACAAATCAAAGCGCATGCATTCAACCTAATCTTACACAGTCATGCAATAAATGATAAATATCAAGTTAAACAAACAATATTTACAAACAGGGTGCAAATGCAGACAAAATCTATGAAATAAAATTTCGATAGTCCAAATGTTTTTCAAAGCACACACCCTCGCACGGCCCGTATTTTAGCAGGTGATAGGACATGGGTAGATATGAACAGGAGGGGGGAAGTCTTAGGTTTGAAATAAATATGTCTTGAGGCTGGATTAAAAGGTCAAAACTAGGTTTCTGGCGAAGAGAGAGGGGGAAGCTCATTCCAGTCGATGGACCCGAAATAGAGAATAGCGGCGGCCAACAGTGGATGTTGATCTGGTTTTCGAGGCACAAGGTATTTTGCAGTAGAGGGAGGAACGTGAAGGATGTACAGTGAAGACATTCACAGAGGTAGGGGTGCATTTTTGTGGAGACATTTGTAACAGAGGTAGCTTATAACTACTCCTGTGGCAAGGAGCCGTGGAGAGATCGCAGAGGGGGGTAATGTGCTCAGATTTTTTCTTTCTAGAACTGTCGACGCGGAGCTTTGTATACTTGAAAGGAGTGGAAGATGATGTGGCGGGAAACCAGACAAAAGAGAATTGCAATAGTCCAACGGAAAGATAAGAGAAGTGACAATTTGGCTGTTGCAATCGGGGGACAGTACTTTCGAATTGCACTAATACCCTAATTGATAGTGCACAACTGACAGGTCTGGGTGATGATTTTTTCATAAGGAGTGTGTTGTCGAAACAAACACCTAGAATTTCACAGAATGGTAGAGGGACGATGTATGCCGATTCTATGAAGCTTTTGTAAGGAAGAGAGTTTGTGTTGGGTCCTTCGAGCATGGCTTCGGTTTTATCTGCATTAGCTGAATTTTTTCGTGTATCCGTTTGAATTCTAAAGCAGCGGGCCATTTGTCGGGAAGAAGGCAGATTTCAAGAGTAACACTGCTTTGAACTGGGGTCATTGGTAAAAATGAGGTTAAATTGATGACGGTTTATATATGTGACAGGGCAGTGTAAAGAGTAAAAACGGGCCTAGAACGATCCCTGTGGACCCGCATTCCAGTTGGCAGGTATGATTGAATCTTGTTTACTGCAACGTCTGGATGGGTTTCATAAGTATATTAAAACCAGGTAGGGCTGTGCCGAACACGAACGTGTTTGAAGACTGGAGAGAAGAATTGAGTGGTCTATTGGGGTTTTTATTTAAAATCTGGCGGAGCCCATTCCCTCTCTAGGTACAGGGTGCATGCTGGGTATGTTTGTGTTTCTGTATTTCAATAACATTTAATGATGGAATGCGTGTTGCAAGATCATAAATCTAAAAAATCATTGTTAATGTTGTAGGTTTGTTTGTTTTTTAAGTCATTTTCATAGTAATGCATTTCTAGCTCTAGTGGTTTGATATAAGGTGGAAGACAAAAAAGTGTCTGATGATGATTTTGATTTTTGATGATGATGTGATGATGAAGATGATGATGCGATGATGATTGATGATTGAGATGAATCATGAAGATGATGAGGGTTGTGATGAATGATGATATGATGTTTGATGATGATAAAAAGATTGATCTTTGTTATCAATATCATTATTATGATCGTTCTTGTGTTCATCATTATTATCATTATCATTCTCGTTTTTTGTATTTGTATTATTATCATTACTAGAAATATATCATCATCATCATCAATACCAACATCATCATCATCATCACTGTTATCGTTTACATGATTTTTATTATTGGTATTATTATTGGTTTTTATTCTTTTTATTTTTTATCATTATTATTATTATCATTATTGTCATCATCATAATCATCATCATCATCATTTTTTTATCATTATTATTATTTTATTACTATTATTTTTTAAAATATTAATTATTATTAATTATAAATATTATTATATTTACCCCATTGTGTTTTGCAACAGAACACAAGTTATCTCTTTCTTATCTTTTTTAAATTTTTTTTTTTTTAGGGAGCGGGGGGAGGGATAGTGGGGGCAGTGTGGTCATCTCACGGTGGCAGTGGGGTCCACTCTGCACGCCCCCCCCAAACCCCCTCCCTGCCCCCAGGCCCGTTGACCGCTGTGACGTCACCAACTCCCTCTGCTATGTGGAACCTGACTGAGGCGACTTTGATAAGGGGGGAAAGGAGAATGGTGTCGTCAACGCTACTTTTTATTTTCGGATCATAGGTGTGTGTGTGTGTGTGTGTGTGTGTGTGTGTTGTGTTGTGTGGTGTGTGGTGTGTGTGTGTGGTGTGTGTGTGTGTGTGTGTGTGTTTTTTGTGTGTGTGTATTTGAGAGTGAGTTTGTGTGTGTGTTGTGTTTTGTGTGTGTGTGTTAGAGTGGGTTAATGTGTGTGTGTGGGGTTTTTGTTGTAGTATGTGTTTGTGTTGTTTGCGTGTGTGTTGTTTGTGTGTGTTGTTTTGTGTGTGTGGGGTGTGTGTGTGTGTGTGTGTGTGTGTGTGTGTGTGTGTGTGTGTGGTGTGTGTGTGTTGTTGTGTGTGTTGTGTGTGTGTGTGTTGAGAGTGAGTGTGTGTGTGTGTGTGTTAGTGTGTGCAAATGTGTGTGTGTGTTTTGTTGTATGTATGTGTTTTTTGTTTTTGCGTGTGTGCTGTTTTTTGTGTGTTATTTGTGTGTGTGTGTGTGTGTGTGTGTGTGTGTGTGTGTGTGGGGTGTGTGTGTGTGTGTGTGTGTGTGTGTGTGTGTGTGTGTGCTTGTGGTGTGTATTGTGTGTTTTTTTTGTTGTATGTATGTGATTGTGTTGTTTGTGTGTGTGTTGCTTGTGTTGTGTTGGTGTGTGTGTGTGTGTGTGCGTGTGTGTGTGTTAGTTTGTGTGTTGTGTGTGTGTGTGTTGGGGTGTGTTTTGGTTGTATGTAATGTGATTGTTGTTTGTGTGTGTGTTGTTTTGTGTTTTTATTGTGAGTGTTGTTTGTGTATGTGTGTGTTGTGTGTTTTTTTTGTTGTATGTATGTGGACTGCGTTGCTTGTGTGTGTGTTGTTTGTGTGTGTGTGTGTTGTTTGTGTGGTTGTTGTGTGTTGTTTTTGTTTGTGTGTTTGTGTGTGTGTGTATGTGTGCGAGTATGTGCGTGTGTGTGTGTCTGTCAGTGTGTTTGTGTGTATTTCTGCCTACCTGCCTGCTGTCTTCTAGAATGTGCACGCACGCACATGCACTCATGCCTAAAGTCTAATAGGTTTGGTGGGTTTTTAAAAAAAATACTTTCCTCAGCTGAAGCTTTGTTGTTCACAAATGTTGAGCTTTTTGCCTGTGTGTACGACTAGTGTTTTTTGTGGGGTTTTTTGCTCACCGTTAAGATAGCCACATTCTAACTTTGAGGATTGCCGTCTACTATTATATTATGCAAAAGAAACCCTTTAAATCTTCTGTCATTACACGAATCAGTTTTTGTGTGCGTGTTCTATTTCGAAGTAGCATAAATAATATATAAAGCTTCAATCTCGTTGTTGCACTAGTAATGTTTTCTTTTTTTTTTTTTTCAAAATAAATCTTTAATTCGTTTAAACAAAAAGTGTAAGGGAAAACCCTTCAGTCAGCAAAACGGTTGTAACTCAGGGTTCTTTCTCTCTCTCATCTCTGTCTCCCCCCCCCCCCCCCCCCCACTTTCCCTCTCTGTCTGTTTGTTTGTCTCTCTCCCCCCCCCTCTCTCCCTCTCTTGTCTGTATGTCTCTATCTTTCTCTCCCTCCCCCCCCCCCCCCCTCTCTATCCCTCTCCCTACAAATACTGTTTCTATCAACCTGAATTGAAATATTACATTTTGATTTATACCGATTTTGATATATGCTGTTAGCAATATTTACGCAGTCAAATAGCATTGTTTATC
This sequence comes from Rapana venosa, assembly GCA_028751875.1. Taxonomy (NCBI): domain Eukaryota; kingdom Metazoa; phylum Mollusca; class Gastropoda; order Neogastropoda; family Muricidae; genus Rapana; species Rapana venosa. The sequence goes on along the minus strand of CM054138.1, from coordinate 19,233,879 downwards.
CAGTGTATAGTCCAAGACTCGATCACTGTAGTCATGATTCACTTGAATCGGTTGTTGGTTTGTTTGTTTTCTTTTCTTCCATATACTATGGTACTGTATATACCAGTATGTTGATTCCCCTCCTTCCCCCAAACTCCGTGTATTGTGGCCTAAGGCCAATGTACATATTAAACACGTTCAGAGTTCAGAGTTCTCCCCCTCTCTCTGATGATTGCAGTGCGCACAGCTTCAGTCTGTGGGACATGTCCTACCTGTGGTTTTCTGTCGTCGGCTTCACCGCCACTGTCCTCTCGGGTATCGCCATCTCTCTCTGCACAGGTAGGGGGCAGGCCAGGAACACAAGAGAGTGTGGAGGGTGGGGTGGTGTGGTATGGGGTGGAGTGGGGTGGTTTGGGGCAGGGTGGGGTGGTGTGGGATGGGTGGTGTGGGATGGGGCGGGGTGGTGTGCTGTGCTGTGGGGTGGTATTGGGGTGTAGTGAGCAGGATCGGGTGGGGGTGTAGTGTGATGGGGTGATGTGGTAGGGTGGGGGGGTAGAGCGTGTGGGGTGGTGTGTGGGTGGTGGGGGGACAGGGGGGTTGTGGTGTAGTGTGGTATCTTTTACGTGTTCTAAATGTGTGTCGAGTGGAACCCGCAGGGGAAAAGGAAGAGAGGGCGCCCCAAACAGACCTGGAGGAGAAGCCTGCATAGTGAGCTGAGAGACTCCAGCCTGACATGGGAAGAGGCCAAGACCCTTGCCAGAGACAGGAGAAGGTGGAGGGACGCTGTTGAGGCCCTATGCTCCGCTAGGAGCTATAAGGAATAAGAAGAAGAAATGTGTGTTGCGCGTGGTGCCTTAGTTTCTCGTCTCTGTCTCGCTGGCTGTCCCAACACACAACACAGTGGCAGAGACAGTGGCACGTTCTGAACGGGAATTACATCTTCTTCGGGACCTGATCCGGTTTTACATGGGCTGACTTCGCTGGCTGCAGACTGGAAAAGGAAAGACTTGTTTTGAAAACTGAGACACGGACACCAATGTATAAAGTCTAGATGTACATACCAGTACTGCCATGGTTTCCATGTCACTGTAACCGCGTCGCGTTCGATATCGTTTGTTACCGCGCCGCAGCGCTATATGGCTTGATTGCTAAATAGCAATAAATTTTGTTCCTTGTTTTTCTGTATCTGTCTTACTGCTCTGCTCTCTCTCACTCTTCCACCCCCCTCCCCCGTCCCTCTCACGCTCCCTCCCTGTTTTTTACCCATAAATATCCACTTACTTAACACACACACACACACACACAGATGCGCGCGCGCGTCCGTACTTCTCCCCGAGTGCCTATCTGTTTGTATGTCTGGCTGTTGTTAATTTGTGCGCGCGTACATGTCATGTATGCATGCATGCGTATGTATGTATGTATGTATGTATGTATGTATGTATGTATGTATGTATGTATGTATGTATGTATGTATATGTTGCGCCCACACATGTGAATGTATGCGCACCTGCCTGCATTCATCCTCGCGCGCGCGCGTGTGTGTGTGTGTGTGTGCAAACTTCAGGATGTGCGGAGGAGGGCAGCAGTGTGGACCCCAGGTTGATCTTTCCCTTCTGCCGACAGCTGTACGGACTGAGAGAGGTGGAGAGTGAGGCAGAGGAGAGCACAGCGCTTCCTTTGAAGGTGAGGAAGCAAGCAATCAACGGGAACTAACCTGGCTCCACCTCTGTGATAAACTTTTGAGTATTGTAGTGTCGTGTAGTGTAGTCTATATCACTTTTAAGTGAGGGCAGATTTCTCTGCGTGAAATTCGGGCTGCTCTCCCCTCGAGAGTGTGTCGCCACAAGAGCAGCACACTTGCTTGCTTGTGTGTGTGTGTGTGTGTATGTGCGTGTGCGAGAGAGAGGGGGATTGGGGTGCAGGCAGACCGGCAGACAGAGAGAGAGAGAGAGAGAGAGAGAGAGAGAGAGAGAGAGAGAGAGAGAGAGAGAGATGGGGGTGAGGGTTAAATGAAGAAAGCAGGTTTTGTTTATTCTGTCACCTTCGGAAGTGAATATTTTGGTGATGATTTTTTGTAGTTGTTCCACTCTAAGCAAGCTACAGCTTGGCCGAGCCTCCGCCGTGATAACCTGTTACACACCTTTGTGTTTTCTACACAGCTCCTTGATACTGATGAATGTTTGGATGCTGGATGAAACAATATAGTTTTGTTCAGGACGAAAAGACAAAATGTATGCATGGATTGTCTCCTCTTTTGCTTCTTCCCTTTCTAAGATTTTCCCCTCCTGTTTCATCTCATATCTGTCCTTGCCTTCAACAGCCGAAATCCTCGCCACACTGCCAAAGTGTAAAACCTTTATAATAATTATAATAATATATGGAATTTATATAGCGCTGAATCTTGTAAAACAAACAAATCGAAGCGCTTGCACTCAAATCATTTACGCGCATGCAACTTTCCTCAAATATAATAAATAACATATTTCAAACTTATGCACGCGTACGTGCACACATACACACACACACACACCCGCGAACACACTTAGGAGATGGAGGATGCTGTTGACAAGTAAAGACGGATATGAGGGGAAAGTGTCAGGAAGGAAATAAGTGGTTTTGAGGCTAGATTTGAAGGTATCAAGTGAAGGTTTTTGGCGAAGTGAAAGAGGGAGGTCATTCCAGATGGACGGACCAGAAACAGAGAAAGATCGACAGCCAACAGTGGTTTGTTTGAATCTGGGTGTTCGAAAGCACAAAGTATCTGCGGCTGAACGAAGGGAACGGGATGGAGTGTACAGGTGAAGACAGTTACAAAGATAAGAGGGTGCAGATTTGTGGAGACATTTGAAACGGAGGGTATTGATTTTATACTTCAGTCTTTGTGAGACTGGCAGCCAGTGAAGAGATCGCAGACGAGGAGTGATGTGTTCGGATTTTTTCTTTCTTCTATATGCGTGTGCATGTGTGTATGTACAATTGAATTTGTTAACTGTTCTTGATTGTATGTGTAAGAATGCGTTGAATGCAAGCGCTTTGATTTGTTTTTGCGCTATATATATTCAATTTATTTTTATTGATGACTTTCTTTTTTGGTCGTTGCCGTTTTCTTCCTCCTCGTCTTCTTCTGGTCATCATTATTGTTGTTCTCGCAATTCTTTTTCTTCTAATTGTTAATTTTTTCTTCTTCCAATTGTTCTTTGCATTCTTCTTCTTAGCATTTGTATTCTATGCATTCTTCTTTTACTTCAACTTTTCTTCCCTGCATTCTTGTTTTTATTTTTCTCCTTCGCATTTTTTGCATATTCTTACCTCCTTTTTCGAATTCTTTGCATTCTTGTTCTTCTTATCCTTTGTATTTTTTTCAACTTTGTAGGTTTTCTTTTTTCCTGCAATTTTTACTCATTCATTATATTCGTGAGTGATCTCGAAGTGTATGTAATTTTTCATCTATCTCTTGCCAGAATGGTGTTGAACAGAGGCCAGACACGACAGACAGCTTGGAAACAGTGCGTTTTATCAACACCACATCCCAGCAGTCATCGAATGGAGTGTAGAACCTTCAGGAATGATCTGTAAACATGACATGACATGTCACCTGGTCTGCCATCGTGATGAAGACTGTCCTACCACACTACACTGCCGCTATGCTGTGCTACACTACGCTTCGTTACACTGTGCTAAGCTACGCTACACTGTGCTTCGCTATGCGTGCGTGCAAGCGTGCGTGCGTGTGTGTGCGTGTGCGCGCGAGCTCTGAAATCGATTTCATGTACATTGGCCCTGGGCCACATTTCTTGAGATTGGGATGGAACAATAGGTTCAATTCATATCATTGGAAAAGCAAATGCACAAAAAGTAAAGATTCATGACTTATGAAAGTAGAAAAACAGACCATTCTAATTCATTATCATGACCCCTATATCAAGCATAACCAAATCACAAAAGATGTGTAAGGAAAATTGTAGAAATCATGCATATCAGTCCATATCAAATCGTAAGTTTTTCAATATACAGCTTGAAGCAGCATTGTCTTCTTTTTGTTAATAGAATGAAAACTATATCTAGACAAACTGTGCCTGTACTCATCGTGTGTTGCTTTTAGCAGATCTGGCAATGGTGCGTTGATACATTTGCCTTGACTCAAGTCTGTGTACATCCAACATTCCAAGAGAAAAGAGAAGAGAGAGAGAGAGAGAGAGAGAGAGAGAGAGAGAGAGAGAGAGAGAGAGTGTGTGTGTTTGTGTGTGTGTGTGTCCGTGCGTGCGTGCGTGCGTGCGTGCGTGCGTGCGTGCGTGTGTGACGAGCAAAGTGAGTCGTCTGGATAGCTTTTATAGAGCGTCCAACTCGTGTAGTGAAAACAGCCATATTACCAACTCCCAGTCTTCCCTACACCATAGAAATGCCATAGCAGCTGTTCATCCAAACATGCTGCGCTTATGTAACTGCAGTGTAAAATTAGATAAATACAACACCCACCCTCCTCCAACCATTCACAAATCTTAATGGGACGATTCTTCGTCTACCCCCATCACAAATCTTATTGGAGGATGAGTCCTTGGTTCACTAAACCACTATAATCTGCCTCGATACTTAATATGGTTTGAAATGGATATTATGAATAATTAGTGCAATAGTCTGTAGATGAAGTACTGATGGTTAAATGGAGAGAGAGAGATTCGGGGAAAAAAAGTTCTCAAAACATCTTGGGACAAAGAGGAATCAAATCTAAGGGAACCAGTTAACTTTTTTCTTCAGTTTTGACTAGCATTTTATAAACTCTGGAATATCATTCCACAGCCATAAGAGAGAGCATATTATTTAGCAAATAATAAGTGTTGTCTTATGCAGGTACAGATACTATGCATCAAAGATCTTGCACACAGATCTTAACAGTTATTCATGATTCGAACTCAGAACAAAAACCCGTGGTCAAGTTTTATTTTGTGCTCATTTTTTTATTTCTTTTTATCAAATTTTGACAATATATTTCAATCCATTTTAAAGTTTCCTTTTCATTGTTTTATTTCAGCTGGGAGCCGGCTACCCAACCCTAACTCCAGCTTCTTTTTTTTTGGCTGAAGGGGGAGGTAGGCTTTTCCCAATGCTCTGACCAGCAGTGACACGACTAACTAACCAACTGACTTGTTTTTTTGAATTCTCACACCATTTGAAATAACAGACCGTAATTATATGTTCATTGCACCAAGTTTCTAAAACACAGTAGTGACAAAACGCTTAATTCCAGCCATGTATCCTTTCCACTAAAAGCACAAACACCCTGAATATTTTTTTGTGTTTACTACTAAGTTTGCATATATAGCTTAAAAGACTGGAGTAAAAGTAAACAGATTTGTTATTGAAATAAAATATTTGATCATTTCATAACCAGATACGAAATATCTAAAGATTTTTGCTGGTTTCCCTTCTTCCGAGGAAAATTTTGGAATGAAGTAGCAGATAGCCCTCAAAACAAGTGCAAAAAGGAGTTCCACCCACATAACTTGAAAAATGATTGTCGTGAAATTAATTCATATCTGGAAAATCATGTACGTACAAAAATTTTCATGGGAAATTTGAAATACTATTTAAATTTTTTAAGTCTTTTATATCGAGGATAATGGAATAAGCACTTATGTGCTTTTTTACATCCAGTCCCTGTACTAGACTATTCAAGACATATTTCTAACATCATAAGTTGCGAATACATTTTTGGAAGACCAAATATTCTCAAAATATGACTTGCTCCTGTTCTGAACCACACTCTTGTTAACATATTTTCAAATGGTCAGTTTTAAATTCACTTTACAAAGAATCTGGGATTGAAATTCGAAGGGAACCATTGAACATTTTCGCAAAAACCGTTGATTACTGCTGTTGCTAGGTTATTTCCAAGTCTTCTGTAAATCTTATTGTCAGGTTTTTGTTTTTTTAGTCTAGCATTACCCAAGTGTGCATAGAATTTAAATTTAACTACTACAACAAAAACCCCGAATAAGTGCATATAACTTAGAGGAAGAGCTGTGCAAAGCCTGTACTTTTCTCATGACAGAAAGTCAGTTGGGTAGTCAAGTGCCGGTGGTGTGTGCTCACCACTTTTTAAACATGTAAAATAAATTCATCTATTTTAGTACAGGGCTATATGAAATACAGGGAAAATGTAAACAATACTGGTTACAGGAAAATCTTTTTTGTCGATTTCTAAAATAGCATGCAACATTTTCTCCTTTAATTTAGATGGACAAGCATGGATCTTATCACATACTATACAGGTAATTGAATTGGGTTGTAACAGTTTATCTGTACCGTATATTTCCAACTGGGACTCTACAACAAGCTTACCTGGGCTCGAGGTGGGGGGGAGTAATGAAGTGTACTGACAAAGCAAGGAAACCGCCAATACTACTTGCAAGCCAAAATTGTAAACAAAAAAATGAACATGCTACAAATGGGTTCTCAAATTGCCCTTTTATGGGAGTAAAAATCAATGGTGAAGCAGCTTCAAATGAACATGTTTTAAAACAATGTACACAAAACTATTTTTTTTAACCTGGAACAAGAATAAACAGGATGAGTGGGCAGCAAACAAAGCGGACGGCATTAACTGTACAACTTAAGCACAGTCTACCAGATACAATGTAAAACACTTGTCTAGGAATTTCACATTAAAAAGATAAGTCATGCCCTTCAGGTTTTAACGATAAAAAAATCGATACAGGCAACAAACTACACACACGTCTTTCATATGAAGGTGAAAAAGCCCCTTTCTGTAATGTATCCTCACTATCTCCCAGTAGCCCCCCCCCCTCCCCCCGGAACCCAATAATTATTCAGTAAGGTCAAAGAAAAAGGTAAAGGTGTCCCATAACCTATGCGGTCGTTGGGGAGCAAGGTATCAGAGGCCTCAGCTTCTCCTGGGGCCAGCATATTGAGGGCGGCGCCCATCTCTTCTCCCTCGTTGCTTTACCTTCCGTCGCCCTAAAGAGGGTATGTACCTATTTACAGCTGGGTGAACAGGGGGACTGTACTGAAGCCAAGGTGCGCAAACGGTCACCGGTCCACAGAAACCACACTCCATGCTGCTTAACCTTAGCTTGGGGAAAGCGAGTGCTCTGACCACTGAGCTATCCTATCCCCAATTAGTCAATAATGCATTCTAAAACCAGTGCCCTTTACTCGTTTTAAATAAACTAAAATGCACTCCCTCCTTAAAACGATTACTGAACCTTGCACTTAAAAAACCCAGCCCCCTCCTCTTTTAGATAAACTTTTTTTTAATGTTCCCCACCCCGCCCTGCCCTCAACCTAATCAGAAAGTCTGCCTGCCTGCCTGCCCCCTATCACCAGTCATTACACCCCTTTCCCCCATCCCTATACACCAGAGCATTCTTCCTTGCAGCATCCTTTTCCCTGTAGTCCTAGCACCCCTTCATCCACCAACTCCTTCCGATGAGCCTTATACCGAGGTCCCCGTGTGCAAACGCACGCTAAACACATTAAAACCCGTTCCGCTTTTCGGAAGAGTGGGCTATTTGTGCCGGTTGGAACAGAAACTTTACAAAACTGCATGCACACGGGTACTGCGTGTAAACAAGCAATCAGTGCTGAGTCCATCATATTTGAAATGAATAGTAATGAATAATATAAAATCCTCAAAGAAAACAAGACAATTGTTTCAGCACATATATGCTATCCACCTGCCTTTTGTGTCCACATGTAGGGCCAGGGTTAGAATCGAGGTTATCGTTAGTATCAAGTGTTAAAAGTTAATAGCGGAGTAAGGGTTGTCTGTCAGCTGCTCCGTCTGAATGTTAGAACGCATGTGGACACAATAGCATGTAGACAACTGGTATGCAGCCATGCACACAATGGTACGCAGCTTGCAATAGTTAGGAGTTTCAATTCAGAATTCCCAGTCCTATCAACAGGTAAAGCTTGCGTTTTGGATTTCCCTTACCACAAATTTCCAGTTTTGCTATAACGTAATTTCTGGTCGAATACATTTTTGAACAAGGTGTGTCAATTTTGTAAAGCCCCAAAAAATCCGTGTAAGGAAAAAAATATCGGCCAGCCCTCTTTTTCTTGTCCCCACTGCTCTAAATGTGCACCTGTACCCCTCCTTAACACCCCTCTTCTCCCTTGCCTCCCTTTCCAACTTGATGTTTCCTCCCCACAACTACCCCCTTTACAAGGACGCATGCACACTCAGTCTAAACAAATTCTAGACTACTATTTAGGGGGGGGGGGTAACTATGGGACTTTCCATTTCTATTGCTTTAAAATAAACCTAATAGTACCATTATTCATAGCATTAGAAGTTTACACCTTTTTTTTTACAATACCGTTAAACTTGCATCATTTTCAAAAATATTTTTAGGAAAACATTACTTCTACTCCAACCAAATGGCTATTTAATTCCCTATTTTCCAGTTTCTATTTTTGAGGCTCCCAAAACCCTGCTGCCCAGTGACCGCATAGGATGTGGAACACACCTATTTTCCAATAATTCTGATTTTTCTTTTTTTAGAAAAAAATTACAAAGCATTGCCAGTTATAAACAAAAAACTCAAGTGGCAGATTATATCAAAAGTATTTTCTTAATCATCTGATTCAATTTCACTACCCAAAAAATCACCTACCAGCAGGCAGTATTGAAGATGCCAGCTACTGTACGCGCGTGCGTTGTGTGTTGTGCGTGCGTTTGTGTTATTTTTATTTGAAGTTATCTTGGAATGTTTATACCAATATGAAATGTAGATTTCTTGCGTCTTTCGAGAAGATGACACGTGTCAATGTGCCTGTCGGTATTATAATTGCCCTTCACGGGATGATTAGTGTTTTTTGACTTTACTCTTATTTCCTAAGAAAATTCAGTTTAAAACACATGGGAAAAAATCAACTGTCTCCATCACCCCTATCGTCGGTAGGAGCTTCACGCAATGCTACCAGGTTCGCCATCTCATTCTGTCTCTGCTGAGTTCTACTATCTCCTGTAGCCCTCCCAGACCACTGACCTCAGTGATGTTGGCAGTGTAGGATGTTGGTGGTCTTCCCCTTTTCCTTCTGTCCTCAGTCTCAGCCTTGTAGAACTGTTGCCATCAAATTGTGTGTTTTGCTTGCATGACGAACCCATCTCAGTCTGCACTTATTAATTTCAGCCGATATTTGTTTTTGCTCCGAGAGTTCATTCAGAATACTTTCAATTGTTCCCCTGTCTGACCACAAGTCGCCTGTAGAACCGCATTTCGGTCACGTTTATTTTGTCTCCAGTTTTCGTCGTGTCCAGGCTTGACCCAAACTTTTTATTTTGCCAGAAAATCTCTCGTGTCTCTGAGCAGTTGCAATTGTTTTTGCGCATCCATTTTCTAACTATAAGCAGTTGTCTCTTCTGATGTGATTTTATCTCTTCTGAAAGTTTTCGTAGTCATCTTTTCTGTTTTCTGGCTTTTCTCTTACTAACATGACAATCTCACACCAATGAAAGGCTTTGGTCGATTGTTTTCCCTCTTTCCTAAGTTTTTCTGGGGCAGCTACTTTGTACACGTTCTTCATGTCATTCTCCTCCGTTGGAACCTCATTTTCATTCCTTCCTTTTAAGATTACCTCAATGAGATGGACTTTCAATTTCATGAGCACTGTTAGCTGAAGTTTTACGCAGCTTGTCCAGATAACGATGCAGGGTCCAGGTGTTTGTTTCCGTTTGACGACTTTACTGATCATGCACACAACAAGTAACCAGAGTCACAATATGCCCCTGGTCTTGCTCTGGCATTAATGACCGATGTTTGCTAAATTTTGTCAATCAGTATATAATCAGTTATATATGGCGACTTTCATCTGTTCGCGACATCCATGTGCATCTCCTGTTTGGGTGCTTAAAAAGTAGTGATTGAATCGTTTGCCTGGCAGACGACAGCAAGCGGATTTCCTGTCATTTCTTGAGCAGTGACCGAAAGATCCAGTACCACTATATTTCCCTTCACCTACATTTGCGTTGAACGTCCCATGATTATGCAGACTTCCCTACCAGCTATTTTGTCTTTGGTTGTCTGTAGGTCTGTCTTGTGAGCTGTTCTATGGGCATACGCCTGAATGTTGATGGGGACTGGTTCGCATAAAGTTTGATCATGAGCATTCTGTCGCTGATGATGTAATTTTTAAGCAGGATGAATGGTGCTTATCTAATATACAAGCTACACCTGTGACCCTCCTTTTGTGCTTCTGCTCAAAATAATGGTGCAGTCTCCTCTTTTGAATAACCCTTCCTTGCCCTGTCTGGTTTCACACAAGCCAAGAAGGCTCATCTTCAGGTCTTGTGTTTCACTTAGCAATGGATTTAATTTTGATAGGTCAGTATGGCCATCTCGCATTATTTACATGTTCCGTGTTCTCAATGATATTTCTTTCTTTAGTTTTATTTTCCTTATTCTCATTATCTTTGCAGTTTTTCTGCAGCTCTTTCCATTATAGTTTCTATAAGGAAAAAGACATTATCAATCTGTCAGCTTTTCTGCTGGTCTGACCGGCATTCTACCCTGTCAGATTATTGGTTATTGTCTAGGGGTGTCGACCCTAATCGCTGAAGTATTCTTCATGATGTGGGCATCTGCAGCGAATGGAGCCGTGTTCTAGGTGGTTAAGTGGCATCCTGTTTTGATGTCTGAGGGCATTCCCCTCAATGACAGCACATCCCCCTGAATGGCAGCACATCCTCCTCAATGACCGGTATGCTCATGAGTTCCACAGTGATGACATCTGAAAATAATAAAAAATTCAAAGGCATTGATAGCTTTCTGTATTTTTGTAGTTAACTCTTGTCACCCACTCAACCACCCCACCCCCTCCCCAAACCAAACCAAAAAAAATCCCCAGTCACCCACTCTCTAGCGTTTCATTTTCGTTGCACGTTTACAGCCCTACTGACCACGAAAGCCCTATCAAGGCTGTCACCTTATTCACTTTCAGTGACCCCAGCAGACATGTGCACCCTCGAACTACTAATTTTTATTGTTATTGACAATTTTCTGTAATTTCCACAGTTGCTGTATTTTTAGCGCAATATGTGAATGTTTTCAAGTATTAAAATATACGCAACTTTCCCGTTTAATAATCTGTTTTCATTTTTGATGTGTATTTCCCGTGTACACACATTTTAAAACTAACTGTTCTTTCTCACCAAATAGCTTTCACGACAAGGAATATATAAAAATGTGTGTGTGCGCGCTGTGTGTATGTATGTAGACCTATATGTGTGCGAGAGAGAGAAGGAGAGAGAGAGAGAGAGAGAGAGAGAGAGAGAGAGAGAAGAGAGAGGGGAGAGAGAGGAGAGAGAGAGAGAGAGAGAGAGAGAGAGAGAGATGGGGACACAGAGAGTAAAAAACCTTTATTAGAAGTTATTTCGGAATGTTTAGAATACAATATGAATCATAGCTTTTTGTCTCTTCGCGATCATGATTTCTATCAACAATGCTCCCGTGAAGTGTGTTTGCCCGTCATGGGATAATTACAGTATTTCTGACTTGACTTCTGGCCGACATGAAATAAGCTAAGACAGGAAATAATGCAAGCACAGACACACAGGCAAGGGCATAGAAACAAACTGAACAAAATAAAGGCAGAGAGGCAGAGTCGAGGACAGACCTGAAGACAAATACACCACACAAAGGCACAGACAGAGACTAGGTTAGACAGATGAACCACAATGGTAGGAGGGGTAGCGAAGTGGTTAGAGCGTTGCACTCATGATCCGACTAAGCAGGATCAAGCCACCACAGAGGTACCCATTTTAGGCGATTCTACCCTGGAGTTACCAACGTTACTGACTCCACTCTCTCAAAAGTCCTTCGGATGAGACTATAATCCGAGGCCCCGTGTGCGAACGCATGCAAAACATCTTGCATTCATGTTGAAAACACGTTCCACCTTTCAAAAAGTGGGTCATTGCGTGCCAGTGGGAATGCATGACAAAAGTTTTTTTAAAACAAAAAACGCATGCACACAGGTGTGTTTAGACATAAGCCCTGAAGTCAGAATGCGGCTACCTTCATGGTGGGTGAAAAAGATCGCATACACAAAATCTCATCATTGGTGAACCTCAAGAGCTCTAGCCAAGGAACAACAATAAAATAAAGGTACCTGATTCTTTGGGGATGCCGGACTCAATACGGCATAGCCTGGTAGTGTTGGACTGAGTGAGTGGCGCCCTCCCTCCCCTGTCTTCTATAGTACCTGGTGTCAGGTGCTTAACGGCAGCGCAACGCGTTTACGCTCACATGACAATGGTTGATGTCTGAGCGTAAGACGAGGGAGAATATGGTACCTGGAATTGAAAGACATATGTACATCACAATGTGATAAGTAGGCCAAGAGAAAGGGGGAGTAGGGACAATTAAACAAGGCAAGTAAGCAATAAGGGACAAAGTCCATAAACAAATGATTAAAATTATTCAAGACTATACCAGGAGGGAGTCAAGTCACTAAGAACAAAAACTAAAAATTGGAAATACAAAAAAAGGCTTGTATAAAATATTAGCATCCAATCCTCTCTTCCAAGTTAAATTACCTTAATTATGGGCAGAAAAGAACATAAGCATAGACAAAAAAATGCAATGACAAAAGTATCAGATCAGGAATAAAGACAAAAAGGCTGTTAAGATATAAGACACCTTACCTTCCTGTTAGAAAACGCAGGTCATGATGGCTGCCATCACACACGTCAGGTCACTGGCACTTGACTTAAGGTCACCATGTTAGGACCCGTGTGTCACAAAAGATAAAAATGGCAGATAACAGAAATGAAGAAATAGCTCTAAAAATGGCAGATAAAAGAAGAGCAATGCTTTAAAGAATGACAGCTAACAGAAAAGAAGAAATTTCTTTTAAAAATGGCAGACAGAAGAAGAGCAATGCTTTAAAGAATGGCAGCTAAGAGAAAAGAAGATATAGCTTTAAAAATGGCAGATAAAGAAAAATGCTTTTAAAATGGCAGAGACAAGATGAACTGCTGAAAAAAGGCTGGTAAAAGAAAAATAGCCTTAAAAACGGCCAATAGAAAATAAATGCTTTTTTTTAAAAAATGGCAGATAAAAGAAGAATTGCTTAAAAATGTCCAATAAAAGAATACTTTCAAAATGGTAGATGAAAGAAAAATTCTCAAAAAATGTGCGGGGGAAGAGTCAAATCCCTCATGGCCACCACCTCAAAATCTGTGTAGAATATTTGGACACCAAGATCACTGTCACCGAGATTGCACCCTTTAATCTTTTGCATATTTACCCTATTTTTAAAACTTTTTTATTATGTTTATTCTAAATGTTACTTTTTAGTTTATATTTACAACTTTATTTCATTTTCAACTTTTTATGTTATTTTTATGCTGTCCTATTTTTATTTTATTTTTGATTTTTTATCATGCTTTTCATTTTGGTTTAATTCTATTTATCAGTTTTGTTTTAGTATCTCACTTTTACTTTTTATTCTATCATTTTATTTCTATTTTATTTCATTTGTCCTATTTTATTTTTATTCTATCAGTTTGGCAAGGATTAATGATGCAATCAGAAGTTTGGCGCCCAGTGATCGTTTGAAGACAACAGACAAGCAACTGGAAAAAGAGCATAACCCAGACAGAACTTAAGGAACAACAAAAGCTGGTAAGAGCAAGGAGGGATATACACGTGAGAAATGAATCAAAATCTCAAGCAAAGGAGAGAAAAAATACTGCACCAGAACTATGCGACTCAAGTCCTGTAGGATCTGAAAAGCTTGCAAGAAAATGTGAAAAGTTCTACAGAATGAACGCTTTGTGAAGACCAAGATCTGGAATATTCTATGTCCCTGATTCTAAGAAAAAAAGCCCTTCGGAGCTTTCAGCATTTCTGTATCCACCATTCCTACTCTTTATTAACACGGGCCTAACAAGGTGTGGTGGTGGTGAGAAGGTCAAAGATTCCTGGGTAGCACCTGGTAACAAATTTGATGATTATGTGCTAAGTATATGACGTTATCTTTTCAAAGTAGTATGTGTGTGCATGTACGATGTTTGAGTGTTTGAGTGCTTGTGTGTGTGTGTGTGTGTGCGTGCGTGTGCGCGCGCGCGCGCATGCATTTGCATGATGGGTATCAATAAGTCACTAAGATTGCAGTCTATGGGTTGTTGCTCTGACTTGAGATTGGGCCGTCGCCACGAGCAGTGTCTCCCATTGCAGTTTTCTTTGACAGAGAGAAATGAAAACTCAAATTGAGAGCGAGAGAGAGAGAGGGAGTGAGGGACAGGGGAGGGAGAGAGAGGGGGGGGGAGGGGAGGAGGGGGGGGGAGGGGAGGGAGCGAGAGAGAGAGAGAGAGAGAGGAGGGGAGGGGAGAGAGAAGAAGGGGAGAGAGAGAGAGAGAGAGAGGGGAGAGAGAGAAGAGAGAAAAATTGCAGTCTAGTGAATGGGACAGCTGGGCTAAGACATGACCTAAACCTCCTCTGTGTGTGTGTGTGTGTGTGGTGTGTGTGTGTGTGTGGTGTGTGTGTGTGTGTGTGTGTGTTGTTGTTGCTTCGATTTACGTCTGTTCACTCAAAGTGATATTAGACGATAATTGTGTGTGTGTGTGTGTGTGTGTGTGTGGTGTGTGTGTGTGTGTGTGTGTGTGTGTGTGCTGTGTACCTGCCTGCCCACTAGCCTGAAAACTTAAGGCTGAACTCTCAGACATGCCTAGCTTCTGCCAAAATTTATTTTATCCTACTCACAATTAGATGGTTGAAGTCGCACGTCAGCACCATAGCCGCAATGTTGCTCACAGTTGAAACTTGTGGGCCTTCAGTTTTGCTGGTGAGGCGTTCCTGTTTTTCTGTTGCGTTCGTCAGTGGATAGCTCAAGTCTCTGCAATGAAGGAAGCAAACATAGCTTACATCCACTACGCACTGACTTGAGAAAATGTTGAAAATTACGACCAACAAAACAGATTGAATGATTAATGCGGTGGGCGGGATAGCCTAGTGGTTAAAGCATTGAGCTCGTGCTCTGATGGCCTGGACCTGAGCCATCACGGAGACACCAGGGTCAAGGGGATTTTTGACCTGGATTTATCATCAATACTGACTCTACAGCCACAAAATTCCTTCGGATGAGACTATTAAGCCAAAGTCCCGTGTGCAAACACATGCAGAACATCTTATGCACTTGTTAAAAAACATGGTCTGCTTTTCTAAAGAGTTAGCCGGTAATAATGGATAATACCCACCCCCCTCCCCAAAAACTAAAAAAAACAACAACAAAAACAAACCACCACACAAAAAAGACACAAACCCCAACCAACCCATAACACCCCCCCCCCCCCCCTCCGAAACAACCACCAAGAAAACAAAAATGCACACAGGCGTATTTAGACACCATGCCCTAAGTTGGATTGCAGCAGCTACCTTCATGGTGGACAAAAACGGTCGCATACAAAATCTCACCATTGGTGAATCTCGGAGCTTTAGCTGAGGAGCGAAAAAACAAAGAAGGTTTATACTGTAAGAATAGTGCATGAATGTGGTTTCACTTTTCCCATCAGCTGACTGATCATTGTAGGCATATAAGCAATGAACTGAAGGTGGCCAAGTCACAGAAAATCCTCAGCTCACACCAACCACCACGAGGAGGCAGTGGTTAACATCCTGTAGATCTTAGCTGGGAGGTTGCGGGTTCGTAAGTTTTTTGTTTTGGGGGTGTTTTTTTTAGGGGGGGGGGGGGGGGCACTGCAGCAGTCTCCAACCCAGAGTAAATTTTCTATATGACTAAGCTATCACTATTAGTACGGGGCTTAGCACGCTGCGTCCTGTGTACGTTAGCTTAGAGCAGGCACCATCACTAGAATATGTCAGCAGTGGAAGCAGGGCCCTAATGGCTGGTGGCCTCACGGTGGCCAATATTGGTAAGACCCTCGTGGACTTCTGACCCTCAGATGCGACATAAGCCTTGACATGGAAGGGGTGGATAGATTGGTAATGACACCGTTGGAACAGCAGCATTCACTTTACAAATGAAGTTTTGAGAGAGTTGTTCAAATTACACAGGCAGAACATTTTGCACACAGTTAAAAACTGTTCTGCCTTTCAAAAGAGTAGGCCGTTATATGTCAGGAGGGGCCAATGACATTTTAAAAACTGCATGCACACTGGTGTGTTTAGACATCCTCAGGGGCAAAAACGGTCCAATACACATTATCTCGCCGTTTGTCATTGGTGAACATCACAGCTCTAGCAGAAGAACAAAACAAAAGAATGTCAGCAGTCTTTTCAAGTCACAGCAATATGATGTACGGTAGAGGACTGCAGTAAATTTCTATTCTAAGGAAACACTTACATTATTTATGGACTAACGACTGTAAAATACAGATTTTTTTTCTTTTTCCATATGAACTTCAACCCATTTATGTGAAGGAAACTTAAGAGAAGTACTTGAGTTATTTTAAAATCAGTAGTTTTATGGATACTTTGTAGTTCCGACAGTTTCCTGGCAAAAAATGAAAAGAAACCAGTTTTAAACTTTCCCCCTAGTTCATTTCAAACGCCAAAATTGCTCGAAAAACTGGCTCTGCCTTTCTGAATAAAAAATTGTAGTAACACATCTTGCTGAGTCTAACAGGAAACTTCTCACAAGTTCAAACTTTACAGGGTTATTTTATCTCCACTAAACTTAATGACTGTCATGCCAAAATGGCGGGCCCCACGTTTTAGAGCTGTAAACTGGTATGTCATGCCGAGAAATGAAGTTTATAACCAGGAAGCATTTAGCATGTGAAAATTGCACTCAATAAAACAGTACCCACCTTTGTGTAGAATGAAACAGTCCGTGTGCAGTCGACTGACTCCATTTCCGTTGGAACTTTTTGAAGGCGGCAGAGAAGACAAAACCAGCGTTGCTAGTCGGTCACTATCTTGCTGGCAAACCGAAATCGAAGTGAGTGAACTGTGATCTCCGTGCGTGTCCCGCGCAAAGTCGCATGGAGTCTCCGCTAGGGGTCTAGCTCTATCTTTGGACCAATCAGTGACGAGTGTTGACACGCGGTTTTTTTTCGGTTTTTTTTTTTAATAACACGTTTCTTGCGGGATAGCGTGGTGGTTAGAACGCTGCGCATTGCGCTCGCGATCTGCCGACCTGGGTTCAAACCCTGTTCAAGGAATTTTCTCCCCTGTAGTTAACTTAAGTGCCGACTCCATCACCCACCCTCTCCATGTCCTTTGGATGAGACTATAAGCAGAGGTCCTGAATGCGAATATATGCAGAATATCTTTCACGCACGTTAAAACCTGTTCAGCTTATTGGAAAAGTAAGCCACTGCATGTCAGTCGGATCTGATGACAAAATTTCTAAAATCGCATGCATATGGGGACTGGATGTAAAAAAAAAAAGCACGTGAATGCTTATTCCATTCTCCTCGAAATAAAAGAATTGATAAATAAAATGACTAGATAACAAAACTCTGAACACAGCAATTCGCCTTACAGACATTTGGCTCGTACAGACTTTACGAGGAAAATGTGCTTTATTTGACTCTTTTCTCCTTTTAAGGTTTCCCCCACCCGCCTGCCTGCATAAAAATACATATGCATAGGCAGTAGTGAATGAAGAGACACAATTGTATATATGACACAGTAGCAGTTCATAGATCTACACAATGGTGGATTGGTGGTCTAAAGGTAACCACCTGCCTGGAAAATGAAAAGTCCTGGTCTGAAATGTGCCGTGGTTCGATCCCTGTTTGGGACAAAATACGTTTCCCACATCCACAAGACCGCAAGTGGTGGTCTGGGTGCTAGTCTTTCGGATGGTACGATAAAGCGAGGTTACGTGTGGTACACATAATTATGTAGTGCACATAAAAGAACCCACGGCAACAAGGGAGTCGTCCCTGGCAAAATTATGTACAAAAAAGCCACTCTGATAGGGAAACAAAATACAGTTGTATACAGTAAACGAAAACCAAATAATGGGTGGCGCTGCTCTTGTGGCGACGCGTTCTCCCCAGATAAAGCAGGTCGAATTTCACGCGGAGAAATGTGCCGTGATTTAATAAAGTGGTGTACAATACAATACAATATACTTCAATACAATATAATTAAATACTATACAATACTGCTTTTGACTGTAAGTGTACTTGATAAATTAAGGGGGCGGGATAGCTCAGTGGTCGGGGCACTCGCTTTCCCCAAGCCAATGATAAACAGCATCGAGCGTGGTTACCAAGTGGACAAGTGCCTTGGCTTCAGTACGGTCCCCCAGTTCACCCAGCTGTCAATGGGTACTTGCTCTCTTTAAGGTCAGGGAATGTAAAGCAGCGAAGGAGAGGAGATGGGCGCTGCCTTCAATATACTGGCCCCTGGAGAAGCTGAGGTATCTGACGCCTCGCTCTCCTACGACGACATAGGTTATGGGACATCTTTACCTTTTCGTTTTACCTTTTACATACTTGATAACTATAATCGTTTTGGGGAGAGGATAACTGGTTGTACTTGCGATTTGACGCCCAGAATCGAGCCTGGGTTTGAGTCACCAGCGAAATATTCCCTCTGGAGTTAACATCAATTTTGACCTCACTCCTCTCAAAATCCTTCGGATGAGACTATAAACCAAGGCCCCGAGTGCAAACGCACGCAGAACATCTTGGCACACATTAAAACCCGTTCTGCCTTTCGGAAGAGTAGGCCAATCGTGCCAGTAAGAACAGACGACACAAAAAAATTGTTAACACATCCATTTGTGTTGTGTTCAGACATTAGAGGCCTTTTTTGTTTGTTTTGTTTCGTCTAAAATTACTAGATGTGATAGACGTTAACCTGAAGGTACTACTACTACTTCTCCTCCTCCTCCTCCTCCTCCTACTACTACTACTCCTATTACTCCTCCTCCTCCTCCTCCTCCTCCTACTACTACTACTACTACTACTACTACTACTACTCCTACTACTCCTATCCTACTACTAAACACACCGACACACACACGGACACACACACACACACACACGCGCGCGCGCACCGCGCGCACACACACACACACACACACGGGTACTCTCTCATACACACATACACACACACACACACACACACACCCCACACACACACACACACACACACACACACACAAATACCCACAATGGAACAATATTTTATTCCTTTCGTCCCTTTTACAGTAAGAAGGAAGGGTAAACATCAGGTACTAACAGGAAAAAACAATACTAGATCAGACAAGAATTCACAGTAGTATATTTGAACAAATAATTACACAATTGTGGAGAATCTAATATGTTTTGATAAACGAAGCACTTCTTTTCAATAGATAGATGACATCAATCCACAAAAATGAAAAACTAACCATGGCGTAAGAAAATGTTATGACAAATACTGCTTTCGCAAGCTGGCATAAAAATTATGAGCATTCCATACTAAAAATGAAATTCATGACAAATTTCAAATACACCACATCTATTGCATTATCTTTCTTCCCTTGATATAGCAGAGCAGTAATCCATTTCAACCAATAACTTATGACTAGAACATCCTAAGTTGATGACTATAATGACTATAAATGTCAGGTAAAGTAAAGATATACCTCTCTTGTAAAAAAAATCAGTTAAAATATTTGTAGAAAAAAGTAATATCTATTTGTGGAAAAAAAACTATTACTTGTTTGAATCTTGTATTGCCGTTTTTTAAACTGTTCTTTTTTATATTGCCACACAACGTATCAATAATTATATCTGTAAAATAGTGATTGCTCCAAACGCACTCAAAACCAGATACTTGAAACGTATTTTAATGCGTGTAGTGTAGTGTACTCGAACTCGAACTCGAATATTTTAATAAGGGTAAATGGATAAGCCAGAGGCTTCTTTACACTAGGCCCTCATGGGGGAAAAAGTGAAACAAACATGAATAAATTAATGAATTAATAAACAAGAAAATGTCAATAGCAATGTAGTAGTGTAGTGTAATGTAGTGCAGTGCAGTGTAGTGCAGTGCAGTGCAGTGCAGTGAGTGTAGTGCAATGCGGTGCAGTGCAGTGCAGTGCAGTGCGGTGCAGTTTAGCATAGCGCAACGTAGTGTAGTGTGGCGTAGCCTAGTGCGGTGAAGCTTAGTGCATTGTAGCGTCATGTAGTTGGACATTCTTCATCACGACGGCAGACGGCAGACCTGTGACACGTCATGCCATGTCTACAGATCATTCCTGACAGTCTACACGCCACTAGATGTCTGCTGGGATGTGCTGCCAATGAAACAGGCCGTGTCTGTTGGTTCTGGGCTCAGTTCAACAGCATTCTGGAAAAGGAAGGATGAACCATGACATACAGTTCCAGCTTATCTATGAAATTGATGTATGAGGGGAAATGGCAGAGGGAGAGAATATATAGAAAGCTGAAAAAGTACAAAAGGATGAGAAGAACAAGATTGCAAAGAAGAAGAAGAAAAGGAAAGAGGAGGAAGAAAGAAGAGGAGAAGGAGGAATAAGGGGAGAGGAGGAGAAAAGGGAGGAAAGACAGATAGACAGAAGGGTTAGACAAAACGGAAAGAATAAAAGTAAGTATAAAACAGAATAACAACGCAAAGAGGAAGGATATATATATATATATATATATATATATATATATTATATATATATATATAATATATATATATATATGTGGTGTGTGTGTGGTGTGTGTGTGGTATCTCTCTCTCTATATATATAGATAGATAGATAGATAATGATAGATAGATAGATAGATAGATAGATAGATAGATAGATAGATAGATAGATAGATAGATAGATAGATAGATAGATAGATAGATAGATAGATAGATAGATAGATAGATAGATAGATAGATAGATATAAGGCTAAAGGCATGATCCTTACTCAATTATTCCCCAAATGCTGCCTTCAACGTTTTATCTTGTAGTGGATTTTTTTTCCGAATCTTTGACAAAAATCATATCATTATATCCGCGTCAATCAGGCCTGAGAGATACACACGCCTGCAGTGTTGGTCAAGTCAGTTGGGCAACTACCCCCAAAATAACACCCATAAAGTGGATGAAGCTGGACTGTGTGGTCCCAGTCTTCCCAATTTGCCCATAATAAACTCACTCTGGATAGGAGCCGGGCGATTTCCCCCCCTCCCCCACCCCCCACCCAAAGCAAAAACAAAACAAAAAAGAACAACATCAACCAAAAAACTTGAGTCTTAAGGGATTCGAATCCACGACCACGACCTTCCAGCTAACCAGCTAACCAGCTAACCCATCGCGCTAACCACTACATCATGACGGCAGGATTCTATCATAAATAACATCCAACAGTTTCTACAATGCACTAAGTGTGTGGTCAGCGGTGCTCCCTGGAGTGGACTGGATCACAGCAGTGCACACTCTTTATCACAGAGGTGAAGGCGGGTTAGTTTCTTGTTCATTGCTTGCTTACCGTGCTTACGTGCTTGCTTATTGCTAAGAAGGAAGGTGGCAGGATGGTTAAGACGTTTGCCTGCCAACAAGTAAACCGTGAGGTTCTGGGTTCCATTTCCAGCCTCGCCCTTTCTTCCCAGTTTGACAAAAAAAATCGAACTGAATGTCATAGTCCTTCGGATGAAACTATAAACCGAGGCCCCGTGTGCGAACGACATCTTGCCACACGTTAAATCCTGTTCCGCTTTTCGAAAGAGTAGGCCATTGTGTGCCAGTGGGAACAGATGACAAAATTTACGAAACCGCATGCACACGAGGACTGGATGTAAAAAAAAAGCACCTGAGTGCTTATTCCATTATCCTCGATATAAAAACAAATCATGTCATCTGAGCGCTTTGATTTGTTGCTTTACAAGTTTCAGCGCTATATAAATTCCATACATTATTATTATTATTATTATTATTATTATCTTACCGTTATGGGGGCGGGATAGCCCAGTGGTTAGAACATTGCGCTCGCAATCTGACAGCCCGGGTTCGATTCCCGTTCAAGGGGATATTTTCCCCTGGAGTTAACATCAGTGCAGACTCCACTCTCCCCAAAAGTCCTTCGGATGAGACTATAAACCCAAGGCCCCGTGTACGAACGCACGCAGAACATCTTGCGCACACGTTAAAATCCTGTTCCGCTTTTCGTAAGAGTAGGCCATTGTGTGCCGGTGGGAACAGATGACAATTGACAAAACCGCATACACACGGGAACTGGACGTGAAAAAGCACATAAGTTCTTATTCCATTATCCTCCATATAAAAGAATTAGAATTTAGAATATACCGTCAAAGGAAGCGCTGTGCTCTCCTCTGCCTCACTCTCCACCTCTCTCAGTCCGTACAGCTGTCGGCAGAAGGGAAAGATCAACCTGGGGTCCACACTGCTGCCCTCCTCCGCACATCCTGAAGTGTACACACATCATTATACATACGCGCACGCGCGCACACACACACACACACACACACACACACGCGCGCGCGACGTACACACGCACGTACACACGCACGCACACACATCAAGCGTAAATGGAGTGATGAGATTGCAGAGACATATAGAGGAAGTGGGACTAGAAGAAAAAATTGACAGACAGACATGCACTCGTGGAGAAGTAAAAACGTGTGTAGGGTGGGGGATGAGGGAGGGAAGGAGGGGGGAAAAGAGAGAGAGGGAGGGAGACAAACAGACAGACAAACAGAGACAGAAAGAGAAGAGGGCTGAGAGAGAGAGAGAGAGAGAGAGAGAGAGAGAGAGAGAGAGAGGAGAGAGAGAGAGAGAGAGAGAGGGAGATAGAGACAAGGACATAGAAACAGAGGCATAGAGAGTCTCAGCCAAGCAGTCATCATCCAGACATGGACGAAAAGCTAAGGCACCATGTGTGACACATTTAGAGCACGTAACAGATTCAACGGCAATAAGAAACCGGATCCTGTCAAAGATATATAAATAGACAACTACCACAATCACTGGGAAATTATACATACCCAGACAGGAAAAAAAAAGGTGCCACGCAAAGGTATCGTACTCTTTCCCAGAAAATTGGGTGACTTGCAATATAATACGATACTATACAATACAGCACAACGCAATAAAATACAATACAAACAATACAATACAATAAACTACGACGCAACACAGCACAATATAATGCAATACAGCGCATACAATACAATGCAGCACAGCACAATACAACATGGTACAAAACAACACAATGAAAACAACACAAATCAATACAAAAACAAACACAATACAAAACAATGCAACACAACACAACACAATTCAATAGAATACAGTACAAACACAACGCAAACAAAATGGGACACACCGCAATATAACACAATACAGCAGAATGCAACGCAACACAATAACTGTACAAATTAATACAACACAACATGGCACACACACACACACACACACACACACACACACACACAACACAGTACAGCGCAACACAAAACATCAAAAACACAGAACAGCACATCGCATGACAAGTACACATACATATCACATCATAACAAGACACATCACAACAAAAACTTAGCATAACACAACAGATTACAACACCACATAGCACAGCGTAAGGCATCGCAACAAAGCACAACACACCAAACCACCTACCCCACCCCACCCCACCCCACACTACCCCACACCAACCACATCACTCTACACCATCCCACATAACTCCATACCACACCACGCCGCACCACCACACAACATCACATTACCCCACCCTACCCACCCCATACCATCTCACGCCTTCCCACCCCATATCACACCACACCACCTTACCCTTCCCCACCCCACACCACACTACAACACACCACCTACCCCACCCCACCCCACACCCCCCTACCCCACCCCACACCACCCCACTCTACCCCACCACACCACCACCCCTACCCGAAACCCCACCCCACCCCATCACCACACTACCCGACACTCCACACTCTCTTGTGCTCCTGGCCTGCCCCCTACCTGTGCAGAGAGAGATGGCGAAACCCGAGAGGACAGTGGCGGTGAAGCCGACGACAGAAAACCACAGGTAGGACATGTCCCACAGACTGAAGCTGTCCGCACTGCAATCATCACAGACACACAGAGAGAGGGATGGAACTCGGAACTTGTTTAATTTACATCGGCCACTGGGCCACAATACACAAGTAGGATTTTTTTTTTAAATGTATATATAATTTTCATCACACAAGTTATGTTTCCATACGTAGCCAAAAAGTTGTCGTCAAACGTGCCTCAAAACAAACGCATCTCAACTCGTTCACTTCCATCTGACTGTGACAATGTATAGTAAAACATGTAAGAAAACAGCAATGACTGACATTGTGTGATACAAAACGATTGACATTGTGTGATACAAAACAATTTCAAGCAGACCATCAATCTTCAATAAGCACGATTTTTTAAATACATTACTTTCATTGATTGAATCTAAATAGGTTTGCAGACTGTTTATCGTTGAAGATCATTTTTACAATTCTTACTGTTTCAAAAAGGATACCTACTGTTATCGTCATAAGCTTTACAATATAATATAAAATAAGCAGCCGGCATACCCTCCTGATAAGTTACAGATATGTACATTGATTATATTTAAATACATTGTTAACTGTCTTCAGCTGCGCCTCTATTTATAAGTTTATACCGAGAGAGGGAAGGAGAGAGGGAGAGAGGGGAGAGGGGGAAGAGAGAGAGGGGAATGAGAGAGAGAGTGTTTGTGGTGTTGTGTGTGTGTGTGTGTTGTGTGTGTGTGTGTGTGTGTGTGTGTGTGTGTGTGTGTGAGAGAGAGAGAGAGAGAGAGAGAGAGAGAGAGAGAGAGAGAGGAGAGAGAGAGAGAGGAGAGAGAGAGAGAGAGAGAGAGCCCTGAGTTATACCATCCTGCTGACAAACGTGTTAGAAGGTTGGATTTTTTTTTGGTTGAAACATATTTTATGTATGTTCATCCCCGAAGTCGGAATGCGGCTACCTTTATACACATACACACACAGACGCACGCACGCATGCACACACAGAGATATACACACACACATGCACACACACAACACACACACACACCATCACACACACACACTCACACACACTCACACACCCCTCACACACACTCACACACACACACACACTCACACACACACAAAACACACACTCACACACACACACAACACACACACACACACTCACACACACTCACACACACACACACACACACACACACACACACACATGAACACACACACACACTCACACACAACACACACACACGCGCACTCACACACACCAACAACACACACACACACACAACACACACCATCTCACACACACAACACACACACACAACACACACACACACACAACACACACACTCACACACACAAACACACACACACACACACACACACACACACACACACACACACACACACACACACACACACACACACACCTATGATCACGAAAATCAAAGGTAGCGTTGACGACACCATTCTCCTCCTCCCTTATCAAAGTCGCCTCAGTCAGGTTCCACATAGCAGAGGAGTTGGTGACGTCACAGCGGTCAACGGGACCTGGGGGCAGGGAGGGGGTGGGGGAGGCGTGCAGAGTGGACCCCACTGCCACCGTGAGACTGACCACACTGCCCACCACTATCCCTCCTCCCGCTCCCTGAAAAAAGAGTTTTTAAAAATCTGGGGTTTAACAGATAATGATAATAAATGATGATAGTAGTGATGATGAAGATTCATATTCATATTATTTTATTCATACCACTTTTTAAGTCACAGCAGCTTTCTCTGCGTGAAATTCAGGCTGTTCTCTCCGTGGGAGAGAGCGTGTCGCCACAAGAGCAGCGCCAGCCATTTTTTTTTTTTTTAATATTTCCTGTTAGCAACTGATTTGTGTTTCCCTATCAGAGTGGCTTTTTTTCTACAGAATTTTGCCAGGGACAACTCCCTTGTTGCCGTGGGTTCTTTAACGTGCGCTAAGAATGCTGCTGCTGCTGATGATGATGATATAGATGTTTCACCTGGGAACACGGTGTGTTAGTGATACTTACATAGATGCTACACCTTGGAAAAACTTGTGTTAGTGATGTAACACTTACATAGATGTTACACCTGGGAAAACTTGTGTTAGTGATGTGACACTTACATAGATGTTACACCTGGGAAAACGGTGTGTTAGTGACACTTACATAGATGTTACACCTGGGAAAACGGTGTGTTAGTGACACTTACATAGATATTACACTTGGGAAAACGGTGTGTTAGTGACACTTACATAGATGTTACACCTGGGAACATGGTGTGTTACAGATGTAATACTTACATAGATGTTACACCTGGGAACATGGTGTGTTAGTGATGTGGCACTTACATAGCTGATACACCTGAAAAAACGGTGTGTTACTGACACTTACATAGATGTTACTCCTGGGAAAACGGTGTGTTAGTGACATTTACATAGCTGTTACACCTGGGGAACGGTGTGTTACAGATGTGACACTTACATAGCTGTTACACCTGGGAAAACTGTGTGCTACAGATGTGACACTTACATAGCCGTTACACCTGGGAAAACAATGTGTTACTGACACTTACATAGCTGTTACACCTGGGAAAACAATATGTTAATGACACTTACATAGGTGTTACACCTGGGAAAACGGTGTGTTAGTGACGTGACACTTACATAGATGTTACACCTGGGAACACGGTGTGTTAGTGACACTTACATAGCTGTTACACCTGGGAACACAGTGTGTTAGTGATGTGACACTTACATAGCTGTTACACCTTGGAACACGGTGT